>CM070094.1:7651504-8139004 GCA_036178185.1 Liparis tanakae | reverse complement strand
AATACAATCATGTTGGTGCAGTTCAGTTGGAGTGACATTAATTGCTTATGGCTACTAACAACAGAGATTATAATGTTTGGAAAGTTACCGTGGCGGCAACTATTTTAATCCTTGAGTAAACAGTAGAAATAGAGTTTCACAAAGTAGGAGACAGCAAATATGCTTTGGTCAAACCACCGCAGCCTCTTGTTGATTGCCAGGTTCAACTTTTTGCCCCATAACTCTGCTTTTTTTTGTTTGTTGCACTATGCATCCTTTTCAAATTGATGCATAGTTGACCGAAATCCGACACTGTAAAGGAGTTGGGAGAGGGTGTCTCAGCGTGTCTCTGCTTATTGAAAACTCTTATAGCCCAAATTAAGGGTGGAGCCTGTGTTAGATTGCATGATAGTAACAAACCGTACTTGACCCTAATTCAATGATCACAATCAGAGCTTTGTTTGAAAGGGTGATTAGTGTTGCTAAAACACATGAATACACACGTGACTGTCCATGTTGTATCTTTTACACTCTAAGTTTATGAATATAACTGATGTCAGCTCTCCTCCTAGATGAATATTGTGATCGATAATAACAGCTTAACCTCTCTGTTTTATGATCTCATCTCTTTAATCTCTGCTTAACAACTTAATTCATTCTCTTGTGTCTTCCTACCATTAGCGAGGCCGCCATGTGTACTGAGACGTCTCACACGCAGGCCCGCATTGTCAAAATAACCAAACTCCCTCTTTCTCTCCCCTCTCAGGACCATCTTCGGTGATCAGTAACGATGACGACTCGGCCTCTCCTCTTCACCACGTCTCTAATGGCAGCAACACTCCTTCATCTTCAGAGATGGGCCCTGACGCGGTAATCATTGGCATGACCAAGATCCCGGTGATAGAAAACCCTCAGTACTTCAGGAGCACGAACAGCCTCAAGACGGACACATGTGAGTAAAAAGCCCACTTATCTTTCATGTGGAGCCTAAATGAACTGGGTTAATGAATGCTTATCAACCCATTATGAGCAATGTACTCAAGGCGACTGTCCTTTTGTCATCCATGGGTGTTACCATGGCAACATTGTTCCCGCTGTCATGGCAATGACCTTGGAGCTGCTGATGATTAGCTGTCAATTCTGAGAGGGAAGTGGGAAATGTAAAGTGTGTGTGTGTGTGTGTGTGTGTGTGTGTGTGTGTGTGTGTGTGTGTGTGTGTGTGCCCCATAGGTTAAGCATGAGTCCATTCAGAAATGAATTCACAAACACACATGTTAAGAGCTGACGGTTGCCAAACATACAGGAGTCTGTGTGCCGGGTAGCAGTTCCTTTGACAGCGCTACAGGTACATAGTGGCAACACAACAAGAGACAAAAGGGCAAAGAAGAAGTGGTCAAAGAAAGTACAAAGGAGAGAGAGACAAACAGAAATAGAAGAAAAGAGAAACCTGAGGAGAACAGAAAAAGACAATAGTCAAATAGATGGACAGAGAGCACACACCATATTGACCCGGTCCATCAACATGACATTAGAATTATTGGCAAGTAATAAAAGCTTCTCCAGGCTTCGGCCTTGCGTTGCAGTACATTATGGAACCACGTGTGTGTATGTGTGTGTGTGTGTGTGTGTGTGTGTGTGTGCTCGTGTGTGCGCTCTTATTTTTGAGGGCACACCCATATGCACAGACACACACTTAAAAATACACTAAGTGTGTGTGTGTGTGTGTGTGTGTGTGTGTGTGTGTGTGTGTGTGTGTGTGTGTGTGTGTGTGTGTGTGTGTGTGTGTGTGTGTGTGTGTGGACGCTCTTATCTTTGAGGGCACAGTTGGGATATAATAATGGAAGAGATTGGACCTTAACCTCTTTGGTTGTGCATTATTACTAAAAGATTGACCGGAATGCACAACAGTATGTGTGTGTGTGTGTGTGTGTGTGTGTGTGTGTGTGTGTGTGTTCTTTTTCTTTAATATATTGCTTCCATTACAACTGTTACTCTGTGAGCTTCTTTGACTCGCAGACCAGCGGCATAAATACTGAAAGTATCTTATTTGGCACTCCTCCTCTTCCAACTCGAGGAACCGTCTTTGATGGAGAGAGTTTGGCAAAGTGGCACTGAGTTGCAGGCCAGGAACTGAACTCTTCTCTAACATTGGTCTTAACCAGCTTGTGGCCTGTCATATTGAACACATGCTTTGAGTTGAAAGATGGCACAGGCCTCTTCCTGGCAGCAGCCAAGCAACAGTTACTCAGCAGAGATGATGGATCTGTTAACTGTGTCGCACAGCTTCACTTTCACTTGTGCAGCTTGAATATGAAGTTAACGCCTCATTAACAATAAAACAATAAAGAGGAGCAAGTGGGGTTGGAGAGCGTCTTGCATGCATTTTGAAAGACTGATAGTAAATCTGTCTGACATTACTTCTTCAACTGAACTTTGACTAGAATAACTGTCGCTTTCCGACCCTATGCTTAGTATCAGATTACATATTTCTTTCCAGAACACCTCTTAGGAAGAAGAGATTAATCTTTCTTCATCTTTGTGAAGCTACACCTTCCTCTTTATTGGCTTTGTCTACAGTATCTCTCAATCTTTCCAGACGATTCCAACACAGCAAATCGTCTGGGGTTTGTATTTTTCTGTATCCAGGGAAAGAGGATTAACATTGTTCTGGAAAACGTTATTCACGCGTCAACATGTGCATACAATAAATGAAAACACACATATGCACAGACACACACTCACATACACACTAAGCTTATGAACATTGAGGTCACAATTTAGTACACCTGATAGGATGGCATGCAGTTGGGAGCGTTGGCTGAGTAGAAGGAGTGAAAAGGAAATATGAGTCATGATGTGAACTGCGCGAGGAATTCAGAGAAAAGAGTTGAGGTCTCTGTTGGCTCTGTTTTCAAAGCATCTGTTCAACACCATTGTCTCTTTGACATATCACATTGCTTAGTTCAAACTACCAAACAGACAATTCTCAAACGGTTTTATATTAGCATCCAGGGTCATGGACAGACTGTTGGGCAGATGAGGGAAGGAGATGGGGAAGAAGAGGCAGATGGGAATAGGTGGAATGATTATTTCCCGAGACATTCATTTATTTGCTGATTGAGGAGGATAGGTATGAGGGGTGGCTGTTTTGGGAAATGTGGAGAGATCGGAGCACCAGTGGAAAGGACAGATGGAAGAATATGGGAGAGGAGGTTGATGGGAAATATTATTCCTCATGATGTTAATGTTGTCAGCGCCGGCATGAACAAGTGATGAAAAAAGAGTGATGGAGCAACAGAACGGAGGGAAAACGTGTGCCTGGATGTTAATGTTTAGAGGATGTTGATTAAAAAGTGATAAGTTCAGCAGATAGGGAGACATAAATGATGGAGCAGCGGGATACTAAATAAGAAAAGTGAGAGCAAAATAATGAGACTGGATGGAAGGATGCTAAATGAGGGAAAATGGGTAGTAATTTACAAAAACATCAGAGTGAGAGTGTACATTTTGGTAAATGGGGAATAATATTTCTGTAGATCTTAATTAAGGACACTGATTAAGAAGATGTGAGATGTGTAGCACTGCACAAAGAGATACAGTTAAATAATGAAAGCAGGCTGGAAGAAGTGAATAATTGGCAAAGGAAGACAGCTGAAAAGCAGAATTCATGAGCAATATGAGGCCATAATAAAAAATAAAAAAAAATCTGAAAGTTCTTGATTGCTGTGCGAAGAAATTTTAGAAGATTCTGGGATATAAGAATGCAAAATGAAACATGTATGTCATGATAGAGGCACATTTAAAAAAAACAAAAAAAAAACACCAAATCTTCCTGCCAAAGAAAGAAAAGCAATCGGGGAAGCATTGGTCTGCACACATCAATTTATTTCCTATTTGAGGGTGTTAATTAAGGAGAAGTGCTGCGAGGCGTTTTCATGGTTGAAAGTTTATTACACAACCGCGGCAGGAAATGGTGCGGTGAGGTTATTAGATGGTTAAATAGTGGGTATAGTTGGCTTGTGGGTATATGAGTTTATTGGGTGCTACTGCTGCATAGAGAATTGTGTGCTGCTGATGTCTTTGAATGTATGTAATGTATAGTAAACATATATTTCTATAAAAAGAGCATTTTAGCCACAGTGATAACGCTACTAACCGTTCTTTTTTAAACATTATATTTAACCTTATTTGCACGTATCTTCACATTTTTTGGTGGGAAGCTATTTCATGTGTTTTCCTTATAGCTGCTATAGCGCAGTGTTACATTTCAAGACATTTTATTCATGAACAAGTAAAAGTACTTAGAAACCCAAAATGATCTGCTGGAAACTGTAAATATATATTAAAAGAATATGTAAATTAAACTAAGTCACACTTGTACACAGCAAAGCCCACAGTGATATTCAGCCTCAGCAGCTATATGGGAGCCAATAACTTCCGCTAAAGAAAAAGTATATTATTTTAAAAACTGTATTTAGGCTACAAAATAAAGTGTGTGTCAACATACACATTTCCAAACCAGTAACACATTCCTATTTTAAAAACAACCCTTAACTGATAATTAATTACACAACAGCCTTACTGAGTGTAACACTACGAGTTATAGAAAAGCAGGACTTAGACAACCAAACACAGGCGCAGTAATGTAATAACATGACACTTCTCAGAGAATCAATAGTCGAATAAAACACTACCAGAACAGGCAGCACAGAGGTCAGCAATAAAAACTCTGCAGCAGCTGCAGCCACTAACAAGCAAACAAAGCATCACATTTCTGCACACTGTGTAATGCACGCACACACACGCAACGTTGCCTAGCAACGTTTTCATCCGATGAGTTCCAATCATCACAGTACATGTCTATGTTGCTGTGCTCACCTTTCTCAGCGGCTTTGTGAGCGTATAAGTGCACCGCGAAGAGCTCCGAAATCTGGTCCATAGGGTTCAACTTCTCTGCTTCCATCATTCCCAATGAAAAGTCCAATCAGCCTCACAGTCACACTGCGCTCCTCAACGCTCTCACACACTTGGAGCTGAATGAGGCTTTGCAGCCACATCAAGGATTATTGTGGCAAACAGCAGAAAGGCCTCACACTTCTCACTGAAGCTACTTCCTCAGTCACCTGGAGGAACAGCCGTGAGTCACCAGATCTAGCATGCACCTGTGCGTCTGACTTGGATCACCCACTTTCTTTGGGGCTGATGCCGAGGATAAAGATGGGAATGCAACCCGGCAGTCCTTCTGGCCTGTGGGTCCCTCTTTAGATAATCTTCTTCAAACAAAACCTACACAACAAAACAGTGTACCGCAACTTTGCATTCACTTGTTCATAGCAGACTTCCGTGACACTGAGTTAGACTCACACCTGTCCCCCACAAAACAATGACAGGTAGGAAATGAAATGACTCTTAAAATAACAAAAGAGCAACTCATCTCATAACAACTCACATGTAAATATATAATTTAATCAAAAGTGCTAAAAATATATATAATTAGTACACTTAATAAAGTCCAAAATAACAGTGGTATATACAGTGTCTATATATATATATATATATATATATAGATAGATAGATATATATATATATATATATATATATATATATATATATATATATATATATATATTTTATATATATAGATAGATAGATAGATATAGATATAGATATAAATATATATATATATATATATATATATATATATATATATATATAGTATATACTGTAGATATATATAGTCAACATTTGTTACATTAGAAAAGGCGTGGTCTCAGAACATAATAGTTCATTTTTATCCCATAATGCAAAAAAAATTAGTAGTAAGTCGACATCATTTATAGAAAATAGGTGTATACAGTGCAAAGCCTCCAGTCACACACACATGTTGCGTGGTGTGTGCTCCCCTCCATCACAATCTTAGATGCTTTTGACAATCTTTCTCTGTCTTGATCATATTGGGTTATGGTGGACCTCGGCAGCTCACAGTGTAAATCGATGCAGCTTCTGGGAGTCTAGCTGGGCTTTAATGTGATATTCTGAGTGGACAGCTTTTCTTCAAATGCACCTCTTAATCACATCACAGATAAATCTCAGCTAGTGGTGTCCTCTGTGTCTGTGTGTGTGTGTGTGTGTGTGTGTGTGTGTGTGTGTGTGTGTGTGTGTGTGTGTGTGTGTGTGTGTGTGTGTGTGTGTGTGTGTGTGTGTGTGTTCAAGAAATACCCGAGTGCATGTGTTATATATAGGGTAATATGTGTTTTCTTGCATGCAGACATGTGCACATGGGCTTAGCGAGGTTTTCGTAAGGGCACCTTGTTCTGCAGAACAGAATTATGTATTACCGCCACGGTAAAAAGCAACATTGTCAAAGAAATCAGTTGTTACTTAGCAACAGAGAGCAGGTTTGTCAACCTGACATGAAAAAGGGAAAGAGACACGTTTTTAAGATCTACATTTGAGTAAAAACTTAAATATAATTTATATTATAATTAAAAATAATGTATAAAAGCTCACATATAAGCTCACCTTGCAGCTTTAGACGATACCTCTCCCCCATAATGTGTATTTCCTTTCATATTCTTATGTTTTGTAGTTTAGTCTCATTGTGGTATAATCCTTCAGACAGACATGCAATAAAAACATTTGTTCAAGGATGCTTCAAAATTCAATGATTGATGTTTATTTAATGTGTCACAATGTCAGGCGTCTTGTGGTTGTGACCTTGTGTGAACTAACTTACATAATGTTTCAAAAACAAGATGGCCACCTTTTAAAAGGAACTCTTCTCTTCTCCTCTTCTTTCCTCTTCTTCCAGTCGTCCAGCACATTAAGAGACACAACATCGTCCTGAAGAGAGAGCTGGGAGAGGGGGCCTTCGGAAAAGTCTTCCTGGCCGAGTGTTACAACCTCTCCCCTGACCAGGAGAAGATACTGGTGGCTGTCAAGGTAATCTGGGGGCCTCCTGGTCTTATTTTCACTTTCTTTACCGCAAGAAACACAGTTTAAAACAACTGGGTAAAGAGTTACCGTTTAGGAGTCCCAGGATGCCAGAATTAGTTTTCATGGTCTATTTTCTATTGTCCTTAAAAAGTGAGATTATTAGTGATCACTTTCAACAAAACACAAACTCAGACATGGAAGGTCAGATTTTCTCTGCCAAAAGAAATGAAAAACCTTTCAGTGTGCATTAAAAAGAAGGTGTTTCAAATGATGATGGATCTAGTTTGAAGATACTTTGAAAACCTTTGCCCCTACAGAAGGATTGATGGCACCGAAATAACGATGTTGACATTGCAGCTGAAGTTATTGGCTTCTATATAGCCGCTAAGACTGAATATCACTGTGGGCTTTGCTGTGTGACAATACATATGATTTAGATTGTTTTTTAAACATATATTTAAAGTTTTCAGCAGATAATCTTGGGTTTCTGAAACATTTACGTTAGACGACTCCGTGTTTGCCATCTCCTCGCCTCTGTTTCCTCTGCCATTGTGAGCAGGTCCTCTGTAGAGATTTTTTTTTCTCATAGCGAAAGGTGGAATTACACTCAAACCACTGACTTCCTGGGTCAAATTGAACGGTTTAGCAGGGAGCTTCCTCCCATCACATATTTCCGTTCATGCATCTCTCTCTCCATCAAGAATGCTTTTTCTCCTGGTCTGCGGTGAAACACAATCTTATTGGGGGAGATCTTCTCATTAACAATACATGACCTGTAAGAGACCCCCCCCCCCCTCCCCCTCTCTTTCTGTCCCCACTTCCTCTGTCTGCCATGCCTCACCTATACCTCTCACCTGCAGTACTTTTTCTTTCTCCTCTGCAGCTGTTCTTCTAACTACTTTCCTCTCCTCAAATCCACCTTCTTTTTTTCTCTAAACCGCTTGCTGGCCCCCGGATATTTTGCTGCCAGCTTAGTTTGAGCTCAGTCTCAGCTCGCAGTAAAATATGTACCTGAAATTCCCATGGAAGCACAATTCTTGACTGTAGAACAAGATGCCGTGTGTTGCTGTAGTATGTCAACTCTGGAACAACATTATGTTATTAGCAATCAATGGCGCATAGGTGTGGTTGCATGTAGATGAATCATTTAGTCACTAGAGTAACTTCATTGATTTAACTGTACCAATTCATCGGATTTCTTTTCAATTAGCTAATGTGCCACCTGCTTACAGAACAATCTTCCTGCTCTTTAACGTCTTCGTCTTTTTGTCCACTGGTATGACTCACCATTTCTCTCCAGTTGTCTTTTCCTCCACCTCCTCCTCCTCCCTGTTGCTGCATCAACAAAGAGGAGACAGGATGAAAGCTGGTGGAAACACATTTGTCATGATGACATTGTCATTGACTTCTTGATTAAAAGGGTTGGTTCATCCAACTTACAAAACAAGCTAAAAGGGGCCATCTCTTTGGTACAATGTACAGTAATCCAGCTGTTCAACGTGAGGTGTATTTGAATGCTGGGAGCACAAATAGAAAAAGGAGATATCTCAGTGGCAGATTGCTCGGAACTTTGATAACTAAAACCAAATGTTACAACATGACGTTTGAGTACATTAAACTAATAAACTGTTATCTGAACTTACTTAATTGTTTGCAACATCTTTGTTGATGCCCATTGTTATAAAAATGTAATTAAGTAACTATTTATATATAAATATATATATATATATATATATATATATATATATATATATACTATATACAGGATTCAGAGCACTATTATAGCATTAAAAATATTAGTTATACAAAGATACAGTGGAGTAATGTCTACGTGATACTTATCTGAGTGTTTTGAGTGCATTTGAGCGTGTTTCTCTGGCTAGCACACCTCTTATACGGCCGTTATAGCGGATGCCGGCTTCCAAAACTGTAGCGCAGTGACGTGAGTGTAGACCCCACCCTCCCTTTTTTAATCACTGTTAGCTCTTTCAGCACGTTTCCCATAGTATACAAAGTAAGCACTGTTTGCACTGTTAACTGCACACCTCCGGCATAGTCGCCACTATGTTGAGAGCTGTTGAGAGGCAATCAAAATGCTCCCATTTAAAGTCTTATGGAGGCCATATTAAAATTAGTACAGTTAGCATAGGGCAATTGACTATAGACACATCTTACTGGTAAAGTTTGCAACACACCGACTTGTTTCCTCTTTTGCCAACTTTGTGGAATTCCACTTAAACTTCTAACATTTCTATGGATATACGTATCAATATTGTACATAAAGCAGCTACAAGATGTGTCAGTGCATTCAAGCATCATTCATAATGTACTTATGTTGTATTCTGTCATGCATGCTACATTAGAGAAACATGTACACAACATCAAAATAACCTACACTTACAAATAGACCTTAATGGTCCTGGTTTAAGGGTTGGCTATCAATCAGCCAGTCGGCCATGACACAGAAGCGAGTTTCACCGTTACTCTATATCATGCATTGAGGAGCCATCAACCACAGACACACTTTAACACATGCAGATGCTCATATGCACGCTTACACTCCTGGATGCCATCAATCACAAGAACCTAGCACTCTCAGTAATGTTGCCTTCGCACATGTAAATGTGAGTCACTACCTTCCTGGGCGGGAGGTTGTTGATTGCTTGTATTAGTCCAGGGTCTTGAATGTGGGCAGACTGGATGACTAACAGTGCAATAATATTACTTATAGCCTGGGATTGAATGCAGCATTGAGTTCAGAGACTTAGAGCATTACAATTTATACTGCAGTGAGATGTTTCTGGCTCGCAGAAAAGTCTCTGAATGTATTTATTTCAATAAATATGGTTTCGCTCAATGTTTGCGGTTGCCTGGAAATAAAGTTTTTCTTAAATTTATATCCAGATGTTCTTGCTCCAGGAGCACACGGTGTAAAATACATACAGCTCACATAGTGGGAGTTAAAATTGGTCAAATGTGAATATCAATACATTGTCATGGTTGACCTATATTATTTTAGTGCCCCTTTTAATAAGTCACTCTTTGTAAAGGTTTAAAATGTGTAGATAGATAGATTAACAGCTATTTAATCATTCCCCAATAAGAACAAAGGTCGCTAGATTGTGTTTGTTGTTTTCTTTCCTTCAAGGAACTTGTTTTGTCTTTTTAGCTTCTTGAAGAAGACGCCTCCAGTTGATCATTTGACCTCTAATCCTGTGGGCATTGGTCTGTCTTCTTGCTTAATGTACACCTACATCTGCTGTCTTCTTTGAAAGTTAGAAACGTATTTAAATACTATTACAGTATATAATCAAAGTGAAAAATATTGCCTTAAAAAATGGATCTTAAATAAAGCCATCAATTACAATGTCTAAAGTCTTTATGGATACGGTATCATCTCTTTGTAATCAGAGGGGTTTACTTACTTTTTGAGAACCCCCGTAACAGATTCCGTCATATAAAAAGAAACTGGAAGGTTTAACTAAAATAGAGGTGTAGAGGAAAATCAAACCCAGATTTCCTACACGCATCCAACATCACATTCCAAACTGAGATTGGAGTGTAGGGTTTCATACAGTATCCATACATATCATCATGTTGTATCCCATGGTAGCGTGCAATGTACATGACCAAGCCTCATTTTGATCATGACACATGATTGGTTGACTAAATAGGTGGGTGGAGTTACAGTCAGTCATATTTTCCGGTATCTCAGCGATTCATCCAAAAGGTCGCGGGTCATTTCCGTCTCCTTGAGATTTCTTAGTGACTTCTCCTTGTCCTTTAAACCTATATTTGTAATGGGAGCTTCTATCTGTGATTGTAGTACATTAACAGACAGACACACACACACACACACACACACACACACATGTGCGCGCTCAAGGTGAAAAGCAAATATATATCCAGTATCATATACTGTAGGAAGACAATCAATTATTCATGTAGGACAAGAGGAATATTCTATATTTTTCTTCTTTTGATGTGAAATGAATACAGACCTCGTATCACTTTCCTTTTCTGCATCTCTCACTTTCTCACTTTTATGTTTCTTACACATGCTTGCATTAGAGAACGTTCCTGACAGATTTCCTGATTCACGGAAGGGAGAACATTTTAGTTTCAAAGGGAATATAATGAATGTAAACTGTGTCGTACATTGTAATGGCTTGGATTAATATATCATTTGTTCCTGCTCTGCCATTGTCATCAGTCTTACTCAGTGCCTTGAATTTTATTTTACACTCTTTCTGTAACTCACTTTTACAAGGCAAGACATTCACTTTTCTTTTCTAGTGGACATCAGCCAATAAATTGGAGCAGACTGGATGTACTGTGAAGATGACTAATTGGCAATAGTGTACGTGGCATAATGTGGGACTTTTCAATGTGTCAGTATATTAAAATGTCACTTCTGTGTGTTTGCAGACTCTTAAAGAGGCCAGTGAAAATGCCAGGAAGGATTTCCACCGTGAGGCTGAGCTGCTGACCAACCTTCAACATGAACACATTGTCACTTTCTACGGGGTCTGTGTGGAGAGCGACCCCCTCATCATGGTGTTCGAGTACATGAAACATGGAGACCTCAACAAGTTCCTCAGGCACGGCTCTTTTCTTCATTACATCAAAACGTCACCATTTTTTATAAAATGGCCTCGTGACAACACAGGGGTCAATAGACAAAGCAGATTGTGCAATAGTAATGTCCTTTGCATTTTAAAAGAGTCCATCTCAGACTTCTCTCTAAGAGGGGTATGCATTATTGTGCATAGTTGATGCAAGGCTGATAGTTAGCGACACTGTATAACACTGTCACAGGACTTCAACAAACAATAACTGGGCTCACGTGACAACTTCCCACCTCTTCCCTTGCAGGGCTCACGGTCCGGATGCAGTTCTGATGTCAGAGGGCCAGACCACCAGACCTGTGGAGCTGACCCAGTCTCAGATGCTGCACATCGCCCAGCAGATAGCATCTGGCATGGTCTACCTGGCCTCGCAGCACTTTGTGCATCGCGACCTGGCCACGAGGTTTGTCACATACTCCCTGACTTCATTTGCTACTCACTGCTTATTTGTATGGTCTCAATGAACAGGAAATATCCAGTAAACAGGGACATGTATTCAGACCCTTCTACATTGAAGGAATAACAGATAATGACAGTGACATTTTTTTGCCAATTTAATGAAATTGAAATACCTGTTAATGTTTCCCTTGTGTGCTTTTAAATTGATTTTTATGGTAACGATACACTTGACAAATTCTTTCATTTGGATATAATTTATGAAGCTAGAATAGAAAACATTAATGTATATTCTGTCAAACAACAACTATCAATCGTGATTGACTGATGGATTATTTCCTGCATTGAGAAAGTAACTGATTTAATGATTCTCGTGTGATGAAACAACACCATAACAATGAAAAGCAATGTAACTCGAGCTATTATATCCAAATGAATCCCACCACAACTTATTGTTGTTTCTAAGTTTGTTATTTGTTATCTCTGTTGTCCAACAGGAATTGCCTGGTGGGCGAGAACCTGCTGGTAAAGATTGGGGACTTTGGCATGTCCAGAGATGTCTACAGTACTGACTACTACAGGGTAGGTGTATGTGTCGATATCTTTTTATGGCCCTTCTTTTAGCCTAAATCTCCCTACTGCATGAGTCCCTCTCTGCTCCTCCCCTGCATGGACATGACTGACGGACTCTGGTGAAGTTACAGTGCAGCTGGAGCAGTGACATCAAACCTAACATGTAGTATAAGGGAGGGGGGTTAGGTTACATGCTTATTAGGTCACACTTTGTGTAAAATAAGGGATGTGTGGGTAAATACTGCAGCATTGTTCTGCCACTGAGGGCTGATATACACCATTCGCTAAATTTGCTTTACAAAAAAATACATTCACTATTCAGGTGTTCATTTTGTGTAGCTGCTGTTCGTTTACCAGAGACCGTCAGAGCAGACAGCTGTATTGCAATATAATTGAATGCATAATTTATGACAATGAAATAGAAAAGAAATTAAAGAAAAAGTCATAACCTCTTATAAAGAGGCTATATTGATCATATCTGATGCTTTTTGATCAATAATGAATGACAACGTAATTTAAGTTAGAAATATTATGCATATCAAATATTACATCTAATTAATTATATTAATTATATTCATATATTAAATATATATATATATAAATAATTATGTTTAAAAACTGTTATACTGTATGTTCACTGACATATTTGTGTTTGCTATTTTCTGTACTAAAGACTTTATAAAAATTTGAAATGTGAATCTGGAGATATGAGAAAAATATCTTCTGCTGATTTGTTTTTGAAAATGTTTAGTTTGTGACCTTTGCATCTACTCTTTTGAGAAAGGTATGAAACATTGCTTCTAAAATTGTTTACTTATACAATGAAACAAAGACAGGAATGTGTATACCAACTGCACATAGTCTGGTTAGTCGAAAAATGTATACATGAAAACATTTTATATTGGTTGTACTTGTGTTAATCAAAGTCCAAACCACAACATGTGAATAGTTGGTTTTATATTCCAGTATTTGTACAGATATTTTCATACTGCAGGAACCATCCCAGGTTGGTGTAGTAAGGGGTTTCTCTCCAACAAGCAGCGCAATTACAACTAGGATATTATAGTATATGATATAGTATTTGTGTTTGTGTGTTGCAGGGACATTTAGCAGCCACGCTATGAGTGTCAAGATAACTCAGGGATATGAGAGACAGCTGAGAGGGCTGTGGTTTTTTTCCTTTACCGTACAGCAATCTGTCGCCTTTCCAAAAGGCCAGAATCGAATAAATCGTACTGATGGATTGATAGCGACTGTCCATTGTGTTCCTGCCCTTTCCCGTCCACTGTGACAAACTGACAGAAATGACAATGACAGAAAACTCTGAGAAGGAGGGAAAAAGAGAGAAAGAGTATACCATTCTGAAAGATAGCAATGATATGTGGGTCATGATGGATGTATAATTCAGTAATGGGATTGATCGATGCATTTTACTTTTTATGTAGAAATCTATGCAGTGAATTACCACCGTAACATGGGGGGGAGGAGTTTGTGTGCTCCGGTAACCCTGGGAGCTGTTATGTCGGGAGCAAAAGCTCCTGGTAGGGTCTCCCAAAGCAAAGTGGTCCCAGGGAAGAGGCTGAACCAAAAGCAATTCACTGACCCTAGTTGTAGCGCTTGGAAAAGGGGGCAAGAACAAGAAGAGTTTGAAGACTCCCGCAAAGACATATTCATATCCCTGGCAGAGATCACGGTTGCAATCAAAAAGCTCTACGGCAGCAAGAGAGATGTTCATTTGGGATTTTCATGGGCAGGATTCCAAGGACGCAGACTGTCCGGTTTCTGGAGCTCAGAATGATGTCTTTGTTGTTTCTAGTTGATGTGGTCCTGTTGGCTCAATCAGACAGTGACCTCGAGCATGCACTGGGGTGAAGGGGTCGGGATGCGAGTCAGTACCATAAGTCTGTCTGCGTCCATTGTCTTATGCTAATGATGGACTGCACCCTCTCAGTTGGGAGTGAGTCACAAGCCCAAGTGAAGGGGTTCAAGTACCTCGAGGTCTTGTTCATGAGTGAGAATGAAAAGACGGTTTGGTCCGGCGTCGACCGGCATGCAATCATCGTGGAGGACCATTGTTGTGAAGATGAAGCTGAGCTATGAGGCCTAACGTTAGATCAGGGGTCGGGAACCTATGGCTCACGAGCCATATATGGCTCTTCCGGTGATGGCATATGGCTCTTTTGAGTTTGAGTTAAAAAATATATATATATCCGTCCGCCCCCCTGTAACTTTCTCTATCGCGCCAGATTACAGCAGAAGTAATGTCAGGTCCTTTCTTAAAGACGTCTTTGTTCTTTTATTAAACTAAACGTCTGTTATTGATCGTCTCTACTCTGTCTCTACATGTCTAATGTTAAAAATACCATATGGCTCTCAATTAAATATATTTAGAAATATTAGACCTCGTACAGACCCCTACCTTTGGTCAGGAGCTTTGGGTAATGACCAAAATAATGACATTGCAAATTGAGCTCTGCAATGAGCTTCCTTCGTACGACGACTGGGTTCAGCCCGAGAGATCGGCTAAGGAGCTCAGACACCCAGAGGGTACTTAGAGTATCGGAAAAGGGCCTGCTGAGGGGCTTTGGGCATCTGATCACTGTGCCTTCAGGTCACCCTGCTGTCTTGTGATCCAGCACCAGATAACTGGAAAATTATGGATGGAAAAGCAGTTTAACAGCCTGGAAAAAATGCTCAGCATAGTGGAAATAATAAAAAATAAAATCGTTTTAACTTAACCAATTTACTAACTCTATTTTAATTAGTTCCCCCACAAGCACAATATATTGTTGAAAAGGTCAAGCATACAAGGTACCACATGGCCACAATCAGTCTGTACACGGTGTCCTGAGCAGATGGAACATTTACTTTTCATTGGGTCTTTTTTTAACCTGGTAAAGATTACATTTGAAATAACTAGTTGTCATTTGGCATCAAATTAAAGATGGGACAAAAAAGATAATGGTCTCTTTTGTACTATTCCTATGTGAAGACGCACAGCAACCCCCTCCGCTCCCTCTTCCTTCCTCTAACTGTTCAATAACGCTATGCGCTGAGGCTGTCGTCATGGCAACCGACGAAGGCAGTGGCGGAGAGCCTCCGAGTTGTATCCAACGTTTCTCAGGAAGAAAAGTAATCAGAGAACTTCTGTTTAGTATGCTGAGGCAGTACTAGGAGAAAGGGGGTGGGGGTAGATGGAAGTGCGGGAGACGGGGGCAGGAGGGAGGGTGGCACTGAGATGAAAGGAGAGAAATAACTGGAAAAGAGAGATAGAGAGAGAAAGGGGTGGGAGGCCAGGGAGGGAGAAAACAAGACACAAATAAATACACAAAAGGAGAAAAGGCAGTAATAGAGCCATAAAGCAACAAACACATGCTGAGGTGGCAGAGGAGAGGTCTGAGGCAAGGCAGCCTGTATACAGTGTACAACACAACAACACAACAATACAACAATACAACAACAAAATACTGCAGCTGTACACATCCACAGAGACCAAGAAACAGAAATGTAGATAGACAGGGATAAAACAGCAAAGAAGAAGAGAGGTACAGCATGGTGGGAGGAACAACACAGGGATCCAGCCATGTTTCAGCATCATCCCGGAGGTGTGTGTGTGTGTGTGCGTGTGTGTGTGTGTGTGTGTGTGTGTGTGTGTGTGTGTGTGGAGGGGGATTGGGGGGGTAGTTTAGAGACCCAGTCATGCTCTTGCGTCAGAGAGGAGCAAAGATGAGTCATAGAGGAATCAGAGCCCTTTTATGTGTGCGTGTGTGTGTGTGTGTGTGTTTGTGTGTGTATGTGTTTGTGTACGTGCGTGTGCGTGTGCTTGTGTAAGGAAATAGAAGCAGAGGCAGTGAACCGTAGGGGCTCTGGTGACGTCGGTAAATCCCTAGTTACATGATGAGTCTGACGGGCGCTTCAGAAAGACAGACAGAAAGCCTTGATTCAAACCTTGAGCCTCTCTTGCAGCCTGCAGTTGGGGAGGGATGTTGCTGAAAGGAACTTAACTGTAGGAAAACACAGGAAACAAAGCCAAGCTAAACAATCAGTGCAGAGTAATTTGGCATGAGTGTTTTTGTTCCCTCTTAAAACCCATCTCTGAGCCCCGACCAGCACAGACAAACGAGAAGCCGGAGTGGAGCAGTTATCTTGTGCAGCAGTGAGTGTGCACGTGGACAAACATAACACATCAATGCTAGGATGATACTGTACTGCCCACGATCCCTTTAGGACACGCATAAACTCACCAGACCATATAGATAGTAAATCGATGTAAAAGTGGAGAGAAAAACAAGCAAAGAAACAAAATCTTTAGCCAAGTTTTTGCAGGAAAGTGCTTCCGGCTTTTAAAGTTGGAAATATAAGCAGGAAAACTACTCGCTAATTTATAGCTTGAAGGTTAAAGTAGTGTCACTAACAATATGAGGTTTCCTCAGCCGCCCTAAATCCTCTCGACTTCAATGATAGCTTGATTATTGTCCAATTCAAAACTCATGTTGTTATTCTCATGTTACAGTTCTGCTTTAAATGATCTGATTTATCAATGGCAAAAAACTTTCCTCGGCAACATCCTTGGATAGCCACATATTTCTTAATTAACAGCACACACACACACACACACACACACACACACACACACACACACACACACACACACAAACACACACACACACACTCTCGCTCTCTCTCTCTTTGAAAGAGTTTTTGTTTCCATAGCAACACAGAGAGCAATTAAGGTAGGGTTCCTGAATAACAAAGAGTGGGTGGGGTTAGTCACATAAGCCCCTCCCGCACCACATCCCATAATGCTTTCTTTTTTAAACGGTCCAGTTGTTGTCATGGATACCACAGCCTCCAGGAGGTCACTACAGAGAGCCTTCGGGCCCTCCTCTGCTTTATTTATCCTCCTTTTTTTAGGCTTTCCTGGAACACTCAGTGCCAGTGGTCTATAGCTGAAATGATGCATATTTATAAGACAGAGATGGAGAGAGATAGACAGGCGGACTTAGAAACAGTGAGGGAAGGTGAGATCGAGGGAGAGAGAGGAGACAACAGCAAATTACACAAAGACGGACGACGAAGCTGTTGACAACAAAGAGGAAACAGGGAAAGGACGGATGACAGAGTGAGGTGCGCTGTCTATACTTCAGTGAAGATCTCTACAAGTGCTCAATCCAAAGCTCCTTTTCTTTATGCTTGATGGAAATGACAAGAAGATGTACTCTGAGGCCTTACCTACCCGCGCCTTCAATGGTTTTCTTTCCTCTGTTTTCCCTTTCAATTCAGCCTTGTTGGAGCATTTCTGAAAAAGTTGCCCTTCTCGCTCTTATACACACTCAGATAAGAAAAAGAAAGAAAAATGTTACGCCGAATATTAATATTTCAGAACTTCAGGGGAAATGATCAGCTATGAACAAACGAAAAAGAAGAAAGTGTGTGACAAATTAGTAAATGAATAATGTCAACACAATAGAATAGAATAACATAGAATAACAATGTCCGTCTGTGACACTTTCGCTATTTTTAATCCAATATTGATCACTATCTATTTACTATGGAGTGCATTATATTTATCCCTCATTAGATATATTTTGTTATAATTTTAGAAAAGGCTATTGGCAAACCCATCACTAAGTGTGTGTGTACAGTCCTTCTGAAGATATTAGCACTAACTATCACTACTACCATCTATTTCAAGTGATTTATTGAATCACGTGGGTCGAAGCTCGTAAAGGCTTTAGTTATGTGTAAATCTATTGCTAGTTATGTCATAAAAAATATGATTAAGGAAGTTGCTGTGTGTGTCATGAGCTGGAACATACTTCCAAAAAGAAGTGAAACAATATACTGTATTAAAGGTAACTGCTAATATGACTTTTTTTATGCATTAATTCAACAATTACTTTTAGTTTCACACCAGACATGAACAGCTGTCTCTTGGGTGAAAGTCCTGTGTGCGGTCCTATGCTTTTTGGACCCATCATCCATCTCTATTTTCTCTGTGCATCACTTCTCTGTTGCACTGTCATTGGAATACATATCCATGGGTTACAGAAACGTACAAAGCCAACATGTGTTCCTGCCAACTGGGCTGTGAGCGTGTAGCATTGTTAGTCTGATTAAGGATTTCCATGTTGTCGTATAAATACTGTGTTGTAGTGTGTGTGTAATTTGTATTTCCATTCAAGTCTTTTACTATATTCTGGATACTCATTCTTACATCGTAACCCTTCCACCAGACTGCCTACTGTACTTCATCATGGCCTCTGCCTATGAAGCGCTTTGACAGAGACAGAGAGAGAAATGCAAATCACATCCAGACAAACCAGCAGCAAGCTAAAGCGTTACAAGCCCAACAAGAGGGTGATGAAGAGTTAAGGACTGCAGATATGTTTCCCAATGAATCTGATGGCTATCTATGTGTCCGTGGGCATTTTATTACTCCATTAAATAACCCTCTGCCTAACAAAGAAACATGCCAAGTGCGGTACCAAGCCATTAATAACAGGCATAAACCACAGAAAATGGATGGTGCTATCTGTGTGGAGCAATAGAGCGCATATGGGTCGGTAGATTCATGTTCGGAGAGAGGGGGGGTCTTAATATATGGAGTCAGTACACAGGGTTGGGTTTAATACACTTCCTCTTTGAGCAGGCTAGCAGTTCAAGTTCTGGCGTGTCTAACATGCATATCTAACAGTATTCACGCTCCGACCTCAACCCAAGAGACCAACTTGGTTTAAGCCTCCAGAGGTCTCAGCTAAAATGAACTGTCATGTTTCTGGAAATAAAAAAACAGCTAATGAATACAACAATTAAACAGGCTCCACAAGCTCAGCTCAAATGAGAGTTTAATGAAAGGACCAAAATGTGTCTCAGAGTGCCTGTGACTTCCTGTGTGGGATTTTTTCTGTTTTATGCTTTCTGACTATCTCATAGGAGGTGTGGCTGCTGACGTGCCGACTCACACAAATTATACATCTGATTGTTATTAGAGATGTTTGTGTTTTTTCTATCAGTTGGTGGTTGATCCATCTATAATACATCTTCTCTGGACAATTCATTAGTGTGTCATATGTGAGCTTAAAGATGTATACTTATTTATTATTTATCTGAGGGAGTATAAAGCAATGCTTTCTCACCAGTCTCCTTAAATCAAATGATACACTGATCAGGAGCGAGGTGCACCACGGGCCCGGAGATGATGGAGTCTACTGGACCGTGCCATCACGCTTAGCCCGCTGCCTCGTTCACATGCCTCGGGAAGCAGTTTTGAGGAGTAATGTGTTTGCAGCGTTATTTTAGAAAGTATTGTAAGTGATCCTTGTGAGAAATGTGAACAGCTGTGTGACCATGCATTCAAAATGCATGATGTTGCAGAACAGAAAAGAATAGAATAGAACTGGATGTGGAGAATGTGAGGACACCCTTAAGGCTCCGTATATATTTCTTACACGCTCTCCACACGGTACTGACTTTATTCTCGCTCTCTTTCTGTGTGTGTGTGTGTGTGTGTGTGTGTGCGTGCGTGTGTGTATGTGTTGTCTTCAAAGGTCGGAGGTCACACCATGCTGCCAATCCGCTGGATGCCCCCTGAAAGTATCATGTACAGAAAGTTCACCACAGAGAGTGACGTCTGGAGTCTAGGAGTTGTCCTCTGGGAGATCTTCACCTACGGGAAACAGCCTTGGTACCAGCTCTCCAACAATGAGGTACGTCATGAAGTCACTGTCACTTTTCTCTGTTGCTCAGCTCACCATTCACAGTGAGGCAAGGAAAGGTTCTGGTAACAGGTGTTGAGAGTGGAAATCATGTTTTTAACCTGTTTTCAAAATGGGGTCTCAAAATTACCCTTTATTTTTACATGGATCCCATTTAATTGTGTGTTCTTGTGACTCTGATGACACAATGTTTTGTTCTTTTGGATTCAAATCTGGTTTTGTAAGTATTTAAATGGGTTTGACCTGGTAGTGGGAGAGTTTTTTATTTCGAATCAGGGGTCTAAGGACTGTAAAGCCCCGTAAATCAATTTAGTGGCATTAGACTTTATAAATACAATTTACTTGATATTCAGCATACAGGAAAGGTATGATTTCTTCTAAATATTCAACACTATGACTGCAACCAAACATTACTTTTGTCATCAATTAGTCTGATGATGAGATTCTTGATGAAATATACAAAGATAGTGAGAAATACCACTTTCCTAAAGCCAAAGATGACATCTCCAGAAGGCTTGTGTTGTACAACAAACAAACCTAAACTAAAGATATAAAATGTACAACGATACAAAGAGAAAAGCGGGGAGCATATGAATAATGCACAATACATCTAGAATATATTTCATTGAGTGTTGCAGCCATAAAAAAAACATTGATTTCTAGAAAATGGAAGATTGTACCCGCTATAAACATCATATTTAGCTTCGCTGGAGAAATGAAACAAGCTAGAATACTGAGGCTATATTGTTACACCGTCAGACAATGTGGAATAAGAGGATTTCCACCATTTTAAAACGATAAAAAAGGAAAAATAAAGAATTGACTAAACAGTCCAACATATCTGGATCATGTACAGTACAGTGTTCTGCAGCAGCAAAAAACAAACAATTTAAATAAGTAATTTAAATAATATTAGCTGTTTCTTTCTGAAATCTCACTAATCTTCCCTTCACCACAGTCCTGAAAACAAATCTGTACCAGAGCCCTCCAACCCTTCACCTTCTTCTCAACCTATGATGTCTTCAACTCTGGTTACAGCTTTCTAACCATGTCTATTATCCTGATTCACTCTGGTTACGTCTAAAATTAACCTTTAGCCCTTTCCACAGTCTTCTTTTTCCCGTTTACGTCTATTAAGTCTCCATTAATTCAAAGTTCACTCACCTTCTGACCCAAATCTGTTGCTCAGATATCTTTTACACAGGATATGGAGTTTAGTTCCAAAGAGATGTATGCATTATTTATCTACTCTCACAAACGGATAACAATCACAGAATGAGGAGGAAGACGCAGCTGCATCATCATGTAATCATCAGCAAACGGACAATTATAAACTGTGTTCCTAATAATTTAGAGATCTTGAATGTTAATCTTTAGGTATTTCATTTTATGTTGTTAGGGATATATCACAGCTCGTTTTTGGAGTTAAATAGAAACCAGTTAATGTATTAATTTCACCCTCAAAGCAGGGTGTATTTAATGAATGATGACTTTATTTAAAGCTTAATTAATGTACATTATAGATATTATACAAAGAGAATGATACACACTTTTTGAACCAGAGAGCTCTCTTCTGTATAGTTTAAATATCAAATAGTTCCCTCTCTTTGATCCACACATCCTCATCCTAAAGTCGATTAAGAGCTAAAAGCTGTAGTTTTTAAGTTAATATAAATTTGTAAGTGTGTTAAAACACTACATTTCCTTTCACACGGCTATTGGAGAATAGGATTGGGTTTGTCTGGTTTGCTGCTCCAGTGTCGTCCAACTTCATCATTCCAGTAAATCATTTATTCCGAGTGACATTGTCTCCGTATGAGGTGAAACGTCCTCACCGAGCACACGCGCCATCATCTTCATTTTGCAGAAAGTTGCGACTTTCAGCTTGAATTGTTGAATAAATGTAACTGTTTTATTTGTGTTATTATTGTATTTCTTTAGCAACAGACGACTATCGCTGACATTATCTGGATGTTCTTTTCTTCCTCTGTAGGTAATCGAGTGTATAACCCAGGGCAGGGTGCTGCAGCGGCCCAGGACCTGTCCTAAAGAAGTATACGACCTGATGCTGGGCTGCTGGCAGAGAGAGCCGCACATGAGACTCAACATCAAAGAAATCCACTCTCTACTCCTCAATCTGGCCAAAGCCTCACCTGTGTACCTAGATATACTGGGCTGAAAAGAGGCGGACCATAAAGAATGTTTGTGTCTGTGTGTGGTTGTGTGTGTGTGCGTGTGTGTGTGTGTGTGTGCGTGTGTGTGTGTGTGTTTGTGTGTGTGTGTGTCTGGGTGGGGATGATTACTGTATCTTAGTGTGTCTGTGCATTTTAAGTTGCATGCATGCGTAGGTGTGTGTATGTTTGGTGTGCATGTGCGTGTGTGTGTGTGTGTGTGTGTGTGTGTGTGTGTGTGTGTGTGTGTCAGGATGGACGTGGTGACACCTGTGGATGAAAAGGAGTGTGTGATGCTCTTGCAAGTGTACAGGTATAGCTGTACAGGATGTAAAGCTATTATCAAACTCTTAAAGGCAATCAAAAAGAATCCTCGTCTCATCCTCGACCGTGTCTTTCCTCCCCACCAATTTCCTCTCCTTTGTGCATCTCTACTCCCTCTCTCCTTCCTTCCCGGAGAGACATTTACTAAGAGTCTGAAGGGGGGGGGAGAAGCTTCTTTTGAAATGCTTTGAAGGGACTGGGGCTACATTGACGAAAACCTGATAAACAGGTCTTTAAATGTAGGGACTCGTCCCTCGCTGCCTCGCGGACAACAGGACTCGTTTGAGCATCTGGAAATATGAAGGAGGCGCGGCGCTGGGAGGATTTCCGGAAGCTGCAATCCTTTTGCGTGTAAATATGAAACTGTGCGACGGTGAGACGTTTCAGAGGAAATTGCTCTGTGCTATGTCGAGCCATAAAGACACTGTGCTTTCCCTTCTCTGTCTGCCTGTCTGTCCCTCAGGGCTGTACATGAGTATTTATGTCAGCGTTCATCTAATACGGCCAGATGAAATGACAACACAAGTGATGATTCACACACTGGTGGATGTACCGTAGACTGACTGTAACAGGAAGAATTACCAGGAGTAAACACAAACACAATTGGTTGTTCTGCCTGTCAGATAAAATCAGGAGCTGAGATAATAAAGGATGATTTCTAGTTGGCTCAGTTCACTGGATAAAGAAGAAATAAATCATTCACTAACAATACAGTAGAGGTATTCTACTTTACTGTCATTGTGAATACCACACATGTAAAAGACTCGCTCTATCTGGCACTGATCTCTCATAACTCCTCATGCAACAGTCTGATATACATGATTATAATGATATATGCATCCGTATCTGTATAGCGTTTTTTTTGCTCAAGCCTGGTCTGCACTGTCATACAGCACAGGGTAACATGATGACTCCTTTTCGTCCCCTCCCGAAGTGACAGATGCTTCACTTGTGATTTCAAGCACTCATGTCGGAGGTCAATTGATTCATTTGTCCGCAGCTGTCTGATAATTGTGAGGTTGTGGTTGTTGAGGGGGGGTTGTAAAAGTTGCTACGGGCTGCTGGGTTTTAAATGGTCAGATAACGGTCAGATGTGTGGTTGACGCCGCTGTTAAAGGTGTGGTTCATTTGGTCAACCCATATTAAATCATCAAGGCTCTCAGCACTCAGACATCCTTGAAAACCACATCTGTGCTAGAGGGGATGCACATGGGAACACACATGCACACACACACACACACATACACACACACTGTATACCTTATCCTGTCATCCCTGAATCTCCACACACGCACACAAACACACACACACACACACATGCGCGCACACACACAGTGAAAGACACTCAAAACGGGACGAGAAGGAAATTGAATTGTGCATGTTTTATTATTTGAGCGGTGCAGTGCTTCAGCCAGGCCCCGTCCACTGTAATGGTGTAATGTATATTTCATTACGGCCTAATGGGCTCCATTAGCAGTCTCCTCATAGACATTCAAGACTTATTGTTTTATGGCTGAGAAGGGAGGATGGAGAGAAGAGGCGAGGTGAAGGAGAAGAAAACAGAGCAAGGAAGAGAGAGGGGGGGACTTGAATGAGGAGCAGTAGAGAGGAGGAATAAGAGGAGAGGTAATAATGCATTTTGGAGAAAGAAAGGGAGAGAGTTCAGATTGGAAGCAATGGGGTAGAAAGGAGAAGACGGCCGGCGTGTAAAAAGTGGGAATGGGTCGTGTGGATGAAGATGGAGGAAGAGAACATGGAGGAGTGAGATAGGAGGGGGTAGGGGAAGGAGGTGTGAATGTCCTCAGGGAGAAAAGTGAAAGTGGACATCTATCATTGCCACGGCCCGCAGATGTTCTGTAAAGCCACAACCTCAACCTCACGCTCCCATCACATTCCTATGGCTGTTCTCAACCACGTGCACGCGCACACACACACACACACACACACACACACACACACACACACAGACACACACACGGAGACACGGAGACACTTCACACACATATTACTGACATCCACAAACAAGCTCAATAATGCACCACACATCCCCATTATTGAGAACCACTTCACTCACACACAGTACAGCCCACACGTGTGGTGGAAATGCTCACGGACACTCTGTATATACCACCGCTCACATGCATGGAGACACATTTAATGTTGTTTTTTGCATTTCACTGGGACAACATATTCTCCTCTTTGCAGACATATTGAGAAGTCACAACCACTGCAGTGTCACCGCCATTTGAATGAGCTGTAAAAACACCAATCTGGAATTAAGTCTTATATAACAGCAGCACTTGATGGTATTGATGTTTGTGAACTTGAACATGTTGATTTGATTGATTTATAGTATTATTTATAAATGAAGACGAATTTTGTACATTTCTTTCTATATCTAATTTTGCCTTTTGCAAAAGCAAACTGAAATTGATCACTGGTTTAATTCATAAAGTTTGAGCTAATATGTAAGATAACCTTGAGTGTGTATGTATTTGTATGTCAGGCTCCCTCCTTACAGCAGCAGCCCGTCCTCATGCAAAGTCCTCGCACCTGTCAGAGCACGAGTGGTTAAAGGCTGCCATGTTGCCACGGCGGGCGAATGAGGTCCTCACAATCCGTCCCTGCTGTGTAGCCCAGCACTCAACAGTCCAAAGACCTGCCACTCAATAACTCTGCAATAACAGAAGGTGCAGAAACAAACTGCACACGGACGAACACCGTCCGTATACCGGCCGCGCTCCCTTTTCTCTTTCTAAAAAAATTAACTAGGACGTCGGGCTTGATTTTGACCGTGAGCCAGGAGGAAGACGCTGTGCGAGGAATGTTTGTTGTTTTCAGGAGCGCTCGGTGAGACTTTAACCACGGCTGAAGACGGGCTCTCCTCAGATCAAAAGGTGCTGGTTTAACAGAGAACAGGGGAAAACAGAGGAAAAACAACAACTGCTGTGTGGATGGAAAAGGAGGCACTGACATTCACAGATTTCTCTCTTCGTGCTCTACTTCAAGTGACCTACTGTAAAATAGACTTCTCGACCAACTTTCCTCTTCTATGCTGCCTATACTGTACGTGATAGTCTTAAACGTTGTCCTCTAGAAGTGCTACTTTTTCTTTATTTTCAACAAGAGGAATGAACAAACATACATGTACAAAATGTGAATAAGCTGCTGAAAAAAAAAAATATGCGTCGCAAACTGCTGTGTCCGAGGCTGTGTCAGTATCTAGATTGTACTGTTTTCTTTTTTGTCTTAGAAATGAGGGCAGAGAAATTGCATAGCTGCGTGGGAACTCCCAAATACACAAAAAGGCATGCGGGATGCAGTGTGTGTGCGTGTGTGTGCGTGTATGCGTGTGCATGTGTGTGTGTGCGTGTGCGTATGTGTGTGCGTGTGCGTGTGCGTGTGTGTGTGTGTGCGTGCGTGTGTGTGTGTGTGTGTGTGTGTGTGTGTGTGTGTGTGTGAGAGTGACTGATTGATGCCAGAGTGAGTCAGGAGGGATCCGTAGGCCGGGTTCAGACTCCAGCATAATCCCAGTTCAAATGCAGAGAGATTCAAGTGAGGAATCAGGAATTGATTTGTCGTCGCTGTTCACCAATTCATGATAAATTACTTCACCCAGTTGTCTATAGGTTTGTATTATGGCAGCTAAGATTCATGGAATCACTCAATTGCTTTATTTATGACTCAAAAATCCGCCTTCTACTCCACAGTTCATGAAAGTATTTCAGCAATATTAATGGTTTTGTTCTTTTGCCTAGCGCCTCACTATAACAGAAATATCGTGCTGAGTTTGGGCTAAACCATGTAACTCATGCAGAGCTGAAATATCATAAAGGTCATCTTTGAGATTACCGTTGTGCTCGGATACTTCTGGAGCCCCTACGCCCTGAAGAATGTAATATCACAAAACACTGCTTAACTGCTGCAAAAAAAGAAAAAAGAAACTGTGATTTGCTATATGCAGTATCTCTGTTTTTCATTATTTTCGGTTCTGTGCTATTTGTCTCTGTGTTAAAAGGGTTTTGCAGCTGCCACCATGGTAGAAAAAAAAGAAAAGAGGGATTTTTTGGTGGATTCTTGGGTTGTAAGAAGCTTATAATAGGTCAGAGGACAAAACACTGTAATGGTTTCATATGAAAGAGATGTTAAAATGTTATTTCTATGCCTAAAAATGCTCCTCAAAGTGATAGAAACATCTGTACTGGAGAGCACAACAGAACAGCTGGTCTGACTCAACTAATGTATGTCTTTGCAAGCTGCTTGTTGTTCGGTAAAGCGACATTTCTGACGCCACTCATTTGTGCTCTGTGGGGAACACACACACAGAGAATCACACACCAGAGGGAACTTGTACAGTCATACAGTTATGCGTGGTGGAAATGATCAGAGTGAGTCATGATGGTAATGATGATGACGATGATGATGATGATTTCTCCCTGAACGTGGACCAGTCTGTCGTGATACAATGTCATTAATAAAAAGTGTTATGTCACATCAAAGCTCCCGCAAGTGAATAGAGTGAAAAGTGAAGTGTGTTTAGGTGTTTGAGGTATGTGTGTGTGTCAAAGTCAAAGTCAGTTTTATTTGTCAATTTATCATACGTGCAAACATACAGAAGATTGAAATTGCGTTTCTCTTCTGTCCAACATAAAGTGATTGTGCAACATATAGGCAACATAAAGTGAATAGACAACATAAAGACAACATAAAGTGTGTGTGTGTGTGTGTGTGTGTGTGTGTGTGTGTGTGTGTGTGTGTGTGTGTGTGTGTGTGTGTGTGTGCAAGAACAGAGGCAAAATAAATGGAAAATAAAGTAAAGGGCTTTGAAAGAAAGAGAGGAAGTTCTCCGGCATGCTCAGGGCGGTGTGGGAGAAACAGAAAACACACTAAATTGAATTCAGTGTTTGAGCTGGAGTGTTTGAGTGATGCCAAATCTCTCCCATTCGATGAATCCCATATTAATCCCAATATAAATCCTCTGAAAAAATAAACTTGCTTGGTTTAAAGATTAGGAGCAGACCTTTGCAGGAAATTGTACAAGCAAATTGGACAGGAGAGTGAGTCTAAATCCCCGATGCAATTAAGCAACTGCTGAATTAATACGTTCTTTCTACACAGAGCTCTGTCTACTATTTATCTTTTAATAAAAACATCATTGGAAAGGAAATGAGAAATGCACAAGGCGGTACAAAATTGTTGGAGTGTGTGTACGTGTGTGTGTGTATGTGTGTGTGTGTTCAGTGGAGGGATGAGGAGGAAAGGAAAGTACCTAGACTCAGCATAATGTGTGTGTTTGTCCGTGCATGAGTAGTACGCAAGTGGTAGTAGTGCTCTCCTTGTACAGTGGAGAATCCCTGCAGTCAGCACTTTAACCTCATAAATAACACTTTTAATCAACACACACACACACACACTCTCACACACACACACAGACACCAAGTCGTGAGGATGAGAGAGGCTGAGAGAGGCTGATCTACTCTCTCATAAGAAGACAGGTGGTTCAATTGCAGAAATTGTATTGTATTGTATTGTATATTATATTGTATATGTGTATTTTTATTCAGTCAATCATTGCAATGCAATACAATATGATTATATATAATATACAAATGTCTAATGAACAAGTTTTTAATCCAGCTAAACATCTTTGTCACAACATTTCGCCTCCTTCTGCCTGAAGACAGTAATAATGCAGCCTTGATCTCAATTAACACATGCTTAACTTTAACGCTGTGGTCTAAACTTTTTCTTCGCAAGGAAAAAAGATAAAGTTTAGGCGAGACAAAAGGACTCCACTAGAGTATAGAAGTGATTTTCCTCCAGATATTTGAATTTGGTCAAATTGTCTGGCTGTAAGTAGGTCTTATATTAATTTGCTTTCTGGCAGATTATTGTTTTGGCAGCCTATAAAAGCTGAGGTTTGGAACTCAGGGACCTGAGCTGTGTGTGCGGCTTGACCCCGAATCATTACGTCTATCAGGAAAATAAACACGTTCTGTTCGATTAGAAGTCTTTTTTCACAAAAAGAAGTTGAATTATAAAGTTCTTCTTGGAACTTTAAAACGCAAACCTCACTTCAAGTCATCGACATGAATGTACTTTGCATGTCATTAAAAACATAACATCAGCCTCTGTCTCTGTACGGGGGTGCTAAACACAAAGAAACTGCAATATTGCTCCATTGACTCGCTGTCATTTCTTTATTGCATCAGTTTGGAAGTCAAATTAAATTAATTTGTGAAGAACTTAATCATTAAAGTGTCAAACGGCTGAACAATACCGACACATAAATTATAAGTGTGTTTGACGACCCAAACTAATGAGAGAAGTTCCCCTGAAACCTCATCATAGGAAACACAAAGAGAGACTTCGCAAAGGGCTTCACCGGTCAGGGAGGTCCAGCAGCAGGTGAACAAAGGACACACACCGATATATAAATGGAACCTAAACAATAGACACAGAATAAACACAATAACAATGCTCAGCTGAGCTGCATCAAAGTCAACATTGTCATTCTCGTCCACGAGCTCATGGCAGGGAGGCGTGATCGAAGTTTGCCTCAGTGATGCTTAAACACAGTGTGGCAGACCAGGGGGAAAAGCCGAGCAAACAGCGCATCGGAGGCGGATCCCAAAGCTCAGGTTGGGGGAAGTGATCCACGGGACGTACTTCCCAGTACAGGTGCTACAGCCAATTGGCGCCTGGGAGTGGTCACACCTGCAGCCCGTCAGCTAACGAGGGAACGGAGAGTATATCTTCCCTTCACTGGAAGCCATCGGGGGAGAGCTGCCTGAATAGGAAAGGAGAAGGAGCGTGGAACCTCAGGAGAGGAGTCGAGACAGACCAGAGGTAACTGGACCCTCTCACCTCTCTCCTCTGCTCTGCCCATCCAGGAGATACCAACCGTCTCACAGAAGGTGTGAGACTGAAGACCAAAGACCCCGACCGGGAAGAATCCTTTGTTTCCATTAGATGCCCATTCCCCCTTTTTCCTACACGTTTTATTAAAAGACCCTTTATTTTTGCACTGCGTCTCTGAGTCTCCTGATTTTATTCCGAATCTCACCTCCACATCCCCCGGGTTGCCACAACAGTTAAAGTCCATGGGTAACGTTTCCATGAAGTCAAATGTTTAGTGCTGAGGTGCCATGGACATGTTTTTGTTACTGCTGAAGCAAATTAAATATACTGTATGCCCTACCTTTTTACATTTTTTTTTTCTCCCAGTATGAAGGGGCAACTACTGCATGTTGTTGCTCAACCCTGTGCTGTACAATAACACAGATTAACCTTGGCCACTGGTGCAGAGACGTGTGTGACGCTGCCCAGTTCAACATGATGAGAAGATATTTGGAGAAAATCCTGGCCTTGCCACTTTTGAACAAGCAAATTGTCGACCAGAAATAATGTGAATTGTGATCGACTGCAGCAAGCTAAGAAAAGAGTGCTTGACTCTTTCAAGTCAATATGTACATTAATTAATAAACAGCTATGAGTTTCAGCAAAATGTGATAACTGGCAGCCAATATATCGTCCATCACACACGACATGATGAGGAGAAAACACACAGTTTCATTATCTTAATAGTGGGGGTAAATTTAGTAGAATGTTTCAATGGACATGGTATTTGAACTGCGGAAACTCTTCTGGGCCTGAAAAGTGTAACTGAGGACATTCAAGATGGAGTTCAAAGCCTGACAAAGCCTCTTAAATGGGAAGTGAAACATCCTAATAGGTGATATTACACCTGACCTGAGCAGCTGATAACCCACAAAGACAAAGTCTCAGCACCTTTCAACCTTTTCCAGCCTCGGAAATAATGGCCGCCAAGCCAGAGCTCGGCGTCTCCGTCGAGCGTGCTGTACATCAAAGCTTTAGTAATTCTGCCTGTGCCTTGATACTATACTATTAGCTGTATCTTCATCCCAGAAGATCTAAAACACAGCAGGGTAGAGCAACTGTAACTCGTGTCATTATAACAGAAACATAGGCTGAGAGAGGAAACACACAACAGAACAATGGCTCAGCGGAGACAAAGACGAGCCAAAGCGGCCTCCTAATGACGGGGACCAATTAGAGATATTTAATAGAATGACAGGCAGTCATTATAGTGGTTAATCCCTCGCTGCTGCACCTGCGTGATGACATCATGGAGCGTGTGCGTATGTGTTTCTCTACGAATGTCTGTTTTGTATTTGAGTGATTTATGGGTGCTCCCTACTGCAAATAGCCCTCTAGAGCACAATTAATGTGTTTTTGAATATTAAATATATCCCGACTGTGAAGAAGTGTATTTCTGTTCCCCCCACCCCTGATGTTTTGCCCCCCTACTGAGAATGTATTGTGTGTGTTTTTTTTCCGTGACAATACAGTTACACAACAATATCTTCTGTTTCGGAACAATAGCTGACATTAACCAAACAATGGGTAAGGTGTGCATTATACAATTTAGTAGTTCAACTCTTCTAATCTAAGAGGAGAATCATTTGTTCTCGACAGGAATACTGAAAGTGTCAACATTACTTGTTTACATTATTAACGTTAAATCAAAACCCAAATCGTTCCCATTATTTGCCTAAATCTAACCACTCGTAAAACCTCAATCACCTCTCCTTGACTTGGTTGCAGTACAAACATAAATAGTTTGTTTTCCACCGAAAAAAAAATTCTGCAACTGAACATAATTGTGTCAGAAACGACATTCCCTGCGAAAAAATTTATATAAATGTAATTTCGAGAAGACTGGTTTGATTTCTGTTCCCATGCCACTCTGCTGGGGCCAGAACAGAGAGAAACGTTCCTCTTCACAGGTTTCCTGCGTTGTTTAATTATTACTGGTAAACGCATTAGGTTGCTAGAAAATGATTCAAAGTAATTGATCACGAACAAAAACAGATGGATTAGATGCAGATGCAAATATTAGGGTGGCTGACTGTACAGATATGATTATGAACCACACATCTGCAGAACAGTCCAGTGAATTCAGCACGCAAGCACGCTCTCTCCCAGAGGACACCATCAAAATGGAAAACACAGAACAACAGGACAACCTCGTGAACGAGGGCCATTCCTCATCCCCTGTCTCCTCTTGCTCCTGCAAGAGTTTCCTGTTCCACCAAAACGGAACAGCCAGTGGCTTTATCAAGATTTATGAGCCAAATCATCATTGGAAATACAAGACACTTGTTGTGGCACCGAGGGAGACGAGGGATGGGGGAGGAGAGAGGAGGAGATGGTGCCGACTGGAGCAGACGAGGTAAATAGGGAGAAAGAGGAGACGACAGAGTGGGAGAATATCAGCAGAAGAAAGGGGTGAAAGGAGAAAGACAAACAGAGGGAGATAGCGAGGATTTTGGTCAGAACAGATGTCTAGACTTGATCTTAAAAGCATCTTCAGAGCCATCGTTAATGCTCCTGCGATCTTCCTCTTTTAATGACATCCCACTCGAAAGCTGTTATCAAGTTAAACACCAAAAACACTATAAAAAAAACATCTGAGGTGCAGAAGAGATAAAGGACTGAATGGAAAATGAGAAGAATCTCACAATGTATCAGCCACGGTCGTTACATTATACAACCCCACCTGATGATGCACTGATTCCTCTCACTTCAGGTTTGTTTTTTCCTCCGGACAGATTAAAAAATCTCACGTGTGAACGTGCAGGGTACAGAGCTGGAGGACTTTAGCTTAGCTAAGCATGAAGACTGTTGATGAGGATTTTAGGGGTAGGGTCATGTTGGAGCCATTTCCTGTCGATGTATGGGGTTTCAACATTGGACAAATCTCAACTCATGTCACGATTCAGGGAACGAAGGACGCAGGAATCACGAGGTAGGCAACGGTCGAAACCGGGGAAGGCTGTCCCATAAATCCAAAGTGCCAGGAAGGAAACCAAAGGCCAAAATCAGACAGACAGGTTCCAGGTAAGGCACTGACGAGAAAAGTGTGAAGAAGTGTGAAGTGTGAAGAAGTGTCTGGATGGTAAATATACCAAACAGGATGAGCAGGGAGAGAGGAGATAGAAGATATGTCGTATTTATTTTTTAACATTAATAACAGTATTTAATACAATAAAATAAAATAAAAAGGTGGGACATATTAAGAATTTAAATAATGGAAATGTAAAAAATGAAATGAAAGTGTATCTACCAACTCATTTGTGTGTTGCAAACTTTTAGAACAATACCTTTAGTAGAAATAAGCAAAATTACCTGTCGGCAATAGAACTATTCAAATCAAACTATAAAACATGTATCAGGCCCTATAAGCAATATAATTATGAGCCCAACTCAACGTATTCTTTACCACAGTGACAGTGGTGGCGGATGTGGTCAGAGGAGCAACAGACATGAGCATATTTTCCAATATGTTATATACTTTAATAGCATGTGCACAACAAAATAACACTTATATTAAGCCCACTAACACAACTTATGTGGTCTCATTTGTCTGGCCACAGCTTCGTGGCGGCTGTGTCTTCTGTCGTCTGATCTCACTGATGTGAAAAAACAACAACTTTAATCAACATTCAAAGAGTGAGGTGCTTGATAAATGCCAGCCCTCATTACTTTGCCGCTGGTGGCACCTTTAACGAGCTTAGCGTCTGTCCACTGAACAATACGACACTCTAGAATGACTGCCGAGCAACGTGTTTCTGCAAATGTAATCAAGTGTGTCTGCAGCTGCCTAATTTTCATATGATTGACTAATAAATTGATGTAAGTGACACAAACCAAACTGAATCAGCTTAATTTGCCCGTTTCAGATTTGACTGATAACTGCTTGCATATTTATTCGTGTATGCCGAGATATCTGAAGGGAAGCAGAGAAAGAAACAATTAAAAGAGAGATTCAAACTGAAATAAGATAGGAATTAATTGTTTGATAATAGGTTTGAATAAGTACAAAAAAAGGGAATGAGCAATAAAGAAGAGAGAACATAAATCAATGATAATAAAGGACAAATAGCAAGAGAGCAATAATAAGCTGAATTAAATATCCGACTGAATTCAAACCAGGTGCAGACAGTGCAATCAAGCATCAGCAGCCAAGAAGAGGAAGCGCTGGGGAGCCTGCTGCTGCAGAGGGAGAGCGACCGAGCGAGCAGCAGAGAAGAGCCCCTGAACGAGGGATGGGCTTTTGATGGAGTCTCATCTGGAGTGTTTATGACGAGGCAGCGCCAGCAACGTAATGAGTTGACTGATCAATCTTTCCTCCTTGCCGAGCTGGATCAATAGCACTGTTTTGACATCCTACATTAAGCTCTAACTAATTGCCAGATTGCTAAATGCTTTTAAGAAGGAAGAAAAAGAAGGAAAAAAAGAAAAACATATCCAGGGCAATCAATAATGCAATCACACCAGAGTCTCCTGTACTGCCCGGGGAGGAGCGGCGTGCCACTGTGTGTTTGTTCGTGGGAGTGCGGTGAGTGTTAAGGGCCCAGCCATTATACCTGGTTCATGCATTGTGTGACTTATGGATGCATGTTATTTGAGTGTGATTGGTGTTGGGTGTTGGGGCAGCTGGGAGTTGTGGTCAGGGGAGGAGAGCCGTGCAGAGCGCTCGTGTGTTTGGGGTTTGAACCTCGGCAGCCTCAGTGGAACAGTTTGTTGATTTGGCTCACAGCTCCGTGGCTACACCACCAAGACTGAAAAACAGCACTTAATGACCGAGGAAATGAACCATAACAGCTTCGTTAAAAAAACGGCTTTGAATGTACGATTATTGAACAATAAAATAAATACAAAAATCTAATTGGGAAAATAGGATAACAAAGAAAGTGGATACATTCATCAGGCTCCAAATTAATTACAATGTGGCCCTGCGTCTGCTGGATGTGGCAACACGCAACTAACGAGTTACTCATATGAAAACTATAATTGTAGATTTAAAAGTTGCCAGATCATTATTCACCTTGAAAGCCGCAACTACCAAGACAAGCCCTCCAATTTAAACCATGAAATATTTTGTTTTCTTATCTGACACAGCGATGGATAATGTTGACGAGATCATCGTTGGTGGAGATTGCCTTGTCATCTGCTGATGGTCAGGAATAAAGGATGAATATTTTAATAAATCTCTCCTCCCAATCTATTTGGAACAGGCAGGTTAGCTAGCGCTGCATGCTAACTCCTGAACGCTTGAACTCTTTTCTGAGGGCCGTCTTGTTCTGAAATTCCAGAAAATTGTTGAATGCAATGATATCATTACCAAAACTATTACTATAGAAAAAAGCTTGGAGTTATAATAAGACAAATCTATCCTATAAGTATCTTTCTTGCTTTCTCTTTTTATTTTGAGATAAGCACCTAAGGAATTGATAACATAGAGATGATATATTATAGAATAATGTTTGAATACGCATGTAGTACCTATACGGGGTCTCTCTCTCTCTCTCTCTCTCTGTGTGTGTGTGTGTGTGTGTGTGTGTGCACTTAAAGGCCAACATGTCATGTCACGGGGTCAAGGATGCACCAGTCGACAAGATCAGACAGCATTCGCTTCCTCTTCTCCAACTCCATAAAACAAGAGGGGGATAAAAACCCTATTTCATGAATTTTTTAGACGAGCGAAGCTTCTCGGGCTACAGAGCTTCTCCTCTACGGCCTGATCATGCATTTTTAACAAGGTGAAACACGCCGGACAAAATGCCACAGATTTAAAGTGCAGGTGTAAGGGCGGCTGACTTGGTGTTTTACTGTTTTCATAAATTCACACAATTCTTTTTCACACAGCCGGACACATGAACGCCGATGAATCATGAAGAGAATTTAAACGGAGGCCGGAAAGACAAGTACTGAGTTACAGAGCGACGTGGCAAGACGTTTAGTATTAACATGCACAACATAAGTCAAGATGTTGATTTTCATTTCATAGTACTGATTGTTGCTGAAGCTGTTTGCATGAAGATGATATCGTGATGGCAGTGCGATGAGGCTCTAATTTCTCAGCAAATTAGATTGTATTTATTCTTTGTTTCACAAATGAACCAGTTTCAAATGTCTATGCCAAGGGACACTAATACTGATACCTGTGCAAAAATAAATAAGAAAGTAAACAATTTTCTTCAGTTTAATTCATTTTCAATAAAAAATATACTGCTTTTCTCTTTGTTATAGTAATCTGAATAGTTTTGGACTTGGGACAAAACAATACATTTCACTTGAACTTCATTATTTACTGACATTATTTTTGGGATTTGGGACATTTCACTTTGTCATGTTGAACTTCATTATTTACTGACATTATTTATTTCTTTTTGACCGCAACACAAATAACTAAAAAAAGATAAAACATGTGTAACCTTTGTACCTGATTTATTGTCAATGCTTTTGGTCACAAAGAGTTCGCTATAATCTTTTTTTATAATTGCATAGTACTAGATCATTAATCAAGGAAATAATTGGCAAAAAGTGCAGCCCTACTAGTTTTATTTGTCTCATTTATTTGTAAGTTTTGGATAATAAGATAAGATAAGATGATACCTTATTAGTCCCTATAAATTGCAGGATTACAGCATCAGGTGCCCAGTAGTGAGCAATGATATACATACAAATAAAAAAAACAGTTTGAAAAATAGAATAACAATATTAAATATACAGACAGACTAAAAATATATACATATATTATATTAATTAAATGTATTTACATTGCAGAAACAGTCACTTGTTTCTCCTCAGCTGCACCCAGGCTAATCATATTCTTTTGTCGAAGAAGAAATTACATATTTTCCTCGTGCTCCGGCGGGGAAGGGATACATACCTTCATACTCTACATGGCAAAACACGGATTAAATAAAGGAAACAGAAAACGCTGAAGGAAAGTTCTCTTTCAGTTTCTCCATCAGAGGACTCGGGTCATGGATTCAACTCCTCTCTACCACCCCTCATTATTTCACTGCTCTCCTTTACCCATCATGTCTTCTCCATTTGTCCCCTCTCTACTCTTCCTCCTCCTCCTCTTCCTATACCCCTGTCCTGATTCCCCCCCCCACCCCCACACACACACACACACACACACACACACACACCTGCTCCCATATCGCTGCTATTAAAACATCTACATTATTAAACCTATAGTGATAATCAATCAATGATCTTTCTTAGTGGGTTGGACATCTTTATTGACTAATCCTGAGCGGAGTATGTATATATATATATATATATATATATATATATATATATATATATATATATATATATGTGTGTGTGTGTGTGTGTGTGTGTGTGTGTGTGTGTGTGTGTTCTCATCATTTGCATTTGTGTGCACCTGCGAGAGCTTATTGTTCTCTTTTGATTGAGGCGAGTGTTATTGAGGTGGATTGCCTCTGATGAGGGTCATGGAGGACTAATTAAACCCTTACCTCTCCTTTCTGGAGACAAGAAAATAACTCCCTCAGTGGATGTAATTAGAATAAGCCACAGGTGCAAAAGGGTAAACAAACACGTAGCATTCTACGTCACACAACCAACTAATTTATGGTGATTTATGTATATTCAAACCTCTTTGTGTATTTACCTCTCCGTACATATCTCAACCTCTCAAGTGAGATTGTCCCAATTAAACAAATTTTAAACAAACAAAAAAGAAACATGACCAAATGACAGTATTTACAAAACAATGATGTGTCGGAGCATTGAAGCCAAACATTACAGATCCTGATATGTGCTGGGATACAAGTAAAGGTAATCCATTATGTGTAATTAAATGTTTTCGTTTACATTCACTGATTGTTTCATTTGTTTTTATTGCTTGGCTTCTGCTTTGCAGAGATGGAGAACATTCGTCATTTACAAGTGAGCTGCAGCCACGGCTCAGGCAGTTCACTCTAAGGCTGCAGTAATCAATACCTCTATATTAACAATGAGAACAAGACTATGTAATGTGTCGCTCAGAGAGAATGATCACCCAACTGAAGATCCCCTCAGCTCTACAGTGTTTTAACATCTGGATCGTATCTGTATTGTGTCTGTATTATATCTGTGTATCTTTATTGTATCTGCATTGTATCTGTATATCTGCATTGTATCTGTATTGTATCTGCATTGTTTAGGTATATCTGTTTTGTATCTGTTTTGTATATGTATTATATCTGTACATCTACATTGTATCTGTATTATATCTGTATATCTGTATTGTATCTGCATTGTATCTGTATTGTATCTATATATCTGTATTGTATCTATATATCTGTATTGCATCTGTATATGTCTATTGTATCTGCATTGTATATGTATTGTTTCAGTATTGTATGTGTATACCTGTATTGTATCTATCTATCTATCTATCTATATATATATATATATATATATATATATATATATATATATATATATATATATATATATATATTGTATCTGTATCGTATATGTGTATTGTATCTGTATTATATCTGTATATCTGTGTTGTATCTGTATGACATTCATTTTAACAATTAATTGGTTAATCAGAAGTATTGGTTAGCTTTCTTGCAGAGAGTGAGACAGTCACGATGATTACAGGGAACTTAGATGAGAATCTAGGCCGGCTCCGGTTCTGCACGGGTCTGAGTTTCAGATTTGGGTTCTGTTGTTTTGTAAGCAAAGACATGTTTGGGTATGTATTTTGCTTTCCAATAAATAGGTTACTTCCCATAAAACCATATATTTTAATATCCTGACAGATTGCACCAACAATTACAATGTATTAAATAATAAGCTTTACAGATTGTTTTCTTCTTTTTTAAACAGGCTAACCGTCTCCCTATGTTTTCAATATTTATGCTAAGCTAAGCTAAGCTAATCACTTCCCGACCCCAGCTCTAAACTTTACTTTTTACAGGTATCGATCATCTTTTCCCACTCTTGGGACGAAAGTGAATCAGCATTATATTCCTTTAAAATCAACAAAGAAGCATTAGTATGTGCACCATTCCTCAGTTGACAAATCTATAAATCCAACAATGTTTTTTCATATAAAACTAAGAATCAATAGCTCTGCCTTGTGGATGACCTATAGGATCAGGTTTGTGTTACTGGGGGGTGTATTGTATCACATGTTCAGTGAAGCTTGTTGTATTGTACACACTCTGATGTATTGTGCCTCCTGTGGCTCTTTGCTCTTAACATTCCAAAGTGCTCTCAAGCTCTTTAGTCAGGAATCCCCCCTCATCCCATCTCTGCCTTCTGCATCGATAACAACTCTCCTGTCAATCGCTGCAGTCGAGTACTGGCTGCCTGCCCCAATCCTTAAATTACCTCCTAAATCTTGGAGGAGGCTCACACAACTGCTTTTTCTCTCTGATAGGATTGGAAGCTACCTATTACCTTGACAGTCACTCAGTCAAGCACTGGGGTTGCTTAGGGGGTCATGTCTTTAAGACTTTGGGAGATGGTTTGATTGACAAGTGAAGGGAGAAGACATTATTTAAGACAAATACTGGAAGAAACCTTAATTCACCTACAATCTTCTGTTATGTTAAATCTCAACTATAAATTGAGATTTATTTTCCAAAGTATAACTTTGGAAAATCGTTTCTGATGGATCGGTCGGGTCAGTGGTGCTCAGGTCTTAAACAAGCTATCTGTCACCTGTCACCCCCCCCCCCCCCCCTCCCCCAGTATATAACTCCATGGCTCCTCACAAACCTGTGTTTTACTGACACACACACACACACACACACACACACACACATTCCCTCCTTGTTGCTGCTGAGTGATTGTCTGTTTGAGATTACTCCCTCATCAATCTCTCCTTTGACAATTACCTCTGTCAATTAAAGAGGAAGTTACAAGCACACACACGTACAGATAGAGGATGCTGTCAAATCTTTGAATAATTTATTTACATTAACAGTTTAGATGCATGCAAAGGGTGAAGGCACATCACACTGCAACCGTGATGGGAACTTCACCAATTTAACATATGAGGTATAAACAACGTGACATTAAAAGAGACAACATGAGAAATACATGTTACTTACGTTGACTACCTCAGTGGTTTATTCCTGATTTAACAGCATTCGGACGGTTCAGGGAAGTAGCTTTATACTTTTTTTGAGTGGAGGTGAGCCAGTTAACCAGAGGTACATTCAGAAAATCAATTAGTCTTCATCCTTTAAGTCTTTTCTCTGGCTCAGCTGAGAAAGGGATTAGGACACACTTCAGATACGATGTTAATCTCACCTTTGTATTGCCAGTGCAGTTTGTTTTTGAGTGTGGAATGCACCTTTTGGCCATTTGGAGAACAAACACCCACTGTACACCCACAGTTTAAGGCCTTGCGGTCTCAGTGATGAGCCTGTTCTGCTTTGTGCACCCGATAAGGAGAATGAGACAACTTACTTTGATAAAACAAACAAACGTCCAATTAATGGTTCAGATAAAGAGTTTTCAACCAGTGTTTTTTAGTTTTCACAAGAGAAAAGACAGCAACTTTTCCAGCAAGTGTAAGTCTGGTTAATAACCCCGCCTCCGTTAGCCGCAGTTCTGCGGGATTTACAGAAACTAACATATTATATAATCTATTTCACGTTAAGTCATGGAGTGACTTTCAATGGAGGAAGTAACATCTGTTTTTAGTGGCTTTGTTTTTCCACTTCATTATCATTTGTTCTGTGCCAACTTCAAGCATTTCATATTTACTTATGTTCTCCATATGTGCTGCCGTTGTCTGAATTTGCATTTTTATGTATTTTGTTGTGTTTTCTATATTAAAAATACCTTTTGTGATGCTGCGTGTGTGTCGTGAAATTGGTGGCGGTTCTTTAGAGAGCGGGACGCAGAGCGATCACTGCACTCATATCTATAGCAGGAGTACTTTAACTTACGGATTAATTACACTCCTGAGACAATGTGTGTGCCAGTCTGTGTCTCTGGATCCATCTTCACCAGTCGCTCTCCGTCCCACCACGTTCATCAGTATTATGTTCACCGGGCTGTTTCCGTCCTATGAACCTACCATGCATTATGCTTTATGCTTTATGGTTTATGCTTTATGCTTTATTTTGTTATGCTTTATGCTTTGTACTTTATGCTTTGTGCTAAGTGTGTCTGCGTGTTTTATGCATAGATGTGCAAAGTGTGTTTAGTGGGCGGTAAATCCTTGTTTTAACTTGAAGGTTATGGCCGTTGACCTTGCTGGCATCCGTCCATCGACGGCCTCATGTCGCCTGGGTCGGTGGTCTGACTCGACGCTGACTCAGGACTATCAGAGTTTGCTGTCTCTCTGTCTTTTCTTTCGCCATCTCTACCTCTCTTTGACAGAAAGCTGTCCCTTCTTTTCTTCTTACACTCTCAGCATTTTTTTCCAACTTCTGTTTTCTTCGATATAAACATTAGAGTCTACATTTTTCATCTCTACATTTCTCCCCAACTTTACAATAAGATCCCTCTCTCCCGTCTCTTTGTATTCCCTGGTCTGATTAACAAACTCTGCCTTGTGTGTGTGAGTAAGACACAGATCCATCTGTTTGACGTAAGAGTACACACTGTTAAATGGAAGTACCTGAGACTTTCCTAAATTCCTCCATAGTAGACTACACCTGTGTTGCAGTGGATAAACAACGTGGAGGAAGAGCTCCGCGGCTAAACATATCAATAAATTGTGAGAAAAATTTTCCTTTTGATACCTGCTGTCTAAATGTATTTATAGTAAGTTGATCCTGATCATATATATATATATATATATATATATATATATATATATATATATATATATATATATATATATATATTGATGCTCTGGAGCTTCAACATACTTTCCCCTTTTTTCAGAAAGACACTTGACACATTGTGCTACAAAACAGCAATGTTGATGGTGACTGGGGATTTGATGTGGAAGTTTGTCTCTGTGTGTGTGTCTATGTGTGTGTGTGTGTCTTTGTGCCTATTAGTCTCTGTGTGACTCTGTGTGTGTGTGTGTGTGTGTGTGTGTGTGTGTTTGTGTCTCTGTTTTTCTGTGTGTGTGTGTGTGTGTGTGTGTTATTGTTGTATCTCTAGAGTTCTGTCTAGAGAGCAATACTTCCTGTTTCCTGCTTTGCTGGCCAATGATAACCCGATCCACCCTGGAGAGAGCTGTGGGGCCGTCGAGGGGGGAAGTGGAGGAAAAGAGCCAAAGAGGCAAAGGATGAGATGGAAGCAGAAGTGGAAGGAGAGGTGCAGCAAAGCGATGCTGCATTGGGGTTGTACATTTAAAAAGGAGTCAACGTGTACAGATGAACTTATCAAACCAGTCTCCATTTTGCCGATACAACAGGCAGGAGAGCTTTGAGTTGATACAGTATACAGACTTGGTAACTGCTCTGTTGTGTCAGAGGATCTGAGCTCACGACACTGTCGTTACTCAATCTGTTTTAATTGGTTTTAAGTCTGCCTCATTTGCATGCTTGCTAAGAGGGCATCTTCTTGGAGGAGAGGTGGGAATGGAAATTGGTTGAAAAGCACCGAGGGGAGAGAGAGAGAGAGAGAAGAGAGAGAGAAGGGAGAGGGAGGGAGTTTTGGGCAAGAGAGAGAGGGAAATAGAGAGGGAGAGAAGGGGGAGATAAGGAGAGAGGGAGGGAGTTTTGGGAGAAAAAGAGAGAGGAGAGCGGGAGAGAAGGGGGAGATAAGGAGAGAGAGAGTGAGTTTTGGGAGAAAGAGAGAGAGGAGAGGGGGAGAGATAGGGAGAGATAAGGAGAGAGAGGGAGGGAGTTTTGGGAGAGAGATTAGTATAAAGGAAGGCTAAAATGAGGAATGAATGAACAAACAAAGTGAATAACAGAAGGGATGTGAGTAAGTGCTTCTACAATAATCAGTCTCTCTCGTTACCACGGCAACGAGAGGTGCAAATTGGCTCTGCTCCCTACGTAACCAATTATGTCTGTGTGTGCGTGCAAGAGCGTGCATATCTACTATCTCGGGCTATTCATATGCAAAAGAGAAAACGTTGGTCCAAGTGAACGTCTACGATAATGTTTGCAGGGCATTCGATTTAAACGCATCTCTCATCTATGTCACGCTGTCTTCTGTCGGTTTATCACCAGCCACGATGACTATCCTCTACACACACACACTCACACACACACACACTGCAATTTAGCCATTTACTGCATTTTACAATGACAATTTATTCTTCATTCAAAATGTATATTCAATCAAGAATTAACCAAGCTTTATGATGGCACTCAAAAGTAAAACTGATAGCCAGGTAAATGACCTGTATATTGCCATTTAATAAGTTTAACTCATTATTCATCATTTAAGTCTTTTTCAGTGTAGATATTAGTGAGCCACGGCTGACAGCTTAAATGACTGCACATTAACTGTGAAGGTCAGACTGATCCGACTGGTTAATCTAACCTATCTGAGCAGAGTGACATATTTAACATATTTGTAAAACAAATCATCATTCTGGACCCTACTTGATGCTTCCGGGGAGAACACAGATTGGGAGTGTCCCTTAGTGTAGCGGTACTCCATTTCATAACAAAGGTTCACCAAAGATGTGAGTGAAAAGAGGTTCTGTATTTCCCCGGCTCACTGCCTCTCCAGACCCTGTTTGTTCTTCTTTTGTGTTTGAAGGCTTTTTCCAAAAAGCTGCATATGAGGACTTGTTGCTTAACTTCGGGCTACGTATACTTGACAAGTCGCTACCACAGCTTTGTAGAGCCTGGAAGATATCTGTGTCTGTGTCCTGGAAACAGTTTCCCAGTATCTTCTGTTTATGTAATCTAATTGTCACATGTTGTACTTAGCTTCTGTACTTCTGGTTTTAAAGAAAACAAGATGGAAAGAGAGACAACATGATGAACTTGTGGCTTCAAAGCAGTCCACAAACCAGTGGCTTTTATGGCTTCTATACAGTCTAGTCTCGTGTGAGTGGCCCAGCTTGTAAGTGCAGTATTAAATTGGTAGAGAAGCCTCTTTTATGTCTAAAGAGTCATTCTTAGAACAAGAGAGATACGCCGCTATACACATCGGTTTCCAGTTGCTTTGAGAATTGATTTTCTAGTTTTACGGATTACTTTTAAAGCACTCCACATGGGCTCACTTCAACATAATGTAAGCTGTGCCGGTACCTCAGTTCCAGCTACATAACTCTGTTCGCATTTCTACTTATCTTTTTAATTTATTCCAACTGTCATAATAAGGTCATCTTATTCATATATTCATATTCATATATATATCATATAATAATATTTAATATAATATAATACATAAATAACCTCTATTGTAAATATAAATATTATATTAAAATATATTATATAATATAAATCACATATAAATAATAGAACATATTCATATATTAAGATGCCCCAATGAACCTTGTTAGGGTTACAGTGAGCCTGTGTTTACCCTCCTTGTGTTTCTTCACCTCCTCCTGAGTCCGTCGTCCAGCTGTCATTCACTTTGCACAACATGGCTGCTGGAGGAGATATCTGTGTGTCCTGGAGTTCTCATGTTTTCCTGTGTCTTCATGTCTCTTACTCCCTAACTGTCCATGCTGGATCGGTCCCCGTTGGTTTCACTGGGTCGGGTCTTCCTGGAAGAGAAGTGCTCGCGCTCCCGCTGGCCGCTGTGATCTCGTCTGGGCCAGAACGATTCTGACCCAGCGCAAATGAGACAGGCAAATATGACTGGGTATATTTATATCTCCAAAACACAAATATTGACAAGTTGTGTAATTTATAAATATAATTAATATTATAATAATATTTTTTGTATCCTTTTTTTGGGGCAAGCTGCCACTGATGGGGGAAGAGAGGTTGAGATGGAGCAGTGGGGACCGAGGGTAAGAGGGCGATGGTGGAAGACTGAGCAGAGCAAGGCAGGGAGGGGTGTGAGCGTGGCAGGTTGGGGAAGGAGCTGGCGAGGCAGGCACCCTTGGGAACTGCAGAGGATTATCCTGGAGGCCCAGAGACAGAGAGGGTAACTACGGGTCAGCAATAACATGGGAATAAGTTCAGAATACTGCTGAGAGCTACTGTTGGGCAATGCATCGCATACTACCACAGCAACAAAGATGTGGCCATGAAGCAAGGTGAAGCCGCGGTAGATATACTGCTGAGCTGATGAGAAGACGGAAGGCAGCTGAGCAGACAGGTGTGGTGAGGTGAGGTGGATGAGCTCTCTGGGGGAGGGAGCCAGGTAAGAGCCACGCCCACTTCACACAGAGACAGGTGTGGTGTTTTAACAGCTGGCCTCTTCCCGTGGGAATTACGAACAGATGGACTTGAAATGGTCACGCATACACTTCTAAAGTTTTTTTTTTTACAATTTGATTTTATATTCTAATACATGCTCATTTTGACTGTTGCACAACAGTTGTTTTAATCTGTCTATGTTTGTTTTCATTTCTCTTGTGAAAGTTATCTCTATGAAACTTTTACATGGTAACATAAAGAGAACGCTTTTCCATACTATATGTATATATCTATCCATCAATATATACACAACATATATGCATGCATACACAAATATAATACTAATGACTGCAGTGTAAAATTAAATTAAATATATAGATAGATATAGATATAGTATGGGGGGAAGCCAGCCAGACAGCATACTGTGGTTGGTGTTAAGCTGAAATACGTCATACTCATTTTTAATTGTTTGTTATTGGCATCTTTTTTTATCCATTCAACCATCTTCATTTTTTCATCATGTTTAACAGCTTATAATGTTTAACTCTTTATTGAGGACTTCTGATGCTGAATAACAATGAGATCACACACACACAAACACACACACACACACACACACACGCACACACAGTCTTGTGTGCTGCTGTGACATGCAGCCTATACACACACGTTTTTGTCAGGCCCTTCTTTGTGGACTTGTACCTTTTCATTGGAGCCATTCGGTCCCTCAGTGAGACCACCAGTGAGACGGAGAAGCAGCCAAGTCAGACACTGGCACTAATTGGCTACGCTATTAGAAGCCCACGGAGCCACACTTGACTACAGAAATGAGCTTGTCAGTGTGAGGATGGAGGCTGAGCCTGGTGCCTGCTTGAATGCAGAGAGAGAGAGAGAGAGAGAGAGAGAGAGAGAGAGAGAGAGAGAGAGAGAGAGAGAGAGAGAGAGAGATTTCTAAATAGGGGTCTCTGATGATCATGAGAATCTTCCAACCTGCAACACACGCACACACACTGACGCACACACACACACACACTTGCTGTCCTCTGACCAGAGTGGTTAATTGGTTGGTTGGTGCTGCTGTTTCTGGTGGTGGTTGGAGGATATGTGGGGGTGGGCGTATCTTTTGTTCGATGCACTTCAGCGGTTCTGATTGACAGCAGGGACAGGAAGTGAGGGCGTGGGGCTCAGTAAAGGAAAAAAGCTTTTCTCTCCCTGCTGCCTTCCTCAGATTAACATTCTCGTCCACCTCTCCAAATTCCTCTCGTCCTCCTCTTCTCTCTCTCTCTCTCTCTCTCTCTCTCTGCCATGTCCCTTTCCCCTCCTCTGCATCCTTCTGTCCATTTATATCCATTCAGCACCGTACAATACTTCTTTTAAAGTCATTTGCTTATGCTGGCGTTTTCTTACTTTCTTCTCTCCTTGTTTATTTCCTCAGAAGCAAAAGATTAGGTTACTCGGGGGCACTTGAGCAGCGGAGGTACATTGCTAAACAAATGCTTATACAACTGTGCCACTGACAGTCAGTGATTGAGTGTCTACTTATGCTCTATTAGCACAGAAATAAATCAACTCAAACCAAACCCAGTCAGAGCTCTGTTGACAGCTACCGGTGATGTTACGCGTTTCAGAGGTTAATTGTCACGTTCATGTCACAGTTTTGAAATAAACTACAAGAAGACATTTTTAGCACTCCTGATTGCTTCTGTGAACAAATCAAATCCCTTTTCTGTTGCCTCAAAACTGAACTAAGAGCTGCTGAGCAGCAGGAGGTTGATTAAGGACAAACCATTACAACATCTGATTTTTGAAGCCTCTTCTTTATGGATTTAACTGCTGCATCTGCCTGGAAACAAAAACATTATCTCTTTAACGCATGCAAAATTACCATCTACATAAAGAGGAATAATTTCCCCTTCTGTCTCTGCAGAGAGCAGTTCGATAGATAGATATCTGTATATGTGTAGGTAGCAGATGCTGAAGGGGAGATTATTCCTCTCGTTATACATCTATAGCTCTATAGCTCATACTATTCGTTTATATATACATTCCTTGAATATCTTCCGTGTGTTTTTGTATCACATCTCTCCTTCATTTCCAGAGCCGTTATTCCCATGCTGAGCTGAGGTAGAGCGATAGCATTACGATCGTATAACTCGTTTCACACATTACCTTTGGTTGAACTTTTATTGTGTTTTGCCCAGAAAGAAAACAGTGGATTACGTCCTCTATTGTTTACACTAAAATGACTTTAGGAAGGAATCTGTTCAGTATGGACAAGATGATCAATGACAGAGACCAACGGTGCCTCAGATGTTCCTCTGGGTGTGTGTTACACAGTCCCTGAGCTGTAAAACTAAAACACTAATCTTAAAATACCAATGCTTATACATATCTATACTCTCTGTACACCTAAACTAAACGTATTTGTCAATCCTCATTTATACCAGATATGAGAACGAGTCACCCATTGAATGAAGTCCACTTTAATTAAATTACCCAAACCAACGTCACAGGGTGAAACCAAACGGGTAAAGCAAAACTATGAAAATTAGACCCAGATTGTAGGAACATTTTCTTTTCTATATTGAAGTTTTTGGTTCTGTCTCCCAATTACACGTACTCTTTCTTCTCAGAACTTGGTTAGGATCCATTACAGTTACTTTACCAAGTCGGAGAGAAAGGTCCTCGTGAGCACACGTTTAAGAATAATAACATACAGCAGACAGTTTACGACATTCACATTTTATTTCCCGTATCTTCATTTTCTGCGTTGCGTCAACTTCAAACGAATTGCTACTCCGCTTGTTTTCCTCGATACAAACATAAAAGAAAAGAAGCCGACATAAACTGCAAAGGACAAACATATATATGACAGCGTACACAATGCTCAGAGGGACGTTCACTCATTCACATTATTTATATCCCATAGATACCAGGAACAGTTACCTCCCTGGGTTCGTTTGCTGTTGGTGAGTGAAATCTGAAAGTAAGTAGAGACAAGAGAAGGATAGAAAACTAGGGAATGAAGGGAAGGGAAGGAAAGAGAACATGAAAAGATTATCAAAGTGAAAGAAGAAACACACTGGAACATGAATAATGGAATAACTTAACTCCTGCGCACACACTTGCACTCATACACTTAAAAAGCCTCATATACATACATACATACAGGTTTACATCCCAGATAACAATACTTAATAAATTACAGAATAAAAACCACAGAAAATAGCCATGCGCTGTACAAATGCAACAGAAAAGTACCTCAGCTCCGTGAACAAGGACGGAAAGTCAAACACACGTTACACTCCCAACACAAAGCTCCATCTGTGTCAACGCATGGCTCTCTCCTCAGCCGATCCACCAAATGTACACATAGATCTCAGGAACGGATTAAAAAGGAAACAAAATTCCAGTATAATCTTAAAAACATCACAGCAATGTCACCACTAGCTCTGGACTGGACTCTGTGAACTTCAAAGTGACGACTGAAGCCGAGGTTTGCAAACGGTGACGTGGTGCAGGGCGATACACTTTTTCTCTTCGTGCTGCATTTGTCGCATTTCTCCAAAGTGCAAAAGGCTTTTCTGCTCTCTGAAGCTCATGCGTCTTGTTTGTTACTGCTCTTTTCAGTTTAATACCGTAGACTATTAAAAACAATGAAGACACCAACAGTGCATGTGGATATTTTACATTCCATTTTTTCCATGTTTTTCATGTTTTTAATGTTTTACGCGAGCCTAGGATCTCAAACCAGGCCTGTTAGTTAGTTTTCTTTTATAGTACACAGTTTGTCTTGATAAAGACGTGAACATTTTACTTTTGAGTAATATAAATAGTTTCAGTTCTGGATAAAGCAAGGCAAACAGCACATGGATAATCCGACCGCGAGCACTGTGGCCGAAGAGGGAAGGGTGAATGGAGGAAGTGAGGTCACAGCTCAGGTGGAGTAGGTTTGTCGGGATGACGGACAAGGTCGACCTGCAGCTCTGATAAGAGCCGTTTGGTCATCCCTGCACCCCGTCTAGACTACCGAGTCAGAAAGAAATAGAACGGAGGAGGCAAGGCAATGAAGGACACAAGGAAGTTCCTCACAGGAATACAAAATTAAAGTCCAGGAGAGGAAATAAGGAAGGCCTGTCGATGGGATCTTTAAGCTGGTCAGTGAGGGAGTCCAGGAGTTTTTAACCAAACACAGGGTGACGTGTGAGAAGAGTTTTACAAACAGTACCTGTCAGAAGCCACTGGCTCTATTACAGTAGCTCAGGTAACTTCAGTGTGAGATTGGCTGTGAGAAATGTGCAAGCGGACAAGGGTTCCAGTTAAGGATGGGCGGTGCCTGCTGTCTACTGCTCAGCCTAGCTAGAAGGGAATCTCAGAGGCTATATGGTGTCTGAGGTCAGGGGTCACAGTCCATCAAGGTTATAGGATGACGGTGAAAGGTGAGAACATTCATTGAGCAACACAGTGGGCTCCAGTGAGCACAACAGATCAATCCGTCTGGGGAAGGAGCACCTTAATGTAGCTACGTAGCATCGTAAAGTGTCTCTATATGAAGTGTAAATCTAAGCTATTTATTCAGTGATAAGGGTGTTCTGAACATTTCCCCTGTGAATATCTCATTTTAGATCAGCTGACGATCCGAGCAGCGGCTGGTTAGAAGCTCAGATTGCCGAGGTACCGAGGGGAATGGCGCCGCAGCGCTAGTCCTTGTGATTCGTCTCGCAGTCCGACAGCCGATCGAGGTGGTTGGCATTCTCTTGGACTTCGATGCCTTGCTCGATTTCAGGCTCGCCGTCCTCATCGTTGCTCTCCGCGCTGTAGTCTATCGCCTCCAGAAAGGACGGCTCATCCTCCTCCATCACGTAGGTGGTGGGGCTGCTGCTGGATAACAGAACAACAATGTCATTGACTTCCCTCTAAGTTGATTTGAGAAAACATAGAACAAATGCTAAACATTTGCATAGCACTTCTTAAAAACGTCACATCTATAGAGTGGCATATGACTGTAATGTGGTCCTCACTCTGAGCTGATCTCTGAGGCAGGCTAAGAGCTCTCCGATTTCAGAGTAAACAACCATCGGAAATGGGTTTCATGGCCTTTGGACACGTTCTGTTGAGAAGCTCGAAAGCACAAATCAAAGCTGGCACGAGGCACTCATACAAAATGTAATATTATTAATATACTGGTTTATTTGACTAGATATGATATATTTGTTATTTGCTGTGCTTAGGTAGAAATAAAATTGACTCTGAAACAAAGTAATCTTATCGTGCATTTATACTCTGCTCTAAGATCTCATCGCATTTCGACAATCTTATGAATATAGATCATTTAAAATGAATAAATAAAAGATTTTGTTTACAACATTTTGTAATAATATATATATTTTTTAAAAGAAGCGTTAAATCCCCAATTTCAATAAGCTAAAGAATTGGTCATTTTTGCTTCTAATTGACTTAAACGATTATTCGATGAATTGTCTATACATCAACTAATCTATCAATTGTTTCAGCTGGAACTAATAGCTGTACAAATATATTGAAGATAACAATGTTGTTTAAAACCGTTCCAAACAACAGACACGGAATCTACTACAATATTTTCCATATTAAATTGTATTTTAAAATCTTTAACAAAATAGAAGCTGGACAGTGGGACTGGGGAGGCTGTTTCTTTCCCTGTGGGTCTTAATGGTTAAATGGTTGCCGATTCTTTGGGGTTTTAGTGGCTTTAGTGGCTTTTTAATGGTGTTAATGGTCTGAAATGTGATCCCAGGGAGACAGTCGATCTCTGAGGGGCTCAGACAATGATCTCCCACCAAGCCCACCAGTGTGTGAGTGCATCAGAGAGAGACTGAGAAATTGTGCATCAGTATATGTACAGTAAATGTGTGTGAGAGTGTGTGTGTGTGTGTGTGTGTGTGTGTGTGTGTGTGTGTGTGTGTGTGTGTAATGATGTGGATGGACAGAATGTTTCCCAAACAGATAATGACAGTTGAGAGTCAGTCATTACGGCCATTATAGAAAAAACAGACCCAATCTGTCCCTTCTTTGAGTTACATGTTCTGTATGAGTCTCTACCGACCGTCCATCTCAATTTACAGAACCGCGTACGTGCGTTAAAATCCCTAATTACCTTCATTCACGTTGTCCATACCTTCAAACAGTTAAATAAGTACATCTCTTCCTGTCATCCTTAGGACTCACACAAAAACACACCCATGCCCGTATCCACCCATTTACTCACTCTGAGACACCCACTTATTTGCAGACGCCTCCCAATGGCCACAATATCATTGTTGTGATGACCTATTAAACGGTAAGTGGTACCATACCAAGCCCCACGCATAAAACCATAAACCCGGGATGAGAGCAAACAATCCCAAAGGACACTCGCGCAAACACACTAGCGCACAAAAAAACACTTTTGGAGTCCCTTAATGATCAGACACATAAATGATGAATGAATATATCAATATTAGAGTAGAGTAGGAGAGAGAGAGAGACTGTGAGACACAGAGAGATGGAGAGACGTAAGCATTAAGTGGTTTGGAGTTTAAAGCCGTTCTTTCAAATCAACTGCTTTAACAAATCTGTGGAGGAGAGATTGCTGACATAAAAAAAAAGAAATAAGAAATTAAGATAACCTTAGTGGTCACGGCTTGGGTTTGGCCAAGTTTAATAATTTATTTGCGGTGCTGAACTGAAGTACAATTTGATCTGTGTGGACCTCACATTTCCGAATGGGGAATTTTAATAGAGTTGATTGACATCCAGTTAAGCTATGTGGTCATTTGTTCGGATGTAAGAGGTCACCGGCTCATGACTGGTTGAAGCCCTCTTTCTAAATATTGATGAAGACTCAAGAAAGTTTGGTGCAACATGTTTGATTTTTGAACATGATTTAAGAATTCTAATTTAATTTTCCATATTATTCTTTAAATCTTGTGTTTTGTTTTGGGTCGTCTAAAAAGTTGAAATGGATAGTCATTGTAAAAAAAAAACATATTTGAAGTAGGACTGTATGCAAGTAACAATTCCTTATCATGTTTCCACTATTCTATCATATAATTGATTAATAATTAGGTTTTAAAAGATAGTATTATTATAAATAAATACAAATTTAAGAAATAGAAATAGTCTATAACAACAAAAATAAGCTTTTTATTTGAGAAGTCTTTATATTATAGACAGAGGCCAGTAGTGAACTCAAAGATAATAATCAGGATGAACTCTCCTACAAAGTAAACAAGAGTTATGAACAAAGATAAAACAAACAATAAGTTTAGCTAGTGAGATTAGTGTTTGTCTTACAGTTGAACACTTTAAATGCCGCTGTCCCCTGAACGCACCTCAGAGGATGAGGGCCTGCTCTGACTGTCATCCATTTAAAGGCGTTTCTTTCCCACTTGTGTTTATTACAACTACAAGTGACAAGCTAATGATGTGTGCATGTTCCGTGTGCTTTTAATCCACACCGTCCCCTCGTGTTCACCTCGCTGTGTAGGAGTAAAGGGTTTAATGAAGAAAGACAAACATCTGGTGACTCTTTTACTTTATAATCACTTTACTGGCCATTATTCATGCTGATTCTCCTCTCACTCTAGAGTTTTCATTATATTCATCACACATAATCATTGATAGAATTTCAATGATGCCCACAGAAGTGCACGTCTCCATTTGTTTCTTGAGTAGTGCTTCAGAGGAAGATCCGGGGTGACACCGCCGAGTATCGGAGCCAACGGGCAACGTGTCTGGCAGTAAGGAAGAGGCTTTGGGCAGATAAATGGAGAACAGTCTGGAACCACTGCACTGATGTTCAGGTAGAATTATTGGCAGCAGGAAATACAAAGGGTTCTTCCTGAAGGGCGGCGGTTCTACCCAGAACCCTTTGGTTCTGAAGAATACCTTTTTTAAATAGGTTTTAATTAATAAATAAAAGAATCCCATTAGAACCTCCAAAAGAGGGTCCTGTATGGGTCCACAAGACCAAATAAAGGTTATTTGTATCTCATATGTGGTTCTGGATGGAACCTTTCACAGATAGCTCTCGGTATAACCCTCTGAACGACTTTCAGGTGGAACAAGTATAAAAAGCTTCTTGCAGGAATTTTCTATGGACACAGGCCAAAGAACCCTACATAGCTCTAGGTAGCACATGTATTTCAAAGTTAGTATTTTGGAAAGGTTGCAATGCTGAGAGAATTAAAACCGTAGACTAAGTGACTTGACTCTGATGTGTGAGTTTGTAACCTTTTTTCTTAGCAACACTCGAAATAGCCTCACCTGCGTGATCCGTGTGTGTGAGACTGTGTTACTACGAACCTGACCACTTTAGAGTGTGTCCCGATGATGTCGCTCTCTAAATCCAGCAGGTGTTGGTGATTGCGGATCCCGGTCAGCCTCTTCAGCCTCAGCAGGGCCACACAGAACTGAGCTCCCATCTCCTCCAGCTCTCTGGTGCCGATCTGAAGACCCTGAAGAGAACATGTACATGTGCATCAGAGACCAACAGACAGATACTAAACGTTTACCAGGATATGCCAAAGATGCCACAACCCTAAAAATGTGCTCACTTCCAATATACAGCTGAATTAAGAAAGACTGTCAGGGTCCAACAGAAAACTACTTTAAAATGGCTGCTGTAGTTTCTTTTACAGCTGCTCTGGAGCCAGGGGAAGAAGCTGTTGTCCATCTTCAAACGTCCCAATTCTCAATGCTGGAAAGCAGTTGCTGAGGAAACTTTTCATGTAGAAATATGATAGTATGTTTCATTTGCATGAAGCACACGTTCAAACGCACATGCACTCACACCTGCAACCCGAACAAAGCCCTCACAGTGCTGTACAATCATACAAGTAACCGAATACTCACTCGAGGACACACACACACAGAGCTAACCCCCGACTCAACCAAAAAACGTTCATGTTCTCATTTCCCCGAAGCGGACCTCGAGACATCAAAACTTGGCGTGACCACAGAGATATGCAGCTTCAATTCCGTAGACATCAGTTCCTGCACATCTGGACAAACACTTGGTCATAAACCGGCGGGGGTGCTAATTAGTGCCAAAATGCCATCCCTAGACATTGGCAGAATTCAGGAGGAAGAAAATCAGGTGGGGTGGAAGAACGAGGGAGAGGAAAGCAAGGTAAAGGGTCAAAAGAAAGGAGGACAAAAGACAGAAGCCAAGCCTCGAAAAAGTGGAAAAAGGGATTGCAGCTCCACCTGCTGGACATTTCATCAGATTTAAAGGGAAACCTCCCTCACACTTGGACATCTACGATGCAATAAAACCAGACACAATCGGCTAATTGTGCATGATACTCTACTTTTTTTAAATGTTGAGTATTTTAATGTTGGAAATAGCTCTGGCTAATGTGCCTCCATTCCCACAATGTAGCGCGTTAACGTACACACATGCACAAAAAACAGACACCTCCAGGCTGCCCAGGTATCTAAGAGGTTAAACCGACCATGAATGTCAATGTCTAGCCAGGGACCTTCATTACGTATCATTCCCATCCCTCCCATTTCTCTCCCCTATTTCTCTAATGCAAATGCACAGAGAGTATTTAACTGCGGGGTTCTTGTATTGAAGTGCATGCAACATACAAGCCGGCATTTAAACACAATAAAATACAGGCATACCTTATATTTTCCCTGGTCACATCCACACAGCGTGCTCTCCATGGTGTAGCTGCGCTGCACTCCGATCTCTCTCCAGACAACAACACGGGCCGTCGACTCTTTGGAGCGCTCCACAACAAAACTACAGCTGACCATGCTGAAGGCCGGGGCGATCTGGGACAGGATCTTAGGAAGCGCCTGAAAGACACACAAAACAGTTTTGAGTGCTTTTGTGTCGGTATGCGTGCGTGAGTACAGCAAGGGGCAGATGGTAAAGTACATTTTATAGCGGGGACAATTAACACAGACTGGCTTATGCACCGAGCAGTGGCTGGACAAAGCAGCCGTATTGACCGCTGCTTTCCCCCAACGTTTGCTGTGGGTTTGTAGTTCAAAGCGACTCGTCTTAAACTGGCATCTTGATTAGCGTTCGGCCGACTGAAAGATATGAGTTGCATTCCAAAATGCCAAAAAGAAACAAACAGCTCTTGGCCTGACCACTGAGCAACTTGAAAGGTGAACGATAAGAAGTCCTTCCCCACTCACAGTCGAATTATCAAATTTACCAAAGTAAAAGCAATTTGAGTATGTTTGTCAGAAAAGAGCTGGAATTGAAAACAGAGGGGAAAAGAGAGATAGTGTTGTGTGTTTGAGTGTTTGTGTTTGTGTTTGTGTTTGTGTGTGTGTGTGTGTGTGTGTGTGTGTGTGTGTGTGTGTGTGTGTGTGTGTGTGTGTGTGTGTGTGTGTGTGTAGGTGCTCACTCTGTATCCAAGATCCTCCTGCAAGTCACTGGATGTAGCGCTGATGTTGGATTGCCAGACTGTCTCCTTCACGCTGCAGCCGTACATGAACACATTCTTCTTCCTGGAATGACCGTGGTAGTCGCAGAACACCTGTGAATACACACACACACACACACACAAACACACACAGACACCCACAGACACACACGCAAAGAGAGCATAGAGAGAGCATAAAGTAAGTCTAATGTAGCGTGAATGTAAGAAATATTTAGGAAAATTCTACTAACTTCCAATGATTAAAACAATCTCCTCATTATGTTTAAAAAGTTGTTTCAATAGCTATTTAAAAACATAATTAATTAAAAAAATACTACAGCTAAAATAAATCCACTGGTTCATCGTTAAATGTGATACTGTGTCATAGTCGCTGTAGATGCCAGAAGACCTACAGCAGCCTCACCTGGCTGTGTGTTGTTAAGCCATCGCCCTTTGTACAGTAAACAAATCTCCTATAAAAGCAATAGACCATTATATCCAACCTGCTGACACACAGTGCGTTATAGAGGGCAATGGAGGCTGCTGTTTATGGTAACTGCATTAATGACTCAAAACCATTGTGATGATTTATTGATGTGGAGTTTAGTGAAAATAGAGTGTGCAGCTGAACAGGAGGAATGGCACCAGCATAATAAGATGTGAGGAGAGGTTCTCTATACTTTCCAGAGGAAAGATGATGCGGCAGAATACACCTGAAGTTATTTAAGTCCAGTTAATAAGACCTACCAGAGGTGCCCTTTGTATGTGTGCCAGGTACTGCAGCAGGCTCTTAGTGTGGTAGATGGTGGGGTGCAGCTCAGGATTGGGGTTCTGCCACTGGCGATTCAAATCCTCTCCACTCAGAGAACAACGATGACTACAGCAGAAAGGAGAGGGCAGAAGAGGAGGAGGATACAGAGTGAAGGAGAAGAAAGCAAAAGCTGGAGAACACTTCAAGACAACAGTGTTTGTGTGTGTGTGTGTGTGTGTGTGTGTATATTTATAAATGTGTGTGTGTATGTGTGTGTATGTGTGTGTATGTATGTGTATGTGTGTGTGTGTGTGTATAGGCTCGGCAGGTGTATCCATCTTCAGTGTGTATATTTGAAAGCTGTGAACGCGTGTTCATTTCTTTCTAGACTCATTTCACTCACTTTCCGTTCACAACTCCATCGGGGTTGAGCATGGGGACTATCTTGAAGATGTAGGCCTCCCTCAGGCTGGCTGCCAGTAGGCTGGTGCCCATCAGGAACTCCAGCGTGCCCTTCATTACCCAGCTGGCGTTGGTCTCCCCAGGGTGCACTCTGGCCGACAGGAAGATCAATGGACGGTTCCCTGAAAGAGGGAAGAGTACAGCACAAACACAAACACACAGTGGTGGGCTGTCAGGGCCAGCAAGGTCTTCTCTGCTGGCCTAAACATCATCAGAATCAAAACAAATTTAAAAATATTTTCCCACAAATATGTCTTCAATTATTCCACAGAGGAAGAGTTATTCTCTTAATTTCATAGCTTTCGTCTTGGTTGCACTGCTTCCAGCCCCAGGTTGAGATTTGGAGGGCTGGTCTTTATCAGATCTTTTATCCAATCATATTCAGCCATTATGTGTTGCCAGGGGTCTAAAATCTGCCCTCAGGCCTGCAGAATTAACATTGCAGGTGCTGGTAGCTTAAAGTGAATTGAAATGAAAAGTTAGTGTCAGCACAGGAGCCAGCTAGCAGGCGGAGTGCGTGAGCGTCTTTTGATTGGATTACCAATATTGAGAGGCGGGTCCTATGGGCAGGTATATGCAGAATCTCAGAACTAGGAAACTGAATTTGATAAACAGATTTATTTGCGTACTACTAAGCTGTTTGTTCAGCAGAAGGAGGAGAATATATCGATTTGATCGAGGATATAATTATAACGCCATTCTCAAGACGAACTTTAAGACCGACGCCGACGCTACAAAGCCCGTCACAGGAAAGAGGTTCATTCGCCACTTTTAAAGTTCCAACTAGGATCGCTACCGATGGCTCACCGGCTCCGAGGAGGAAACTGCACACCGGACTGCTGGGAATGCCTATTGTTTGCAAGTGATCGATTTGGTGTTTGGAGCCACACTGGCTTTGCAAACTTGAGTAGTCTAACCAAGGCAGCAACGAGACACCAAAGTACGGCTCGGCACTTACAAGCATCGGTGCTTTGAAAACTTTTGGGGACACCAGAGCGGTGAGGGGGCGTGGCTTATCTCCGTTATTTCCCGCCATCCGCCACATGTAAATACATAAATACATGGTGAACTAATCTTACATTAGGTTGTTCAGCTTTAGTAAGACGGCATTGAAGGCCTAGGTAGAAAGTGCACGGCCCGCTACTGCAAACACACAGAAGAATGAGGAAGAAAGTTTTCTTCAATTTAAAGTGTTCACAGCTGAGAAGACGCATCAGTGAAGCACAGTGGACGTACTACAGTAACCTACCTGGGAGCACGGGCATGCCCTGATCCCCTAGGGATGTTCTAATGTAGTAATAACCAGCAGTAATGCAGGAAGATGGTCTTGCGAGGGTTCGTTTTAAATTATTTAAACATGAGAAAGGAAAATTTCTGTCACTAAGGAGTTCATTTCTTGGAGGACTTTTTGGAGAACTGGAGCCGAGCACGATGATATTGGATCTATAAGCTTAAATTATTTTACACAGATTTGCCTGTGTAATAAAGTGGAGAATCAGCTTCCATCACCACAATGACTAATTGGATTCGTCAGGGAGGTTTGTCTCAACTCACCACACAACAGTCATTAAATGTTTAGATATTATGGCTCATTAGAGGACATCTGACAAAAATACATATTGGACAGTCATGTACGTTTGCATACCGATTCATGATTGTGTTGCATATTTAAAAACTAATCTACTTTGCCTTATTTTTTTAACATTTATGATTTTATTTTGTCAGGATAACCAAATCCGTAGCAGAGGACAAGAGTTTTGGGTACAAACAATAACGGTTTGTGAATCTTATTCCATTTTCTCCTGGATATAAAAATCCTGAACCAGCGATTGTTCTGCTCATCTGTGGAAGTGATGGTGAGCCAATAAGAGCTGCTGGTTTACTTACTGAACTGACAGATGTGATCATTAGAGTTGGACTCTGGCATGGCAGTGAGGGTCAGAAGGGGGCAGCTGTTTCCCCCCAGAGTTTCACAGAGGACGTCACGTCTCAGGTAGATCTGGGGGGTCCTCAAAGCCTCCAGTTTGGACAGGTGCATCTGAAGATAGGATGACATCTCTGAATACATTTTGGACGTTTTGCTAACTAAGAGTTTCCACAACCTCCATTCGAGCCCCCGTCCATCACACATTGTAATGCTGTATTGTTGCACTGGCTGTTTATTGGGACATGTGTGATTATGTGATTCAGATTGGGCTTATCGTTTGTTGCTCGTATTATACGCAATTATGCATAGTCACAGGCACTAAGTGTAATTATACAACTGAACTATTGACATAATGAGTGTACAGTCGTTTGAGAGCACAGTAGCTATCTGAGCTCAGATCTGAAGAGCAAATAAATGACGGAAGTAAATAAATGATTACAGGGGGCGGGCGAACAGTTGACTCCATCATGAGGCTGCATCTGGTCTCCCACTGGGGGTCTGCGGGGTTTAGCAGTACATGTTTATAGGCAGAGCAAAACCCTTACAATAAGGCCTTGGGGGGGGTGGGGGTTGTTAGTGCTCAGAGATGTGTACTCCTGAATACTAGTGGTCTCTAGATTACAGCAAGCTGTGGTATTGCAATACTACCTTAAGAGTGGAGTACGTATACGGGTAATGATAGGCAAAGTAGCAGACATCATCCTTATGGCTGAAGCTGGTGCTGAAGGTCATCGTATAATAGGACTTCCCTTTCTGGCCACCCGCTGCAATCGTGCTCCTAGCAAAGTGATTCCTAAGGAGAAGAGGAGCCATGAGTAAATGTTGCACGATGTAGCACTCATAACACACTCAATGGCTTCTTTATAAGGCACACCTGTATAATCTACTGCAATGCAATACAACAGCTGTGCCATACATGGACTAGTTTAAAATGTGGACTGTTATCTCTGTACTTCTTTATACTTCACACAAATTGTACAACTTGTTCACTTAAAACCTGATTATGTTGCGCATGTATTTTCAGTATCTCTTTTCCCCTTTTATTTGTAATTTATTTTATTCCATATGTGCATGCTTCTTGACATTCTTGACACTTGCTTACATTTGTATATTCACTGTTACTATGTTTATTGTTATCCACAACAACAACAATAAAGAGGCACATTTCTTATATGTGTAAAAACTACCTGGCAATAAACCCAGATATGTGTAAAATTAAATGATATGTTCATTACTAAGGGAATAGATGGAGATGATGTACTTCTGGACTACATTATATTGAGATGGTTCCTAATATCCCTCCTCCCTGATGTACGCCTATAGCAAGGCCAAACACAACTCTGTGACAATGTCTAAACCCCAAACCATAACGCCCTAGGAAATCATAAAAAAAAAACCTTGTTGTATCTCATAAATACATATGTGATGCAATTTGTGAAGAAAGGGTGTGTCTCCCTTTTCCTCCTTCAAGGATGCTTTTCAAAAAAGTTGCAATACCAAGTACATAAATACCAGCTCATACTAACATGTAGCAAGCAGCTCATAATAACATGTAGCAAGCAATAAAGTGGTTGAGAGTGCTTTATAGCTACTGTGTATGAAAAACATACATGTACAAGGTAATCAATAAACTGCTGCACGATGTTTGCAGTATGGCAACATTGGTATGCCGTATGAAATGATGCACGAGCCCCCGTGTTGCTGTGAAGATAGTGTTTGCCTTTCCTCTCCGAGTGGACCTACTTGTAGTAACAGATGTCTGTTCCTGTTCTGACCCAGCGAGGCCGGCCACTGATCGCCTCCTGCACAGAGTACATGAGTACCTGCATGCCTACACACACACACACACACACACACACACACACACACAGTTTAGGACATGTGCTGTCGGATGCTCGAGCATTGACTGAATGTCAAAACGCATTAAGAAATAAGTTTAAATCCTCTGGCGGGCAGATGAGAATGACAAACTGTAGTGTGTTTGACGTGCAGTAATGCATCTCACCGTAGTTGAACTGGCTGTTTGACTTCTCGGAGTTGATGATGTTGAAGCGGTAGGTGGTTCCAACGCGCATGCCGCTCACCTCAAAGTAGAACCACTGGTGGTAGTGATTACTGTTGATGTCTGAATTCAGCACAAGGTCATACTCATATCTGGAGAAACACCACAACACAATCTGTAAATTTAGACCCAAACATCATCAACCATCAATAATACTCTCCTCCAATTCTTTTGTTTTAAATCTAATTTATGTGAAATTGTTGTGAAAGTAGGTTGAATATAGTAAAAGGCGACCACAGCTTCAAATGCTATTAAAAAGGTGATTTTGTTTGATTGTGTCAACCAGTTACTTATTCCCATTTAACTGCTGTGACGATGAACACTTACTTCCTCATTTGAACTGCCTTCCTGAGGTTGCCAGACTCAAACTGAGAGTTGAACTTCAGTGATTCTCCACTGTCTTCAATCACCGGACAACTGAAACACATCCACACGTGGACGACAGGTTGAGTTCATCTGCTTTGTGGATGTGATGCTCTCAAAGTTATCCAAGAGATAAACTGTAGCTTTGGTTGTAATTCAAGCTCCATTTAGCTTTAGTGTTGCAATGCTTTACTCAGTAGGAGGGACTCACCTGGGAATGTCCAAGTCATAGACGACTTTATCCACGATATCATTGGGATGAATTAACCTCTCAATGTCCTGGAATATTTTCGACCTGCAGGATTAGACCCATAAACAAGCATATGATTAACACAATATGTTTTTCATGAAAAAATAGTGTATCATTTTTAGGATGAATGCAATAAGCGAAGGATATGCTTTTTCTCAGAACCATGACCGTATTTATACGGCAAAGTTTAAAGTGCAAACTGTAGCTCAGATGAAAAACTCTGTTTGGACTGACATGCAACCCCAGAATTTAATCACCCGATTGCATTGACATTTTTAGCCAATTGTGCCTGGGAAATTATAGCTTGTCCTTGGAAAAGCATCACTAAAACATTCCCATTACGGAGGCTCCAAAAATTCAGCTTGGAGCCCCATGAGTCAGCCGAGGTCATGCTCATGCCTGTAGCACGAATAAAAGATTTTTTTTAAACTTAATCAATCTTTCTGGCATTGGAAACCCTACAATACATGTAGTTTTCGTCATCTGTATGCTGTCTTTAATTTGTATGCTCCACTACCTCTGCAGCAAACCACAGAGTTGATAAAAAAAATGAAGTCTCACCTCTGAACACCATACACTCTCTCCTGAAGAGGTTCCCTAAATGTTGGGGCTATGTGGCCAAAGTAGTCTGGGTAAGCTACTTCAGCGTACTGGGGTACGGAGTGCGTTCCCTTCACCATCTCCACGTAAAGGTCGGGGTCATGAAGCGGGAGGAGCAGCGCCGTGTCTGGCACCTCCAGGACTGCTCCTTCCCCTCCCTCATCCTCGGTCCCCTCTGAGCCGCAATCTGAACCCCAGTTACTGCCTCCTCCTCCCACACGGCGATTAGCGATGTCCCCCAGGAGCAGTGGGGACTGGATGTGCCTTGTGGCATTGACTGGGGATCCGTCTGGTTTGACTCCCTTTCCTCCGTCTTCTCCTGTGTTCAGAGCCCCCGTCGCTTCTAGGGAGACACACTCCAACACATGCGCTAGATCCTGCTCTATCGTCTGCGCTTGAGAAGGAGGCCTGGTGAGGGACGACAATGTTGTCAGCGTGTCGGGGGACGGAATGTGGGCCTCCTCTTTTCTGTCTTGGTCCTTGGTGAGGTGGATGGTGTCCAGTTCGAGAGGCGTCAGGGAGGCAGGCGGTGCAGGAGTGGGCACAGAGGAGGAAGGCGGGCGGCGTTCTCCTTTGCTCGGGTTGCAATCCCCCTGAAAGGTTGTTACAGGGACGTGCTTCGGGGACAGGGCCTGAGCTGTGGGCACGATGATTGGTCGAGTGGCTCGAGTCGAGGAGAAAGACGACGATGTGGTAGAGGCACTCTTTGATGGTTCAAAGTTATAACCCTGCAGGAATAAGACATACCGATAAGAAAAATACAGACAACAAATAGGTGTGGTAAAGGCCGAATAACAATAAATACAATAAAATAGAAAGAAAGATGTATCATAGAATTTAAAAAAGGAGAGGCAAGATAGTACGATATCTTAACAACATATGTATAGGTAAACATGTAGTAGAAGATGTCTATCGGATACTAATTTATTTTGACACACAAGAGTGCATACATTGAGCCAGTAAGATATAATTTGAATGGTCTATGTTAAATATACCAACCTAAAGGAGTGTAGTGTGCCAATACATTGTTTGACTCTGTCACATACTGACTGATTAATACACGATTCAGCTATCAGACATGTTTGTATGAATGTATAGTTTCTTGAGTCATTTGAAAAGAAATTGAAATCTCGTGAACATGGGCACAAATTACTGACCTGGAAGTCTTCAGAAAGCTCCAAGAAGAACCTCTCGTAGACCTTCAACTCCTCGAATGGACGTCCGGGGTTCTTTTTGGGATGTAGCTTGTTTAGGTCCGTCTCGATGTCCTCGTTCTGATCAGAAGGACACAAAGAAAGAAAACACTCATATCTAAATGTCAAACTTCACTGTGTGCTATCTGGCTGCATTTCAGCTATTGCTCAAGTATGTTGCTATCTGGGGAATATGAGATGAGATGTAGAAAACTAGGAAAAATAGAACAAATGAGTCATGACTGCCCTCTGCTGGAAATTGAGAGGACTTCATCAACCTAAGCAAAGCTCTAAGAGACTTAAATTACTTAATCTGTAGAGATTCAGTTTAATATAATCATGATGGAATAATGCTGAAAAAACGTTTACGCTATAAATCACCTGGGCCTAAACTCATGTGTGTGCATCTGACGCCTGGATATTACCGCAGTGTGTGGATCCTTCTCGTCCTCTTCGTTGTCAGTATCGTTCTCTGTGTCTGCGTCCGTCTCCTCGTTATCGTCGCTTTCATCCACGACGTCATCCACTGGGCGCACACAGATATTAACATTATTGGGTGACCTCAACTCGAGCAAGGTGGGAGTTTATTATTTTCCAAAGTATGCAGCAGCCTGGCACACAACCAAACTAGTAGAAGTGGTTCTGGACAATGAGTTAACTGCTACGACAAGAACAGAGACAATGTAGAGCAAAGAAAAAGAAAGATCTAAGCAGCCGTGATTCAGATGAGTACGATATTTAGAGGACAGAAGATATAATGATTATATTTCTTCTAATTCAGTGGGCTGGTGATCTCAATGACCAGTCTATGTAGTAGCTTGTTAGGTAACCGTTTCTGTGTGGGGGCGTAACCGGTGAGCTAATTGCAGCTTATATGACGTTTACGGCTGAGAAACGGCGTCTTGACCCACAGCGTCGTCGCGGAAGCGGCCGCCTTCCAGTTCCCACCCAGGTTACAACACTATCAGCACTTTTCATCGTTGTTTGCCCCGTTTGTGGTGTTAGCGCCGTTAGAATTTAGCACCTTTTAAGGGAAGAGCAAATACTGACAACTATTCCATCAAAATGCTTATGGATGCAAAGAGGCAAATGAATGGAGAACCGTGCAAATGCATCAGTACTAGCAGTACTAGTGAGCATGCGACCACTAAGCATCACTATTACTGTATTATTAACGGATGTCATGTGTTAATTTAGTGAAGTTAGAGTATGACGTGAGGTGAATGAGAAAGCAGCCGTGAGCGAGTCTATGTATTGAGGATGGAGTTGTTTCGTACGTATGTCTTACCCTTCTTTAAGGGCCTGTCACAGAGCTGATGATTCTTTCTTCCTGTAAGCCATTAACAATGTATGCGGTCAAGGCATGTAAGCATCATTTGTGCGTGTATGTGTGTGTGTGAGAGTTTTGTTTGTATGTCCCTGTCATTCCTGAACAAGGTTCCAACTTTGTTGATAAATTCAAGCACCGACACTGAGAGTGTGTGTGTGTGTTTGTGTGTGTGTGTGTGTGTGTGTGTGTGTGTGTGTGTGTGTGTGTGTGTGTGTGTGTGTGTGTGTGTGTGTGTGTGTGTAATACTGAATCTAGGAGCCATGACTGCAATTAAAAAATGTGTCTGTCTGTACGGCATCATCATCAAAGCAAGGCATGCACTGCGATATACTGAGACACTCTCGAGTGAAGTGTGTGTGTGTGAGTGAGTCTTGTGTTCTCACCTCCAAGTGGCTGGCTGTACAGCTGCGCCACAGGCCCTACAGCGGGCACATGTGGCAGCTGGTAATGAAAGGCGGATTTGATGGTGGGCAGAGGCAGACGGTTCTTAGGAAAACACTTCCTCATGATGAGACTCGAAGTGTTGACGAGTGGATCGAGTGTCCGCACCGGGAGACACTCCTGGAAATAAAATCACACAGAAAGTAGAGAGTCGGCCAGATGTAGTGTGTGTGGATGCGTGTGTGCGCGTGTGTGTGTGTGTGTGTTAAATAAAGCTGTTAAACCAATGTGCAAGCCCAGGCCTGGCAGGCGTATGCATCTTCAGTTTGTGATCTTGAAAGCTGTGAACATGTGTTGCATGCTTTCATTGTTGGCCAAGTGTTTGTCACATTCTGACTCACAGTGGACGAGTAGTAGAGGATCCTCATGCCGTCGGCATCGATGAACGCTTTCCTGCCGAGCTTGATGTTGGTGATGTTCCTGAGGCAGACCAGCAGCCCTTTGCGTATCAGCATGTGGCGATGCCGTGTGTCATTGTGATGCCAGTCCTGGTAAAGAGCCAGCAAGGCATGCACATGTCCAGCATCCACTGCACGGCGAGCATTCGTCTCTGCAGGGGGGGGAAGGGGTCAATTTGGGACGAGATAACTTCAAATCCATGTTGAATGATCCGTAACTGTGTTTGCTTCAGCGAGGAACAGGAAATCAAGTACAGAAAAAGGGTTCATAATGGTGGAAGTGGAAGAGGCTAAAGGAACCAGCATCATTTAAGGATCACTATTGAAGAGTCAAAAGCCAATGCTACAAAGAAAGCTACTTACTGGATTTAAGCAGCGCTCCGAGTGCATCCAGAGCTACCCTGTTGATTTAGAAACAAGGCAAATTACGCGGTCACATGGTCTGCTGAGCAAACGTCAATGACGATTGGAAGTTAAAGAACCAACAGCTGAAAGAGGCTAATGAGATGTGGCCCGTGGATGTCGCTAGTTTATTTTTAACACAGCGTTCATGCCGGCTCATTATGACAATCGACTGCTTACTTAAGCAGGCTGGTGTTCTTCTTGCTGAACGGCACCACAATCTTGAACATGAGCTCCACCACTCCGTTCTTGCCCAAAGAAATAGCATTCACCGCTTCACCAAAACAACCACATAATAAAGAGGAGGTAGCAGACAAAAGCAGATAGAGACATCAAATACCACTGACACCAGTTTCTTGGCACTCATCTGCTTGAATTCCAATAGAGACGGACAATTAAAAAAATAATAATAATAACTTACAGTTGGTGGAGTAAACCCTGAGAACCTGGAGACAGGGCAGAAGCAGTTTGGTATTCTGTAGGTTCTGTTTCGTTAAGTTGACTGTGGCGTTCAGCGCGCCGCTCAAGCGCGCCTTCACTCCAAACTTTCTGTCTGAACACACAGGATCATGCAGAGCACACGTCACCAGATGCTCAGTGTTTATGTCCCTGTTGTTTTCTGTAGACTACTAAACAAGTCTTCGCAGCAGCCTGAAGAGTTTGACCACTAGTGGAGTCTGCGTGACTACATGAATGCGTACATGTTTGTGTTGTGATATGAAAACCCACCTTTTGGGCCAACCTTGGCGAGCAGCGAGTGAAGCTGCAGCATGAGTTCTTCACTGGGAGGCAACTCTTTGCTTGCAGTGATCAGAATCTGGAATAATATTCCTGTTCCTCCTTTAGACACAAATACTCCGACCCTGCGACCTCTGCCTGGAGACAGAAAACAACAATAAAACAGCATTAGATGTGATTTATGAGGGGAATATGCAGTTGAAACCCTGGGAAGCAAAAACCTTAAAAACATTACTTTGTGGATCCTAGATATATTTAACTTGTACTACCACTTTACCATATGTTAGTGTGGTTCAAGGAATTGTTTATGCTTTTAGAATATATTTATTACTCGCATGAAAAAGTGGAAATGACAGTGAAATTGTCCACAAGGGGATTATCCAGAAATTATGTAAATGTCATCAACTTTCAAAATCTGTGCATAAACTTCTTATACATTTTGGGGGTAAAAAAAGAGCTCACTCTACTCACCCACAGTCAGCAGCTCACTGAGAATGTACAAAATGTTCAGCGTGGTCTGGACGTCTCTGGTGTTCTGTGGAAGCCGCACAGGGACACTTGTTAAACAACACACAGGTGTACGTCCTGAATTATAGCAGGGTGAGCAATTACCTCTTCAGATATTATTTAACTTCCTCTCAGAACCATCTCAAATCAAATCATGCATCGACGTGCCGGCTGCAGCGGCGTTTCCCACAGCTGTTCATACAAAGCCATTGATGCATTTCTTAGGTCTCTGCATGCAATGTTTTCAACAGTGAGCTTCTTCTGGGAAAGATCACATCGTTGTAAGAAGAATGTCTCAAAGTGAGGTGGGATCAAAACTTCTAATAAAGAGTTATGGGAAATAGTATATCCGCTTTCTTATCGCTAGTTAGCTGAGAATGACAATATCAGTCTGGGACGGTGAATATGAAGCTACCACGAGCAGCCAGTTAGCTTAGATCAGCACAAAAAACAATACGTCTTTGGTCGTCTAATTTAGGAATGTACCACTCTCTCCATTTGTGCAAACAGAAGTAAAAACTACAGGGTACGCGTAGTGTTGAAGTGTTGTCATGTTCGGAGCTGAAATCTCCAGTTGATGAGTGAGCTGACCTCCAGTGACGCCAGAATGACCTCCATGCCACTGGAGCCTTTGGACATCACCTCTTTTCCACTCTTCTCTGCAACACACAACAAAATATAAAGGATCAGAAATGTGAAGATAGGCAGTTCTGCATTTGTCCAAAACACCAAAACAACTGAGGGGCTTCTCGCACAAGCAATGTGTGTGAGTGTGTGTGTGTGCGTGGGTGTGTGTGTGTGTGTGTGTGTGTTTGTGTGTGTGTGTGTGTGTGTGTGTGTGTGTGTGTGTGTGTGTGTGTGTGTGTGTGTGTGTGTGTGTGTGTGCGTGTGTGCGTGCGACAGGTTGTCCTGTAAATGTTGAATTGTCACAATGTTACAGTGGAAATTGGAACATGGAAAGATAGAAAATACATACAAATGTCAAATATTAGCTGAGACATGAGCTCTACCGTTATCCTCTTAGAAACTGTACCACTCAACAGGATGTGAAAATAACTGGTTTACTACAAGAGAAGAAGCATTATACGCTGTCACCAACTCAGGAATCCATCATAACAGCAGGTGAATATGGAAATGAAATTGATGACGCACAAGAACACGTTCTATAAACTCACTTTCCACACTTGCACAGCTATGTGCGTACCCAAGCACGTAAACAAACAGTTGCACACACACACACGCACACACACACGCACGCAGTGACTCGGTGTCCTCAACACATTTCTGTCATACCAGACTTTTAAAAGGTCTTCAAAACAAACTGTCATCTCAACACTAATCACACACACACACACACACACACACACACACACACACACACACACACACACACACACACACACACACACACACACACACACACACACACACACACACACACACACACACACACCCATTTACTGCATTTTCCTATGCCAATGATGTTATTCTTCGATCAGAAATTAACCAAGCTTTAATATGGCACTCAAAAGTAAAATTGATAGCCAAGTAAATTACCTGTATGTTACCATTTAATAAGTTTAACTCATTATCCATCATTTATGTCTTTCTCAGTGTAGATATTAGTCAGCCACGGCTTGGTAATTAAATTACTGCCATTCACTGTGAAGGTTGTACAATTCAGACAGTGACATATTTAACATATTTGTAAAACAAAATCAGTAAAAAAAAAGCTGAAACATTTTCCTCATTCGAGACCACAGGTTGGGAGTATCTCTTAGTGTAGCGGTACTCCATTTCATAACAAAGGTCTCAAAGTTCACCAAAGATGTGGGTGAAAAGAGGTTCTGCAGGTCCCCGGCTCACTGCCTCTGGAGTCGTACGAGCTGTGCAGGTCTGCTGTGAGTCAAACGCCTCATAGTCTGATATTCCCTTGAAAGGCTCTGAGAAACCTTTTCTTGTTTTTTCTCTATCCCTCGAAGGCTGGAGGTAAACTTCTCCTCTGGTCGGAGCTGCGACTCTGTATCAACACACTGACCTTGGGGAAAGAACACTATGAACTTAGTAATCAGCACCTGCTCTCGTTCTCAAGACTGCGTGGAAAGGGAGAGCTGCTCTATTCTCAAATAAAAACAGAGACTGAATTTCTGACAGCAAATTTGAGAAACGGAGAACTGCTGCCTCAATGACATATTTTAGTAACTTTTCCCTCTCCCTATAATTCTTGTTCTTCCTCTTTGAGTCTCTCGACTGCTACAACAACTCTGAACATGAGACAAGAGTACAGCAAAGTCCTTCCTGGGGTGTAAAGTTACTGTGACCAGGGTCACAGCCCCCGAAAACATCTTCACACTCATGCACATTTCAAGTTGAGGCTGTAGGCCGGCCGTCAAGGTTGTGACCTAACGTTGACTGAAATATGGAATTTTCTTGGTTATCTTAAAAAGTTTCTATAGTATGGTGGTAACACTTTTCTGATGGTGCGCTCTTTTAATGAAGTATCGATACGAAAAGATATTACATTACATGTCATTTAGCAGACGCTTTTATCCAAAGCGACTTACAATAAGTGTAATCGACCTAGAGTACAAACTAAGAACAACAAGAATACAGAAAGTAACATTTCCTCAACATAGTCAAACTACACAAGTACCATAATAAGAGCTATTTAAGTGCCACTGAAGTGCTAATCTGTGTTTTAATCCAGATGTAGTCGGAAAAGATCTGTTTTTAGTTTCCGACTTGACACGTCCCATCAAAGATGTTTTAGGGCGAAGAGCATCACTTCCCATTTTCTACGCGTCTCACTGCAATCTCAACGGCAGCGGGTCAGGCGAAAAATAATAATAATCGGAACCCGTTTCTGGTATTGTTCAGGGGGCCGGGCCAAATGTGGAGGCAGGACGGATCCGGCTATAGTTTGGGGACCACTGCTTTAGAGACTTAAAGTCTTCAGCTTTAGAAAAACAGAAGTAAAATATGATTCCAGAAGTGAAATGTTTCAGTACTTTGTCTCCAATGCAGCCAGTCAGTAAAGTGATGTAACTCTACAGCTGCTCATCCTGATGAACTCTGGATCATCTGGTCAGATACTAAAGGCCTCATAGTGTATCATCAATGCTATGATAGAACCATGTAGTTTCATTAATATCTGGCTGTATTAATACTAATATTACTGCCATTTGTTAAGTGTTGAAAAAGTTGGTAAAAAGTGAAACATACAGATGTTTTATTTATTACTATTATAGATAAATATACCAGGATCGTATTTAAGGTATCATGTTGTTTTTATGGTATTGTATCAAATTCTGTTATCATGATATTTATGGCAGGTATCGTATAGAAGTTATAATGTTAGTGACAGCCAGGTAGAGGCAGAACAGACTCCAGGAACACAGCCATGGTCCTTGTTGTTCAGGCCAAACAAAGGGAAGTTGGTTTATGAATGAATTTAACCATATGATGTATAATGAAAACGCATATTTGTTATTACTATCATTATATCATTAATAATATTTCTGCAATCACAACGGCAGCGGGCCAGGTTAAGACATAAATAAATCGGAACCCGTCTCTGGTATTGTTCAGGGGCTGGGCCAAATGTGGAGGCTCGTAGTTTGGGGAACACTGATTTAGTCTATGGAATATCCCAAAATAGAAATAAAATGCATATGACAATTTCCAAGAGCCCAACATGATGTCTTCAAATTGTTAGTTTTGTACAACCAACGCAAATATACAAAGATGCTAATTTTACAATGATATGAAATAGAAAAGCAGCACATCCTAACATGTAAAGGATTGCAAGTTGCCAATCTAGCTTTAAAAATGACATTAATAACTATCATAACTGTTCAATTTGATATCCGTTTGACAAATACATGACATCAACAATTTGGTAAAGCACTAGTGATGCTTGCATTAGATATTTCTATGAATTGCAGCTCATTGGAGTGGCAGAGCGGAGACAACAGAGACTCCTGTTTCTGTTCTACACAGCGACACGGCACCGGGCCTCCTCCTTCTCTACTCTCCTTTCAAAAGAGAAATCAGAGAACCAGATCTGGAGACACTGTGACAATCCATCCACACTTTGACTACCGGTGCACCAACCCATCTCTATTTACCTGACAGTTACACTGGACACACGTCTTACTGGAAAAGTGCAAACTCCCCCAGGTGTGTCTCCTTGTCCACTCCAAAACCAAGAAAGGAGTTGAATCACAAAAACAGCAATTTATTCATCTTGTATATATTGTGTCTAACTTCAGTCATCATAATATAATGGGTAAGGAATTAATCTGCAGAGGCGTCGTTTCTAAATGTTTGGTTGTCAATTGTTATTGACAAAAGCCAAATGTGGCCAGGAACAAACTAGGTAACGCTTCTTTCAGCCTAGCCGGCGATTACTGGGAACTCTTTGTGCTACTGAAGCAGCTCCTGATCACTTGTGGCCCTACTGGCTGGTTAAGAAGCGTGGTAAGTCAGTGATCAATAAACAGTCAATAAAATTGTTTTGTATACATTGTGAATTACCCCAAACATAAGAAGTGCACAAAAAATATGGGGCTAATCGATCCAGCAGTATGTGTGATTACCTGCACGTACGTGCACACAGTGTTGGGGAGTAACGGAATACATGTACCGCCGTTACGTATTTAGAATACAAATTATGAGTAACTGTATTCCGTTACAGTTACAATTTAAATAGATGGTATTTAGAATACAGTTACATTGTTAAAATCAATGGATTACATGACGGTACTTCTCTGTTTCACGAGTTTATTCACTCTCTAAATCAGGGGTGCTCAATACGCGGCGACGTATTGGCATGACATTAAAAAATGTGCCCGCCCCGCTGTAACTTTCTCTATAGAGCCAGATTACAGCAGAAGTAATTTCTGTCTCTCCGTGTCGCGTTCACAGTCCTCTGTCTCGCGTGCAGCAGAGCGCGGACGCTGGCTTGTGGGCAGAGGGGCGGAGCAAAGAAAAAGTCACTAGCACCCTCCCCCCACACCCCCCACCCCACCCCCCGCAATTGGAGGTGATCCAGAAGATGATGGCTTCTGTACTTTTGAGACGGCACAGATGACAAGTTCATCAGCAGAGGAAGAGGTGCAGAGGTACCTCCAAGATCCAGACAAGTCATTGGCTTCATTGAAGATGTATGCAATGATCAGAGCCCTCTTCATAAAGTACAATACTACTCTGCCATAGTAGTGGCAGGGGGAATGTACATTGACAGCCTCATTTCTGTGTAAAATCATTTGTTATCTTTTTTCATTTGACATTTGTGTAAACACCTTTTGTCATATCACCTTTTGTCACCTTTTTGACCTATAACTTTGACATTTTGGACAATACAATGACACTTTCAGGGAGACTTCTCTAACACATTCAGCCAGTTGGAACAGAAGAACACACCAGCATAGGCCTTTTTAGTAAGCAGGATTTGATGGCCGCATTCCTACACTTATAAAATGCAATTCAATGTGGAAGTAATCCAAGTATTCGGAATACAGTACTCAGAAAAGTTCATGTATCGGAATACGTTACAGATTACATTTTTGGGCATGTATTCTGTAACGGAATACATTTTGAAAGTATCCTTCCCAACACTGCGTGCGCACACACGCACACACACACGCACAAATGCACACGCACGTGCACACACCATGTCTAAAGTACAGTAGAATGCATTGTCATGTTGTGTGTTTGCTCTCACCCTGGGTCTGTATTAGATGAAATATCTTTGCAGTGACCTGTCTCGCCGTTTCAACATCCCTCATCATGGCCTCTCCATTCATCCTCTCCAGTTGGCCCAGGAGCATCAGGACTCTGGAGTTACTGGGAACGCTGGAAGTAAACACACATTTGTACCTTTTGGTAGCAGACTAGCTTTATTCAGACATTCAAACCTATAAAGACATTTGGAGACAGGATGAAAAATAAATATATATTTTTGATTAAAGTACATCTTCTAAGGGCAGAGGTCAGCGTAAGCATCACACACAGGGGGATGCATCATGATGATGCATTTACACAGAAATATGTTTCTTTAAGCACATGCTTAATCTGCTTCATGTCCAGATTTAGAAGGATTCGAACAATGGATCAGTTTCACTTTATCTAGCACTGGGTGGCACTGGAGAACAAACATAAAGCAGCCCCTCATATGTGCCAATGCCCTTATATGACCACAGTCAGTCTAATGTCTGAACCACAATAAAAGCTCTTTCTGTAAAAAAAATGTGTGATGAAAAAACAAAAGAAATTGGCAAGCCATGTTTAACTTTAAGATCAATTTAATTTGTTTTGCTGACGTTGAGTGGCAGACCCTCACACTTCACTATTTCTGGGATAGTGACCCATCACCCATTTAGAATCTTAGCTCAGTGGCGCTCAGCTGGAAACACGAGGTTAGAGGTCAGTTGTTGGTCCAGCAACGGCAAACATGGGAAAGAAAGTCAAAACTCTGTGGTTTTACCCAAAGGACCAGAGTTTCTTATATGTCCTTATATAGACAGAGAACAGAGACTTTGTGTGTGTGTGTGTGTGTGTGTGTGTGTGTGTGTGTGTGTGTGTGTGTGAGTGTGTGTGTGTGTGTGTGTGAGAAACAAACTGGAAAAATATGTAGGTCTGAACAAAGGAGAACATACAGAAGTAACGCCTAAAATAAACAAACTGTTTAAGTCACATAATTGACAAATGAAGATGAACAAATAATACATATTTAAACTTGATCAACAAATGATAATTAATGTGTTTGTCTCCAAATGGAAAAACAACTCACCCCTTCTCTGTGGCCATTTTGGGTTTGTTCATATTTACCACTTCAACATTTCATGTCGCCTGCAAGAGAAATGGAAAATGAAAACTTCTCTGACAAAAAAGGGCGTGCATACAAATACTGTACTTTTTTAGAAAAGAAAGAGCATAATAAACCTTTGCCCATTGCGCCAAAAGAGATCCCACTAAAATCCTGCTTTTGTAATCTCAACTATGCCACCATGACAATCCACCTAAACTGCCTCGTGCAGCTGTGGATGTGTTGAACTGTACATACAAATTATCTCTGTAACAACCAGTGACCTGGCTAGGATGTGCAGGGACAACCTGCAGCTGAGGTGGCTCATATTGACTTGACCAGGACCGACTTACTATCAGATATACAGAACCGCCTGACTGATTTTACATGAAACAAAGAGGCTGCCCTGCATGCTGCAGATCTCAAATGTCTGGAGACAATAGACCCATAGATGAGGTAACTTGAACACAAAGTTTGGAAAAAGCAAGACAGTACTAGCGTTCAGCTGCATTACAATACATCAATCGGCAACATTTATTTCAGTAAAGGAATAAATACATTATACCGCATGAAAGCCAAATGAGTTTTCGGCTGAATGAGGTTGTCTTTTTTGGTATAACATGGGTACAGTGAATTCCAACAAGTCTCTCAAGAGTCAGAGGTCAGGTCAGGTCACACAGTGAATACAGGAGCATTGACCACGAGATAAGATGAGTCGTAAATAATGCTACCGTAAAATGTTAACCCATCAGTCTGATGTTAAGATTGTATAACATGGGTCATAATAACAATTGTATTGGGTGTTTAAAATGACACATTAAATGTTGTAGCAAAAAAAGGCAGAAACACACAAGTTAAACGAAAGACAACGACAGAAATGAGACCACAGAACAATACAAAGTCGAAAATAGTTTTCAATTCGAATAAATGAGCTTTTAGCTAAATTGTCTGACCTCAATTCAGGCCAAGTCAGGCTTTTCCCAAAACGTGCAGAGTAAACCTGTCTGTCACCCAATCCTTTTACTAGACAGGTAACATTACCTGATGACCACCCGACCATAAAGAGCCTTGTTGTGTGAGGGGTAACAGATGGTGGCCTGACCACAACACCTCCACAGAGACGCCACCTTCCTCACGCCAGGATCCACAATCCATTAATAAAACCAAAGCATGATAAGCCACCGTCGCAACAACAGCCGAGGGGGACACGTGGGTTAGTCACTGTTATTACGCCATTGTGAGCGGCCTGCTTGACAAGATGCTCGGCTAGATAAGCTCGTCTGGGCTCACAGGCTCCGCTGCACCTGCTGGACGAGTCACTCATTAACGGTCGATTGTCTGCGGCAGCAGCTGCAAGCTAACGGAGAATATATATGCAATAAAGCGCACAAAGCGCACATTAGCTGGAGCAATAGACCTGCGTATTACCAACGAGGACGAGTGTTTTACGAACCTGTCCGGAGAGGAGCTGCTGTCCCGTACAGGGCGGACCAATACCAAGATAAGGGGGACTGTTACTCGCCTGAAACGCCCTGACGGTGTTGTGATGAGCCCAGTCCCAACTGTCAGCGGGGGCTGTCGCGAGAGGACGTTTGTCCGCGTGGCTTTAGGAGCAGTTAAAAAGAGGATAGAAAGACCCCTCAAGAGCCAAATGTACCAAAATATAACATGTGTATAGTGGTGTGGCTGAGCTGTCTGTGTTTAAAACTATTAACTGTCCACTGAGGGCTTGAGCTCCGTCATACACCTAAAGACTACATCTCCCATGTTGACAGAGGCCGATGACGTACAATGTCTGCGCCGATTTTTACAGTCATTGAATACCTCCTTTTTAGCTAACCTACATGGTTAATACAAAATACTAAGGTACGTGCAGATTTACAACGACATTATGGGTTTCTAATAACAGTGTTATTGTTTTGTATTTACGGTACTCAAGCTTTGTTTATAGGAAACTGCCCTGTGGGCAACATTAGCTTGTAGCACACGGTATTACGAACTACTGAGACGTTGGTGATAGTTAGCAAACATGTCCTTTGCACCTGACGTCCTTTGATACCTTGCATATATATCCTGAATGTACGTGTGTCTGTGTGTGTACATCGGTGTTGTACACATTACACATGTAGGTTAGTCATTACACATGTGTAGGTGATGGAGCCAGATAGCACAATAAACTGATACACTGTCACTCTCTTGGGTTACCTCATTGACATGTTAGCTAGCTACGTTGAGTGTCTTCTTCTCAATCATAGATTAAATGAATTGCATCAATGTCTTCTTTAACCTTAAGTAATTATTCTGCTGAGATTAAATCGAGTTCAGTGTGTTCATATGACACCTATCAGGTTACTTGCTGAAGTTATTGCCTGTTTACTCTTTACATCTCCATATAACTCTATTTCCGAATATCTGATGGAAGTCCTTGATATTATTTTGTACACAAATCATCATTAATCAGTCATACAGGAAGTTAGTTTGGTTCATACATTTCTGTGACAGGACTGACATGTTCCTGGTTTAAAAGGCAGAGTGCACTCAAGCGTACAATTTACACATTTCTAGTCTCTAATTTAAGTTTTACAAGTCGGTTCCCAGAGCTTGATGGTCATATTCTCCTGTGGCCTGAGATTATAATACACCCTGGCCTGTGCTCAGCTTCGCAGGGCTACAGGTTAAGTATGAACATTATGTGTCAAAGTGTTTCAGAACATGCAGTGTGTACCTGTCTGAACATACCTGTAGTAGGACATGCCAAGCTGTTGACGTGTGTCAGTGTACATACAGGGAGATGGTGGAAACTTGTGACTTTTGCAATTGCACTACGTGTGTAAAGATCAGCCAACTAACCGCTGCAATGTCCAGTGGAGAAGGTGAATGAATGTAGTAACATGGGGAATATAAATGTGTATTTTTAAGTTGAAGGTTAATAAATATGTAAAGAGGTGCTTCGTTTGCTCGTCACCTTCACCCGTGACATGAGCCGATCTTATAATGCTGAGTGTTCTTACTGTGAACTCTTTGACTTTTAAGATGCTATATTACAAAAAGGTATCCTGGTTTACTTTGTGTTTCTCCTTAGTAGTCACCATGGTGATGAAGTCAGCAATTGACGATGATGATGCTGGCTGGGGGCTGGGCATCCCAGAAAAGATGAAAAACAACGCCAACTGGGTTGATGTTACACTTGATTTTAAGGGTGCTTGTACAGGTACAGGTTCTGGAAGTGGTTGTGTGACCCGGGTCGTATGTGTGCAGTTGTGAAAGCTACTGACACGTTCCTTCTTTCTCTTTCTTTGTCCTCATCCTTAATTCATGCAGAGTTGAACCTTGGAGAGTTGCTTCATGACAAACTGTGAGTAGGACAAAGGGATTTTTACACACTTTAAAGAAACCGTTTGCTCCAATCAACAACAAAACTATAAACATGTTCAATAGTCATCATGCTTATACTCCTAATCAAATGTAATGTTTTTTTTATCCCCATATTGTCGAAACATTGTTTCCGAGACTTCATAACATCAAAAAGATTGCTCATTACAATGTACCATGATATTCTTGTATATGCTTTTTGCATGAACATGTTGGAATTTAATCATACCGGTATCTGCATCAGCTACTCGACCAGTGAGATTTATTTAAGCTTTGTAAACGCACGTCCAACATGGTCAGTAATCATCTGTTCTGGTGGCAGGTTTGGCCTGTTTGAGGCCATGTCCGCCATCGAGATGATGGATCCTAAGATGGACGCAGGTATGATTGGAAACCAGGTCAACAGGAAAGTACTCAACTTTGAACAAGCTATCAAGGTACAGTACTGATGCCATATAATGGAAATAGTTAATTATCAGAAATTAGGACTGTGTCAATTTTTTTCAATTTAAATGTACAACTCTGATTTCATTGTATAGTTATGTTTGTTCATTTCAAGTAATTTGTATTACTGTATCGTTTTAGGAAGGTGCCATTAAGGTGAAAGATTTGAGTCTTCCTGAACTAATTGGGATCATAGACACAAGTTTCTGCTGTTTGGTGAGTTATGGCCTTCTTATACTGTAAACATTTGCATTTTGTGAGCCGTATGAATGTAGAACTTTTAATTTTTCTGACCCACAAATGGGATACTTTCTCTTCTAAGTAGCTCCCCTTCACAGTGAAATGAAGAGGGAGTGGAGACAGAGTTAGTCTTTAAGTCTTTAAGACTTTGCAAAGTCAAAGATTGTCTGCGATGTTGTTTAATTTGGAAAGATGTACTATAGACAGAAAACATAAGATGCATTGTTTTGGTAAGATCATTTAAGATGTTTGTTATTTTACAAGCAAATACAAAAATAAATGTAAACTTAACTGTTTTATTTTTTTCTGAAATAACTAACAAAAAAAACTAACAATTTTAATTTCCTGAAGATGTTTGAATTATTTTTTAGATCAGCGCGACTGTGGGAATTGCAGCACTCACGTGTGCGTGTTTCATATTCGTAGATCACATGGCTGGAGGGTCACTCGCTGGCGCAGACTGTGTTTACCTGTCTGTACGTCCATAACCCCGACCTGATTGAAGAGCCACCCCTTAAAGCCTTTGCCCTGGGCATCCTGAAGGTGTGTGACATCGCCCGAGAGAAAGTGAACAAAGCTGCCGTGTTTGAGGAGGTAAGCAACGTCTTGCTTTTGAGCTTTTACAGTCCACGGGGGTTCTGGGCTTATTTTTATTTATTTTACTGGTGTTTCTGCTTTGCCCACTAGTATTTATGATTCACCGCATATTTTTCCGTAGGAGGATTTCCAGGCCATGACCTATGGCTTCAAGATGGCCAATAACGTCACAGACCTGCGGGTGACAGGTACACGTACTATCTTAATGGATTCTTGAGTCTACAGCTTCACATGTGCTGCAGCTCCTCCTAAGTTATATTGTCGCTACAGAGGAGCAAAGCTGAGGTGATCTCCTTCTCTTATTTGCTATTTCCTACCAGGAATGCTGAAAGACGTGGAGGATGAGTTACAGCGGAAAGTGAAGGTATTTGTTCTCGGCCAATTTAAGCCACAGTCTTTGACATTTCAATTAAACACTGGTGATTTAATTAATCCTAAGTATTACATTTGTTCTCTCCCACTTCCTCAGAACACGCGCTGTCGACAGGGTGAGCAGCGAGACCCGGAGGTTGAGCTGGAGGTACGTCAGGTCATTCCTCCATGTTGACGGAGTTTTGTAAAAGGCATGTTTTTGGAATAACATCTAGATAACCTGAACGCTAAACAATAGTTGTGTCTGACCGACGGGATGCAGTTTCAATATAAAGTACACATGAAAGTAGACCGTGAGATTGTGTCACTAGTCTTTATTAGTTTAGTGAGTATCCCAGCATTTGGGCCACAAAGTAAACCTCAAAACCTTCTCCATCTCTACCTGTTATGGTTGTTTCTATTGGCTGTCGATCAGTTTGAGGCTCATATGACCTCTGAGACTCTTCTCTCGATTGTCAAGCTCTTTCATTACTGTAATGATAATAATAATAATTTAAGGAAAGATCTGACCCAAATATGGACTTTATCTGGGTGGTTTGTTATCTATTGTGCTTTTTAAAGCTTAAAAGATAAACTAGGCAGTGTGAATATCTTTGCATGTACATTGTGATCCTGTTAAATTTTCTCATACTTTATTTTTACAGCATCAGCAGTTTTTGGCACTTTTCAATAGAATCAAGTTCATGCGCCTTCTACTGACTGCACTGATCACCTTTACCAAGAAAGAGGTAATACACACACAAACACACTCAGTTAGGTAAAGAGTTAATGACTATCACTTACATAAAAAAACAATTATTCTGTTTATAAGGAGCCGTGAAGAGGATTGTGTTTGTTTACCTTCAGGCACTTGTATGTTAAATTCATAATTTCTTTTCTTTGTTGTAATGTTTGTTGTTGTTCACAGTTTTATATTTTTCCTTATTTCTTTCTTTTCAGACCAGCTCGGTTGGCGAGGCCCAGAAGCTCGTTGCTCAAGCTGCTGACCTCTTGTCAGCCATTCATTCCAGTATTCAGCATGGCATCCAGTCCCAGAATGACACCACTAAAGGAGGTAACACACTCAGATGACTTGTGTTCACTTGTCGGGAACCTACGTCCCCATACACAAAATATGTTATTCATTAGCGGCTGTCAAATAACAAGAACAACAAATAATAGTGAATAACTTAATCATTGTTTTCTTTGAAATGCTCATTTACACTTCAGCTCATGAACTTTGTAATAATCTTATTTCGAGTGCACGATCGATACCGAGCTCATGCTCAACAGAGACGAGAAGGAAGCTGGCTCACTGTCCCCGAGTTGCATTGTACTCGTCCCGGGCAAAACTGTTACCTTATAAGCGAAATCTATTAGCAGAAATGGAACATATTCTTTTCAAGCTTTCTGTAATGTGTGATCATTTGTAAACAGGAATTGTTTAGTTTTTTTATACCTTTTTATAAAAGCTGTTCATACCTACAAAGCTTCCTCTTCCGTTATGTTGCGCCGCCATGTTTCTACAGTATGGACAAACTGGCCATTCTTGTTTTTTTGCGTCGGCCACCCTTGAGTTCCTACGCCCTTTGGTACACGGGCAAGTTTCCGTTGGTTACAGTCTGCAACTTCACTGCTGGATAAAACTAAATCGTACACACTGGCCCTTTAATTAGTTACAATGTAACGCACACTAAAAATCTGTGAGAAGGGCTGAAGCTGCCTCACCGGGAATGTTTCTTTACACGTGACCTTTGTTAACCTTGAGTATCTTCTCTTTTCTGTGAATGCTGCAGACCACCCCATCATGATGGGCTTCGAGCCGCTGGTAAACCAGAGGCTGTTGCCTCCGACCTTTCCTCGCTACGCCAAGATCATCAAGCGGGAGGACATGGTGGCTTACTTCAGCAAACTTATAGAGCGCATCAAGACCGTCTGTGATGTGATCAACACCACCAACCTGCATGGCATACTGGTAAACACATTCCCACATCTTACTATGCTGTCTATACCAGTAACTTAGAACATTCTGCATAAGAAAAGCATGTGAATTGAAACATTATGAATAGTGTGTTGTTGTTTTTTTAGGACTTCTTCTGTGAGTTCAGTGAGCAGTCTCCCTGTGTGCTCTCCAGATCTCTGCTCCAGGTGAGTTAATAAGGCCATTTAGATTCTGAAGAGTCAGTGATTTCATAACACATCAGTTTAACACCAGGTGTATGAGAACTAAAAGGATTGTTTTCATAAATCCAGACGACGTTCCTGATCGATAACAAGAAAGTGTTTGGGACCCACCTGATGCAAGACATGATTAAGGATGCGCTGAGATACTTTGTCAGCCCACCGGTCCTCTCCTACAAGTAAGACTGTCAATACACCCTAAACAAGTGACTCGTGTAATGCCATGAAAGGGTTTAATGTTGCTGTGTGTGCAGCATGATATGCAAACGCTCATTGTGTCTCGATCAGCTGTCTCACGCTTGTTGTGGTGTGTGTGCACCTGTTTCTCTCCAGGTGTTGTCTGTTCAACAACCACCAGGCAAAGGATTACATTGACTCCTTTGTCACACACTGCTCCAGGGTATGTTTCCTCCATCGCTCAGAGTTACTGTCCGGTGTGTGTGTGGTCACTTTGTGAAATTTAAGGGGATGTTTTCAGTTTGTTTCAGTAGTACATTAATAAGTGAAGAGTTTAGGAGGAGAGCCGTGGCATCTCGTGAGATGTAAAGGTGACAGAACATTTCTGCTATTGGAGGAAACTTTGCTATTCTGGAAGTTGTGTGGAACACTGAAAGTATGGTCAAGTGACTCTCGTCTATCATGAGCCCCCGACATGGGCAGGCATGCTTGGAAGCTGTGTGTTTATTTGTTTGTGTCCCGTCATTTCCCCCGGGCAGCCGTTCTGCAGTCTGATCCAGATCCATGGACACAACCGAGCTCGACAGAGAGACAAGCTGGGTCACATTCTTGAAGAGTTTGCCACACTGCAGGACGAGGTGCGTGTCCTCTTTTTTTCTTCTTTCTTTATGATATTCACACGCAACACTCGTTTTTTTTGCACCGGATGAGTTCGGCAGAGAGAGGTCACCTACCCCCAGGACAGGTGTGGTTTTAAAACTCATAAACCAACTATTCAAGTATTATTTTGTGCTCTGCAGGCAGAGAAGGTGGATGCAGCCCTGCACGGCTTGCTGATGAAGCTCGAGCCTCAGCGACAGCATCTGGCCTGCCTTGGCACATGGATCCTCTACCATAACCTGAGGATCATGGTCCAATACCTGCTGAGCGGCTTTGAACTCGAGCTGTACAGCATGCACGAGTACTACTACATCTACTGGTGAGAGCACACATGTTTGTTTATTTGTTTTGTTTATGACTGGTAACTGAAATTCTCAGCGTGCACTCTCCGTGCAATGCTCCGTGCTTTGTTTGTTTCTGAGCGCAGGTACCTGTCCGAGTTCCTTTACGCGTGGCTGATGTCCACCCTGAGCAGAGCCGACTCCTCTCAGATGGCAGAGGAGCGGATAATGGAGGAGCAGGTGAAAGGGCGCAGCAGCAAAAAGATCAAGAAGAAGAAAAAAGGTACGCTCTATTGTGGCCTCTGCGGCTGAGACGAGAGAATGACCACGAGTTAACCCAAATCTGCGCAAATAATGTCACGTCGTTAAATACGGAGGTCCTCCTGTACTGTCGATGCTCGTGCTGACTGATGTGGTGTTGGGGTTCCCTCTGCAGTCCGCCCTCTCAACAAGGAGATCACCATGAGCCAGGCGTACCAGAACATGTGTGCCGGGATGTACAAGGTAGGATATCAGCGCAGATGCACTTCCAATTGACCACGCACTGCTGTCATATCAACCCTCCACGTCTCTCCTCAGACGATGGTGGCTTTGGATATGGACGGGAAGGTGCAAAAGCCTCAGTTTGAGCTGGACAGCGAGCAGGTTCGTTACGAGCATCGCTTCGCTCCCTTCAACAGCGTGGTCACGCCCCCACCTGTGCACTACATCCAGTTCAAGGTACTGTTGGTGTGGACGTCCCCCTTTGAAACCTTTACCCCCCACCCCCTTTTTTTTCCCCTCATCGCATTCCCAACACTTTCCTGTTTCAAGTAGTTTCCTTTTTTTAGCTGCTCTCTCTGACTTTGCCCTTCTTGCCCTCTCCAGGAGATGTCCGATCTAAAGAAGTACAATCCTCCGCCAGGCTCCGCTGACCTGTACATGGCCGCCAGCAAACACTTCCAGCAGGCCAAGCTCATCTTAGAAAATGTGCCGTGTCCAGACCCTGAGGTCAGGGAAACTTGATGACAGCATTTCATATCACTCAAAAGCATTGCCTCCATTGGGGTCAATATGATTCTGCTGTATTGCTTTAAACTGAGTGAAATGGTTCGCACTGATCAATAACGGTTCATGATTGATCACAGGTGAACCGTATACTGAAGGTGGCCAAACCCAACATCGTCGTTACGAAGCTCCTGGCTGGAGGCCACAAGAAGGACACCAAGGTAACACGACACACACGTTGCCTGGATTATCATTTGCCCGTGTGGTATTCATGCATCGTGCTGGGTTTCTGTTGGTCTTGGTTCATGTTGCCAACACTTTGTGAAATTGTTTATTTTTCTGTATCCTTAGGTGCTCCCAGAATTTGACTTCTCGGCTCACAAGTACTTTCCTGTGGTCAAGATTATCTGATTCTGCTTCGCGGGTGGATTGTTATGTCATGAAGACAATCAGCCGCAAAGACTATACCTGAACACGTGTGTGTGTGTGTGTGTGTGTGTGTGTGTGTGTGTGTGTGTGTGTGCGAGCGAGCGTGCGTGCGAGCGTGCGTGCGTGTGTGCGAGCGTGTGTGCATGTGCGTGCGTGTGTGTGTGTACAGCTAACTGTTAAAGTTGTGTAAAGTACTGTTTGATACACCTGATTCTTTTTTCCACCTGAACAAGAGATGAAACCAAACCAGAGAGCTCCCACCTGGACCTAAATGACTACATCCACATCTGTGAAAATCTGTGCGTCTGTGTTTGTAGACGAGTCTCTCTCGTGTACACACACACAGCCGAGGTGCTTTTGCGCAAGCAACTGGCCGATGGAAAGTACAGAACTGTTTGGTGAAGGCTTTAAAAGAAGAGCTGTACTGATCATAACGAGTGCATATCATTCAATCATTTGAAACCTTTCTATGTATTTATGTTCTCATTGGAATGAAAATGTTGAGCGTGGGAGGACGACGGTATCGTGTTTACTTTCATCTGCCTCCGTCCATTGTGAAACCTCGACAGGGCGATCTGCAGAGAAGAAGCTCTCACAATGTGAACGATGTCACGTTGCAACACACGGACACACAACCAACCGCAGAGATGAAGGCCGACGAGCCGTCTGCACTGCTTCCTCAAACCAGTTGACCAGCGACTGTCACACATATCTTAATAAAACATTACTCTTTTCTTATTCTCTCCTTTAATTCATAATGTCCTGGGGTCATTCTGACCCCAAACTTAATCTTTTGCAGTTAAAATATGTTTTTTATTCATCAAATGGTCTGAAAATAATGGGGGTTTGATACTGTGCTCTTCATGATTATACTTTATTTTAAGTAAATGGTTACAACAACAAACAAAACAGGTCTTTTCTCACAGGTGTGAGGCATTTCGGTTCCGTGTACGTTTTGATCGTTTGTTTTTTTGTTTCATTCAAAATACGGAATATGGAAATAACGTGGTTTATCCGTTTTCTGTTTGAAACCGAAAACTGAAACAATTTCTGTTTTCCGTTTCTGTCTGAATCCAAAAACGATAGAACGGAAGTGGTTAAAATAAAAGTCAAAATAAAAGCCAGTGATAGATATTCGTATTTACAGTGTTCTATGACGAAAACACATAGCAGGGTAACGTTAGAAGAACATTAATCAATCAATATAAATAATAAATAAATAAACCTGGATATGTTAGCGACAGTAGTGACTACTGGAAGTTTACTATGCATATGTTAATAATATAGATTAATCAAAGTAATGTCTGTGCAGAGTTGTTGCTGTTATCATATTTATATTTCCACCTCATTCTGCTGTTTCTTGGGCGACCCCCGCAGAGTAAAGGGTTCATCTTTATATCACTAGATGGCAGTATTTCATACCTCAGTGATTGATTTGTCACACTTAAATCCAAGAGCACAGACTAGATGAATTGGTTCTATTTACTTATTTGCTCCCATGTTACCTATCTCGTGACCCCTCAGAGTGACCTCTGGACTTGGGAACCAATGCAACTGATTACCGGTTCTATAGCATGTTATACACTGTCTTTAGCATCATGGCACTGTCTCAAAAGAATTAAGTTTCCATCCAATAACACTGGTATGAAGAAGCCTCCTTTTGGTATACATTTGATTCATTTGACCTGACCTCACACAAGGTCAGTGATTACATTTAGCCTGAGTACACTATGTTGGCCTTCATAGAGGTTTAAATGATCAGATCTCTTCCAGACTGGTATCTGAACCGGCTGTTAAACAGGATTAGATTGTGTCCATCATGCAGACATTCTACAAGTTTTATTGTTTTTGCCTAAGAATTGAGTCAAATACGGTACTAAAATGTGTGTGTTCTGTACAAGTAAAGGGATGCATCCACCAAGTCTGGCTTATGATACAATGAATATCATAATAACCTTTTATTCAACTATGTTGGTTCATTTGGAGCCTAATTTAATATCCCGGGCGAGTTTAGAATGTGGTGTTCTGGAATGGAACCATAGAACGGAATGTAGAAGGCCGAGCTGGAGGGACCCAATGTCAGAGGTGTAGCGACAGCTCCTACACCTGGGAGTGGACGTAGACATGGTAGAGGAGGAGTACAAGTACCTGGGCGTCTCCATCGACAGCCGACTGAACTGGAGGGCCAACATCAACGCTGTGTACAAGAAGGGGATGAGTCGACTCTTTTTCCTGAGGAAGCTCCGATCCTTCAACGTGTGCAGCAAGATGTTGGAGATGTTCTACCAGTCGGTTGTGGCCAGTGTGCTGCACTTCGCCATCGTCTGCTGGGGGAGCAGCATCGGGGCCGGTGACACCAACCGTCTTAACAAACTGGTTAGGAAGACTGGCTCCATCATCGGCTGCAAGCTGGAGGACCTGGAACAGGTGTGGAGAGGAGGACGTTGAAGAAACTATTGTCCATATTGGACAACCCGGACCACCCTCTCCACCACCTGCTACAGGGACAGAGGAGCACGTTCTCCAAAACGTTTTCATCACGCTCTGCTGTCACAAGGAACGATACAGGAGAACATTCCTGCCGACGGCTATTAGGCTCTATAACAGATCCTAGTGCAATAACTGTAATAACATAATAATTATCACTGTACACATTCATATTTACACTATGTTGATCTGCACTTCACACATTTAATTTTTACACTACACACATACACACACTTTGCATTTTGGACACTGTCAATATTTAATTTAATTTTACACTGCAGTCATTAGTATTATATTTGTGTATGCATATATGTTGTGTGTATATATATATATACATATACATATATATTTTATTTTGTATGTTACTTTGTATACTTGTACAGTCATTGTATTATATTTGTTTGTGTATATATATATATACACACATATGTTTCATTTTATATACATATATACTAATTTTTTTTATATTGTACTTGTATACATCTATGTCTTTCATCCTTGTTTTTTATATTTTATATTTTATTCTTGTGTGTTTAGTTTATTGGTGCTGCTACTGTGACGACAAATTTCCCCTTGGGGATTAATAACGTATCTATCTATCTATTAGTGATCAGAGCCTTCAGAAACCCAGAGAGCAACCACCTCTTCCCTGAGCCTTCAAACCTTCACTTGCGAAATTAGAATCTTCCACCAACTCCCAGCCATCCGAACTTGGGATATACTCGCATTTATTTGCCTGTCCATCTGTACTTTCTCTTCTTCCCTCTTGTTCTACTTCCTGCATGCACCACCACTAGCTGAAACTAAGAAGTATATGTCATAATAGTATGGTCTATAATGGCCATTTGGAAACACATGGATTACCAAAAAGATCTGCAAGACCAGAGGGTCAAGTCATGATTTGAACTATGATATAGTATACAATTATTTCTCTAAATAAATTATTATTATTTTTATATTTTTTTTAAACATAATACCTCTGATACTAAACCTTTGTTGCATTTGAACAACCATAAATGTGATTTACCCATTTCATGTTTTTAATCAAAAATAATGGTGAGACCACAACAAATAAATGCCCCATGAAACCATTCCTTGATAGTGGTAATAAAACATGTTTTATTCTCTATCATCAATAAAACTATGATCATTTAAACCTTTCACACATTTGTTCCACAGTGTAGAATGAAATACACTTTATATTAAAAATCAAAAGAATGAAATCAACAACAAAAAGTTCAGCAGATTTATAAATATCAAAAGACGTTTTCTCTACAGGGACACAGAAGAGCTTCTGACGAACGGCCCACGACGTTTTGTTGTTCACGTGTTGCATCGTCAGACACAACAATCAACACAAAACCTCTAACGGCAACTTTGCAAATATAATGACGTAATAACATAATACAAATCTAGAACCACATTTATCCTGAAAGAGACACAAAGAGACAAAATACACTTTAGTTTTAACTAATGGAGCTCAAACTCATTAAAGTGCTGATGTGCGACTGGTTTACACCATGAATCTGTCATCAGCACTCCAATATGAAACATGAGGGCCAGATTTAATCAAATAAGCATGATATAAATTACAAAATAAGTTAAACAAATGAACACTACTTCAGGTGTGAAATATTCTTTGAACTTTTGAGACGATAATATGGACGCTTACTGGAAAGAAGTAAAATCTTAAACCACAATTTTTTTCAATTTGTGTTCCTCAAAGGAAAAGTAACCTGATGAACTCCTCATGGGGTTCAAGCTGTCAATGTTCAACGTATATTCTGTACTTGCATCTTGAAGCTAATATATGTCATGAACGCGATAAAACCAAGGGTTGTTTTTATAGCTGAACTTTTACATCGAAACGGAAACTCTCTTAAGCCTTTTTACATTTTATCATTGTAGCTAAAACTCAGCCTGAGCTGGATGGTGTTGTGGATGTTGGAAAAAAAAGACATGATTAATGATGAGTCAAAGCATTATGGAAATAATGGCAATTAAAACCACACACAACATGTTGAGTAACTATGGGCATTCATATATATCCTGTATAAAACACAAGGCAACGAAGGCTCCCGCCACTAAATTTGACCTTTTCTCTCATTTCTAGTGCCTGATATAAGTCTGCATTGGCGCTCAGCCACACAACATCCAGTCGAGTGCAGCTTTGATTCGAATGGACTTCAACATTTCAACACAGCTGCGGAGCGGGAGCCCGAAAGCACAGCCCGATGTTTCTCCTTATACAGTTAAACCAGCAGAGCAGAGGCAGTGTCCACAAAGTGAAGGTCCAAAATCAGGAAGCAGCTACCACGCCTCCACACCCTACAAAATCCAGAAGCAACTGCCCGTTGGCGAAAACTAGTAACCACAGAATCAATAAGGCTTCATCAATTAGATATTTTACCCCGTGATGTGACCCAGGAGTTCCAAACTCTTCCCTTCATTGTAACCTCAAACTGTTCCTCTGATCGGGGATGCGGAGCACAGCTCACGTCCAACATCGAGACGCATACGGCCGAGAAGAAAAGTCACGCTGCCATTAAAAGGCCAAATAGACGTCAACAAAGTGACGCTTCAGAAAAGATTGCTCATTGATCAAAAATGGCAAGTGACAGCAAATATAATATAGTACGTTTAAAACATCACAGCTAGTCGGCGTATATTCCAGCCAACTTTACTTTTCACAGCATGTATGGCTACTTGGGAATCAAAAGAAGCTCCTGTTTTCATTTTCCGGGTTGAGCGTGAAAATTACACACTTGGACTCAGCTGTCTAAAAATAATTCCAGCCCAATTCCTTAATTTGTTGCAGTTCTGGAAGGCCTCATTTGCATTCAATGAGCAACTGTGTACAGGAGGAACTTAAGGCGTGTGTAGGTCCTAAACTTTAGGATACAGTCGAGCCTGTACGGCAGAGTTCTGTCATTGGGATCCGAGACGGTTTGCACCGGCGACAGTAATCCACTCCTCATAACCCGGAGAGGGTGTGCACATTATGCTCACTTATATTTGACCATTTAAGATACGACGTGAACATAAACAACACATCACAGAATTCAAATCAACTGATTTCCAGGGATTCTGACGTGTTCCTCTTTGAAAGCTAACTTTGAGTTGTTAAGGAACACTTGAACCAAGTCGGCGATGGTCCTTAGAAGTACAGAGTACTTCTATACCACCGAAACATACTCGAATGAATGCGAGCACGGTCTCCACCATGAAAGCGCCGTAGGAGTTTAGGCATAGAGTGAAATGCATGTGAATGGACATCATGAGTGTTAATACTTGGTTTACATTTGCATATTTCAGTCTTTTTTTTGTGGCTCTTTGACAATATTGTGAGTTGAACATGGAATAGTAAATATTCTTCCTCTAATACAGGAAAACATGTCATCAAATAAAATGCACAAAAATCTATTAAAATGATGAATGAAAAAAACCTTCCAGGAGATAAATGCTTTAGAAAGTCTTTCTTCTGGAGATTACGGGGGGGTGGGGGGGGCTGACGTTGTGCTGAGGTGTGTGAGGGGCCCCGCCTCCGCATGTGGGGTGCAGGTTCCTTGTGCATCTCTGAAAGAAAGAAAAACAACATTGTGTTGATTACATAAACATACCCGTGTTTATATTATCTGTTAATATAGCTGTGGGATGTCTATAGCTGGAATAATAAATTGAATTGAACGCATGACCAATGTCCAAAAGGAAAAGCTGTGTTTATGATGTAGTCAGCTGGACAGGAACATCTGAATCGGATCTTTTTCCTGATACCAGTGAATTTTCTAATTGCTATTCCCCAAGAAAAATAGCAAACAATAGAGACACGCCGTTGTTATGTTGTGTCTTCATCAAGCACCTGTGTGTACAGCTGCACTTCAGATCTCGTTTTACCGAAATCAGATTGATCTTTGCTCATTATTGTTTCAAACCACTGAAAGTTGCAGTTTAACTGAACCACAATGATTGATAAACAACTGTCAATCCAGTCGGTGATCGGTTAGATACTTCACTGTTTTTCTGTGTGTTAATATAAAATATTGAATATTGAATGTTCTGATGTGTTCGTCGGGTTACTCAAGTTCAGAATAACAACCCGTAGCAGCTGAAATATGTGTAAGAAGAAATATTCTGATGTCTGCTTCTCACGTTTAGATACGCGCCTCGTAACACAACACTCACGCATGTTATCGGATATTGTTACATGTGGGAGGGGCACAGAGACCGCTGTACGGCCCAGTCCTGTGAGAAGGAGCGAGGAGATAGAATTCTTGGAATCCTTCTCCTCCTAGACAGTCTAGCGCCATATCCGAGGTCAGGTCGACGTGAAGTGACGAAATCTGTGTGTTAAAAGGCCGAACTTTGCTGGGGGGGAGGGTTCTTTTCCCATCCACCTGTGCGTAGTCGGAGGGGTGATCGCAATCGCAGCGACGCTTGTACTCTGCTTAGCATGCAGAGCACACATTTACCAGAACGAGAGGAGTTGTTGACTGAATTCCTCCGGAGGCTCTGCCAGGCAGCCGAGAGTTGGCAAACACTTTCACGAGTCAATGTTTTATTTAGCCGTTTAAACATAAAGAACAAGAAAGCGAGTGACTGTCGGCGAGGAACACATCTGTGTGCTTTTCAGTGCGTACCTTAGATTTGAGCAAGCTCAGCTTGTTTGTCTGCTTCAAACTCGCCTTCGTTCTCATCGTCGCCGTTATAGTCAGCCAGCTCCTCCTCCATATCCTTGTCTATCAGAAAGTACAACGTGGTAATCAACACAAAAGTACATGCAAAGGCCTTTTTGAGCACAGTGCCTTTATTTCTTCATCTTTATGACTAAATAACTGTCCCTCACTCAAACGTGTGCTCTGGTGTACATCGTCAACCATCAACTGCATTTTGATAAACCCCAAAGTTATGACTCAGGATCACACTCTTGAGCTTTCTCCAGACACTCACTCAGACGCATGCACACGCACGCACGCACACACGCACACGCACACTTTAATCTATTACGACACACATACCTATATTTTCAGCATGATTGCTCTGCCTTTGCTTCTCCAAATCAATTTCACCCACGACTTGCATGTTTGCATCATAATCTTCTGGCTCATCAAGTCTCTGACCAATAGGAGTGTCATCTGCTTTCGCCCGGCCAATCAGCATGCCTTCCATCCCAGGGTCTGCCTCTGGAGACATGACAACATTGTTGTTTGTGTCCATGCCTTCACTGAGAATGCCTGAATAGGAATCACAAACTAGTTGACTGCTTTCAGTGAGCCGGGCCCTCTACCTTCTGTCTGAGCGCCGTCCTCATGAGCATCCATCAACTCCACCTCATTGTTCTCAGTCAGGTTATTCTTCAAAGGTTCGATGGTCTCTGCCTCGCCCTCCTCTGTCTCGACAGCTTCTTCTGGTGGTAGCAAAATGTCCTGTTTGACGTTGGCAGCTGCCGGAGCCGTCTGGGACTCTGCTTTGGAGAGGTCCTTCTGTGAAGGCAGGTCCCCTGGGGCATCTGGACCGGGTGAATAAAAAGGCAATGTGAGGGTGTACACTTGTTACTGCAAATCTACACAAGTCTACTTAAAGTCACACAAAACGCATGGGATGTGCAGTATGCACACGTACATGTACATGCTTTAATGAGTTAAATTCAGGGCCCGCCAGGATATCCATGTCTGTCACCTTGGTCGATGATGATCTCATTGGTCAGTAGTTCAGGTGGATCATTTTCTTTGGGCTGAGAGAGGCTCGGTGTGTGGCTTACAACAGTCACTGTCTTAACCGCATCAACCTCCGTCATGACTGGTCCGCCCTCGTTCGCTGGCCCATCCACTGTGTTCTCCTGCTGAGGAGTAAAAATCATCCCCCACATTCCTTTAAGTATTCAAAGTGTAAAAAGTGTATTAAAAGTTGTTGTTTTTGCATTCAAAATCAAGTCCATCGGCAAACTTGCATGTCAACAGACAACAGAGAATGACGCTGAGCAGACTTGAGTTTCTGTTCTGCTGTTTTACAAAGAAATGCAGTTTGAGGGTTTCAGCCGCCATGTGTCATCGCAATAGTCCATGAACAAAGGAGCAGAAGTGGATCAAGCTTTAAATTACCAATACTTGGTGAGACTTGGTTCATATATTTCCATTTGGTTCAAACATGAAACCAACGTACCTGTGGGGAGACCCCAGAGGGAGAGATGACCGTGTCCATTTTCTTTTGAACTTCAAGTTTAGCAGCGGCCACTCTCTCATCACACAACTCCTTCTGGGACAGGACCTGGGACTGACAGTGTGTCCTACACATATGTGGAAACATAGACAGACACACGCACACACATGTTAACCAGCAATGACAGACACAAAAACACAGCATGTAGAAGATTAATAAAGTTCAGTCAATGATCGCGGGATCGTATAATTGATTTAAGGAATATTGTTTTCTTACATATCATAAGTGAGTTTGTTGTTGAGAGTTTTGATGTTGCTCTGGCAACCCTGTAGTTCCTTCTGAAGCTTTCCCAGATCCTCATTTAGCTGATTGGACTGACCTGCAGGACAGACACACAAAAGACATCAAGAGACGTTTGTTTCTACAGAGCTCTGCTGGATGATAACACAATGCCATTTTTGAGAAATAAAAGGTTAAGAGTTGCCTTTGAGGTCCTGTATGGTTTTGGTACTGGAGGAAATGTTCTGCTGCAGTGTTCCCTTAAAAATAAAAATAAATAACAGAAACTATCAATATTCAGATGCTTTCCCCCTTTGAGCATGGATCCCATAAGTGGGAAAAATTCAGGCCCCCAGGTTTCTCTGTGACAATATTTTATAGACAATACTTTATGGTACACACACACACACACACACACACACACACACACACACACACACACACACACACACACACATTGCGTTGTGTCATTGTATGAACCTTCTCTTGGCTGCAGGTGTTCTGAGATCCTTCCAGCTGTCTCTTAAAGAGGCTTTCTATATGGCTGATCTGCTCCTTCTGTCTGTGGATCTCTTCCTGGAACTCGTTCTTCTTCATCTCAGCTACTCCTCGCTCTGCCGCGCCACGCCGCACCTGGCCTTCCAACTCATACATCTTAGTCTGTATCAGACAAAGAAAAAAGGTAATGATATAGTAATTGATCAAAAAAACAATCTGACTGTGCGTTAAGAAATTTGAATATATATATAAATATATATATATATATATATATATATATATATATATATATATATATATATATATATATATACGTAATGAGACAATATAATGCACGCTGGCTGAAATTTGGGAGTTTCTTCTTTATGCCATTTATACACAGACAGTAAAAAAAGAAAGAAAAGAAGAGCAGCAACAATTGCACAATTGTTTCAACAAAACAGCACCAATATGTGGGTCATAATACCATTTCCATTCCACAATGCATACAAGCAAGACCCTTTGATATAATTGTGTCTTGCATCGAAGGTTGTGGTTGGAAAGTTGTGAAGAACAAAAAAAACAACATTACACAACCAAAACCCTCAAAAACAGAAGAGCAAAATTGGAACTGATGAGGCCGATCGACCTTCTGCAAAAGGGAAACATGCATTGGGGTTCCATATAGACCCCAACAAAAGTCTGCACAAAGTCAGTTAATATTATTAACTTCTTTTATTATACGGCATGTGAACAGCATTGAAACACATACCTTTACATTCAGCTAAATACTTGACGCTATAAACTGACATTGCAATATCTATTTGAGAGAAATGTGAATCGATTGGTCATGATTTCCTAAAAAAGGCACTTGTGTGAGTATAATCATCGTTAAGTCAAGAAGGTTGGCTAAATAACTCAAGGTTGGACAGCATGCTTTTAGAAAGATGTGTTTGCACTGTACATTATGATAAGACAAAAACAACACGCACACACACACACACACACACACACACACACACACACACACACACACACACACACACACACACACACACACACACACACACACACACACACACACACACACACACACACACACACACACACACACACACACACACACACACACACACACACACACACACACACACACACACACACTAACCTACCTGTAGCTCCAGGTTGCGGGAGCTTGACACCCAGTAGTTGAAGCCCAGAACCAGGATACAGGCAATCAGAGCGCCGATCATTAGAGGGGGTGTCCTTCCCCCACGACGACCGTTTCCCAGACCACCCATAGTTGTCTGCAAACTGGACACACAAACCGCAGCCAGGGAAAGCAAACCTTCCATGAACTGTGGCACACCAGGTTTAAACAAGTCATTTCTGTTGGTGGCTCCTGAATCACATTTACTATTTGAAAATGGTAAGCGGGCTAAAGTCTTTTCACAAGTCTGTGGGTGTTTTACTTTTGCAGGTTAGCTATAGACATGAGGGTCACTGCCTAGCATGCAAGTAAGAGTGAGTTGCTCCTGCTTGTATAAAGTTAATGTCACACCACCAAAATATTATCTTCAGCAGTTTCTTTAAAGATAATGTGGGTGCAACTTTGTTTTCATATGCAGACTAATAAGACTAATTTTGTTTAATCATTAAATGACATACGTGCTCATTGTGTTACTTCATCCTCAACACTATGGAGCACTAAGATGAGTGTTACTCTTAACAATGCTGACTCGGTTAAAATGTTTGCAAGATATTGAGGATAATTCCCACTGGCTCATCGTTACTAAAATACAACACTCATGCTTTGGGTTTTCCCAGAATGCAAATGTAGGCAAGACCCAAGTGTAGCAAACTATTAATAATAGTATAATCCACTGCGTGATTTAGCGACAATATGCAGATTTATCAACGATGAGAATGCAGACGTCCCAGTAACGACTCAAACAAATAAAGGTAGTGAATACAGTAGGTGTAAGCAGTTGTGCTACAACAAGAGGACAACAAGATGTCTCGTAATAACCTAGTTATATAGTTAGTGGTGTTCGTATTGTTAATATGTAACAGTTACTGACTGCCTGTGCTGGGGGCACAAGATAAGGAGTGAGCCTCAGCTGAAGACGACAAACAAGCACTGGGGAGATGAGGAGAATACGAGCACGAGCCCAAATTTCAGCGCGGGCCTGATCGCAGGTTCTACCGGCACCGTAAACGTGAAACCGGGTCCCGCTCGCAACGCACCTGGGCCTCGGCTTTGTTTGTCCGACTGCTAACGCGAGACGGCTTCGGGTAAACCAGAAAGGTAATTGAGATCAGTGTCAACGGGCATCACACAGACGTTAGGTTGAGAGTTTGCAGAAGCTGAACGTTTGTAGTCAAATGTATGAAACAAAAGAAGACAACACAGCACAGGAGGTTAATGAACTAACTAGTTAGCTAACGAGAAGCATGAACTGTTTTACTATTTTGAGTCGAAAGCAGCTCGCGCCGAGTCGTTCACGTACCGTGTCCCCAGTTGACGTCAGTTCGGTTAGCTGCTAGCTAACGCTGGCGACAATAATCCACTGAATACCCGGGAAGACACGTTCATTAAATGTTGAGTCCAGTTTGTGGAGATACTCGAGTGATATATTTGACAACCTGGACGCGTTTCTCCTCCGGCAGTTATCTGCGTGTCAGCGCGAGGCAGTTAACGCCAGCTCGGCTCCATTATCGCCACTCAAGCAGCCAAGTCCCTGTATGTCGTCCCGACCCGGACAGTCTGGTGCTGCCTCTGCTTGCTGTGGGAAATGGGCGTTTAGAGTCATTTCAATGGAACAATATATATAAAAAGCTAAAATAAGTGAATGCATTCCCATATATTTAGGACGCACAGTGCTTTGTAAGATTTAATTCTAGAAATCTGGTATTACTGTTGCAATCGATGTTGTAAGTGCTCAGCTCGTCGACTACTGATTACAGGGTTGTATAGTTTACGAAGAGCTTGAGAAGGCAGCACGAGGCAGCGTCCAACACAGGTCCTTCTGTCAAATCAGGTTAAAGATGAAATCATTAATAACAAAAATACAACAAATATTTAAAACACTGTTTTAACTTTGTATTTAGTCTTACTAAACTGGAGGTTTATGTAGCTTTGAGACATGTACATTACTCTTTACAACATCAAACAACTAAAGATCTTGAAAGTATGTGTTTGTGCATCACATTCAAGTAATTTATCATCTAATAAAGAATACCGAAATTGGTAAAAGTGTTATGTTTAATGCATCATCTGGGTGGAGGCATATATACAAAACATACAAACGTTTCGAGAAATGAATTTACTATAGACTACAACACATACAAACAAGTCATATCTTCCCAAACCCACAATAGTCAACAGGAAATTGTTCAGGCTGTTGATATACTCCCTTTGAGTATATATGTTGTTGTTGATTTCGTTTTGTATTTACAGTTGGCACAATAACCTGTTTTCTTATAAATTATAATGTATGAACCTGTGAGGTGAATAATCAGACAACAATACATTTCCACATGCATCACGTGGCTTATCCTAAAGGACTGAAGGTGTGTAACTGTGCCATTCATCTCTTGTATCCATCAATCTACACTTGTTAAACACACTGCTTCACAAAAAATCTAAAAAATACATTCAAAAGGGTTTGGCTCTTCACAAACAGATTAATCACAGTCAGTGCTCTCTTTCAGTGAATCATGATTGTAACTGAGTGCATCTTCCTCTCTAGTTGCCAAAATACTTAATAATCCTTGGCATTCAGTTTCTTGAAGAAGACGTGCATTTGTTTGTCTTTTTTCAATTACAGCTCGTACCAATGCTCTTTTCCATGCGTCCAGTTTATCAAACGTCGTCAAAGATGCCTGTCCGAGAAGGTGACAGAGAAAGGTAACGTCCTCCTGTGGATCTGCAGTGTCGGGCACAGAGAGATAGAGTATGTGATTAGGAAGTTTGATTGTTATCAGGCTCCAGTTAAACTCTAGGTTTCATTAATATAGCAAAAAACAAACCTTTTGTTTGGTGAGCCTTCATCACTTGAATGATCTCGCAGTAGGCCTCTCCTCTGCTCGTCTTCATGCTCTTCATCTCTTCTGGTAAATGTGATAACTGAGAAAGACAGAGAGCAATGTCTACAATGTGTCCTGTAAGCAGACGTCCCTCTTGATAGATATACGGGAAAGTATAGTGGCAAACTATCCAGAAATAAAGCACAATACAAGCAAGCATCAAATCAGAAATCAAGGTGTTGGAATAACCTTATTATTAGTTTCAGTAGCTGTGAGAAACACAACACATATTATATTACATGGTTATACTAGTTTTCTTTGATCCCTACCACTATTGTTTATCTCTGTGACAGGACGGCCCTGATCATCCTTCAACTCAGAGTAACCAGCTCTGGATCTCCCAGTAGCTCCCTGGACTCCATACCGCTCTCTCCAGGCCTGAAACAGAAAACAGGCCGATAAATACCTGGCAACACAAACTATTTAGAAAACAGTAAACCAACACACTGGGAAGGTTTTCTTGGCTTCTCAGAGAATTGTAAAATTAATTATTTCACAGAATAAAATGTTCTAACCCATCTTCGATTTTCTCCATCCTCAGTTTTCTGTCTTTTTCTTCTTTCTACAAAAGAACAAGTTGTAGTGCATGTTGTTAAGAAGTAGTGAACACTGATGGCAGGACGACTTTCAGATATTGCAACATCTCAATGTGAACTGAGGTATAAGAAATGAAGAGTAAAAGTTAAATAATGAACCATAACCTGCTTAATAACTCATCCGTTTAATAAATTACAGAAAGGAAGAAATAATTTAACTTGTCTGCAATAATGTGGCAAAAAAATAAGAAACATCAGAAATAATGAGTGACTGAACTTGTGATGAAACTACCTCTTTTGATGTGTTCCCTGCCTTCATCCACCAGGTCAGAGGTCAAGTGGTCGTCAGTGATGTACTGATGGAAGCCTAGGAGGTTCAAACAGCGAGAGCCAAGGCTACAAACACAGACACACCAATAACGATTTACTATCAACGAGCTAATATACAAAACCAAAACTACACATAAATGTAGTATCTAAATAACATGTATGAAGATAGTGTTAGTTGTCAGTGATTATTGGCGCACCTGTAAAAAGTGGCAAAGCAGAGCAGCAACACCAGCATGGGATAGTAGATATAGAAGCCATCAGATATAAAATATAGCACCCGCATAGAGCCCATGATCTGACAGAGGGAAATAAAGAGGGGCATTGCATCACTCAAATTGGTTTAGACATTTCTACATTTATTTATTCTGTGATTCCACAATCCAGTGCGGCATATGTTGTTGTCAGCACGCATGTGTTATGATGTGGATGCATTCGCATGGGACTCACAGAGGTGTAGGATGTCTGTATTCTGTCCTGGTGTGAGATGGCAGAGTCCATGTGAATCAGGCCCAGAAAGTTAAGGCATAAAGGAGGAGTCAGACGACAAAACAACCTGAGAGAGAAAAAACAAAAGAGAAGCACATTGATATCGCATTAAGGTGAAGACCAGACCAGACAATATGCTGGTGCTGAAAACAAATAACTGGGTTTACGAATGCCTCTTAAGCCTTTTGTGTAAAATAAATATATTTTATTATGACTTTTACGGGGAACATACATGCCGCTGAACTGCAAGCTGTAAGCATCAGTCTGGTGATGTGGGACCAGGTAGTAGTAGTTGAAGACTCTTATCCTGAACACGGTGGAGTAGACACAGACACACAGGAAGAGGATACTGACGAAGCACACCATCTGGTGGAGAGATAGGGGAGGCAGGTTAGCTATGCTGTTAAATGTGAGATGTTTGTAAGTTTACTGTACAAAAGGCTAAAAAAGAATTTGAAGAAGATGTATTTATATTGTCGGAGTCCAATTATGGAACAACGTTAAAATGGATATAAGAATGTTCAACTAATTTTTTGGTTTTCAAAAGTATTATTTATAAAAAAACATGTTTGAGGGTTATAAGTGTGATTGAAACATATGTATATGGTAGATGTTTGCAGATAGATATATTTGTATTATTTTTTATTTTATTAATTTTCTGACTTATTTGATTATAATAATTTAGGATAGGAATTTATATTAGTATTTTTTGCTTCTACCTATACCTTTTCAGTCTTGAATATATTGTATATTATATATAATAATATTGTATTGTGTTGCAATGATTGACTGAATAAAATACACAACAACAAAAAATTGTAATTATGAGAATATACATGTCAAAACTATGTAATGCTCAGTTACGAACAGGGTGTGTATTGAAAAGAAAAATATTGCTTGGATTTGTTGTGCATTCCTGTGTGCCTCACTCAATATGTACCCACCTCGATACAAATGTAGTTGTGTTGTTTTTCAGCCATCTGAACAAAGACAGCGAATAGGGAGAGGACCGGGTGCGTGGTGAAGAAAGTGCACTCGGACCAAACAACTGCTGCCGAGAGGAGACACAGGAGAACTGCCAGCAGCCGGTAGAAGCTCTGCCTGAACACACACTCCCAGTACCACTCTGAGACAGGCAAACACACAGTTAGAGCAAAAATGTAAAATACTATTTCAAGTTTTGCAGCTTTGAAGCAGTGACACACAGAATGCAACTGAAGTGGCAACAATTCTGGGGTTCTATTATTAAATAAAACTAAATTAGCAAATTAGTAAAACTTCAGCGCAGCTCTTACACAATAAGGGCCATTAAATGCGAGAATACGCTTTCTTAAAAACTAATTTGCAGTTCCAAAAGTAGCGTAGACATTCTAATCGGCTCTTTGAAGGTAGAATCTGCTGGTTGAGAAAACCGTTGGTCTTCATTCAAATTATTTTGGTCCCCGACTAAACTCACCCACAGTTGGAGTGTAGACGAACCGATGGATCCACCCGAGTGGCGCTGACGGGGCGCTGCGGATGAAGTGTCGGACCGGGCTGCTCTGGCTTTTAGCTACATCTTCCAGATGAACAGCCTCATCTAACAAGATAGACCACTGAACCTGAGTCTGACCGTGTCTCTGCACACCAGAGATGACCTGAAAACACACACGTCATTTACTACACAAACCAATGTATTTTGGGACCGTTTCCCTTAAAACCATAGTGCAATGTTCAAAAAAGTAATTACTTTTTTATGCAGCTTAATCAGGTCTCTTTTTGTGGGAAGGGCATTCTGCTCACCACTCGAGCTTTCCAACGTTCTTTCCATCTCTTCTTTGTACTCAGTGGGACACTGAAATGAGAGGACGTCCAGATGAAGACTTTCCCACCAGACTTGTGTAAACACTGTCAAAACAACATTGAACTCACTCATTTATTTCTCACCTTTGTAATTATGGTGTCCACACACTTCCTGAGAAAGTGGTTGTACCTGACAGATTCATGGGCGGATGCCACCTCCTGATAGCAAGAAATATGTTTGTTCTTGTTAAAGTGAGACAAACTAAATTCAGAATTTTAAGTCTGTTTAAAAACTTTCAGATTCAGCACTTCCTGGAATATCTTAATACTTATATTGCACATAATTGTATATAAAGTCTGACCTCCATAACATCTGCAAGGTTCTCCTCCGCCGACACCTTCTCAGTAGCCATTTTTGCCGTCTTAAAGTAGGTCTTGGCCAGCAGGTAACCGTGGGAAGATGAGAGCCAATAAGAACGCGGGATCTCCACCAGCCCATAGCCCAGCAGGAGCACCAGAAGGAAGAGGCCCCAGGTGTTGGCGGCTGTAATGCCAATGGTCTGGAGCTCTCTCCTGCACAAGTTTTATAGATGAATTCACAAGCCAGCTAATGTTTGCTAAATTGAGACGCAGAGGACTTACCATGTGAGTTTCCACTGTGGGTGAGCGGCCACATAGACGAGCAGAGAGATGAAAATAAGGAGGTAGGTGCCATAATAGATAGCGTTTTCAATGAGAGCCGTTTTAATCTTTCCAACTCTGGAGAAAGCCCCCGACCGTGCATAAGACTGCATGAAAGGCAACAGCAGCCTACACAAACACACGTACACACACAACAATAAAATAAAACACAACTCTGTGGAAGACACAGTAGTTATAGTCCAAGTTTGAATAAGTGAGTGTATGAGAATCTTACCAAGTCAGAAACTGGGATGTCCAGTATACAACTCTCCAGAACACTGGCAGGATGCCATCTGGTATATAACTCCATGGCTCCTCACAAACCTGTGTTTTACTGTCTCACACACACACACACACACACACACACACACACACACACACACACACACACACACACACACACACACACACACACACACAAAAGAACGTGAGCGTACATGTTGCAAGAACACTTTGAACTGCAGTGATGCTCCTTGCCATCGAGTCTTTTTGGATACGCACACTTTGTTAATAAAAGTTAATATCCGACATTTAGTTTCCAGATTACTGAAATAAACTCTTTAATCTGAAGTAGCATAAAATAACAAGTAGACGTGTTGATTGAAAGACATGTTGCTGCTAAGAATTATGAATACATTTTGTCTAAGCTGATAATAACATGCACATACTAACTCACAATTCTCAGAAATATATAATAATTTTGAACACAACCTTTTAATTCAATAAGAAAATACTTTCAAGCATGTAATTCACACAAGAGTATACAGATCATTAATATTGACTATTTATTGAATTACCAGTTAATATGCGCCATTGCGATACATACATGACGTATATCACGACCAAAAAAGTTGTTCATATCACTCGGCCCTGAGATAAACGTATTAACAAAATGAAAATCAGACATTATCTCATTTACCTGACAGTTGGGTGAACAGAAGAGTTGTCGTCTGTCTGATTGGTGCGTCTCGTTCGAGTTACAGGCGTCGGGTGGTTTCCATTGTCAAGGACACACTGCTTGTAGATGGTCTAAAAGAGGAGCAGAGTGTACACAGTCAGCTTAATGACGAGGACTATTCATCACATCACACGGGCACAGGACAGACAAATAAACACACAGAGCTCAACCTCACTCAGACACAGATTGTTCTAAAAAATAAAAAAATATTCACATCCCGTTGACCCAGTTTTGATCAAGAGAATATCCAATTGTTGTTATCGAGGGCAGAAAGACCTCATGTTGACAAACACGTAAAACAGCGGCAGTGGTTTCATACCGTGCTGACGTCGAGCGGCAGGATGAACACGATGAGGAAGCAGAGGTACCAGGACAGCAGAGTTCCCAAGAGGACCATCCGCTGCTGCCTCCGCAAATCTCCATAGCGTTGGAGGAGGTAGAGGGCCAAGAGGAAAACAACTACCACCACGACAGCCAACGCAGCGCCACTCATCTTGATGAATGAAGAGACAGGCGTCAAGAACTCATGATGGCACACTGGAAGAGACGCACAGAGACAACCCGGTTGGATATCAGCTCTTATCTGGTGGATAACAGAGAGAAATGAACTAAACACGTCTACAAGATAGGAGGTGAGGGGGGAGAGAGCAGTGGAAATGAAAGAACATTTAAAATGAAAGAGATGAGGTCGGAAATTATCCGTTTAGGAGATTTAAAATAAATGAAAGGGAGCATTCCAGTGGTTTCACATGTTTGAGCCCATTTACTGCCAATCACATGCACTTTCCACTACAGATAATGCTCTTACGTTTTTTAAACTTGAACATATTATTTCTATTTGTGCAAAACATTGATGTGTAACTGTACACATCTGTTGCTGATTTAATGTTCACGGTTATGAATTTCAATGGCACTATGTTTCCATGAGAAGCAATACATTAATATCAAAGGATGCATATCCACAAGCCTAAAACTGAATGGCATGCTATTAAAAAACGGTAGAAGATGTTAGCCTTGCATTTTTACTTCAACGGCATTAGTAACACTCACAGTTTGACTTTTATATAATGAAAACAAACAGTGTTTTAAAAAGGGGGTAGTTTACAATGTTCTGATAAAAATCTGCTCTATATTATTGTCGGCTATTGTATTGTTTGCAGCTCACCAGCCTATATTTTTTTGATCTTTTAACGTTTCCTAGCCATTTGTCATTGAATGTATTCTTCTACCAATAGTTGGATTGTAGTGACAGCGACATCTTTTTCCTATTTATTTCATCCAGCCTCTGTGGTCATGTTGACATCCTTAAAAAAGCAACAACAAAGCAGGACCAGCCGGCTCGAGCCACAGAGCACATCGTGGTTTCGTATTGTCGATCATCGATTTACGATCAAACGGCCAAAACACAGTCTGTGGTTTAATACATCTGAGAAAGAGATTCTCACCTTTGGATCTCTTCTCTCGGGTCGGAGCCTGTAAAGCAATAAACTGAATGTGTCACATCGTGTTCCTGAGACGTGAAGCCCGACAAATGTACACAACCTTTGAAACTACATTACGTAACGGCCAAACAGCACGCGCTGCTTTCTGACGCAGCAAGGACTTCTGGGTAATGTAGGCGAGCAATGGCGTCTCTCAAACAGGAAACCAGGCTATGTGGCCGTAGTGTCACAGCGGTCCCACACCCAAACAGGTTTTTTGTGTGACACCAAACCACATTGAAGCGGTGGTAGAAAGAAACTACGGATATTTAATTGACCTTTACTGGAGTATTTCCATTTTCTGCAACGTTATATGCCTGAATCGGTTGAAGTACAGATATACTTCACTACTTTTCTTTTATTATTATTTGATACGTTACTTTCTAAATTCAGCTTATTGCTACAAAGTATAAACAGCAAATTAACTATGATGTAATAAACATTAATGAGACTTTGTTAACCCCAAATATGATATTCACAAGCAAGCAACCCAGCAGAGTATAGAGTAATATGTATTTCCATGTTCGTTTTCCACCAATGCATTTAAATATGGCGAGGTACAATCACAATTAGTTTTCATGAATGCAGAAATATATAGAACATACACTTCATATAAAGAATATACTGTGGACCTAATATATGTCCGGTTGTAACACATTGTACAATATTATTCTTGCAGTACATTTTTATACAACTACAAAGCCAACACTAATTTCAGGATTTATTTTTTGTTGGTATATTGTATGCCATCATATTTCTTTGCTATGAAATAAAATACTGTTTCTCATCTCATTCAGATTCCCTCATATTTAATCGTAACATTACACAATTATGCAGAAAGCTTTTCAACATTATGATGGTTTGTGATTCACACACAATACACATTACATCCGGGGATGATCTAAAAATTTGATTTTGGTTAAGATAAAAATGGATTTGCTTCTAGCAATCAGGGGCAGCCTATAGACAGATGGATGGTTGTCTTAATGAAATTAGATGATCACGGCAGTTTCACATCCAATCAAATCATCATCATATACTATACATTAATGTCGTTTCTGAAGAAGCTGAAGAGGTGACTGAATTAAAAATGTATTTTATGTTTTCAATTATTCAAAGTTAACCACAACGCAGCCGGTAATGAGAAGAATATCCAATCTCAGAGGAGATGTTGCCTTAGTTCGGTGTATCTTCCTCTCCTGACAACATGTCGTCCATCGAGGCCACATGTCTACCAGCGTGTGACAAATAAAAGCAGCCGTCTGAAAATGCAGCACAATAAACACACTTTTATAGAATCTTTAGTTATATATTCAAAGCAAGAAATGACCCCATGAGTGGATGTCAGTATAATGTACACTACATACTCCACTACGGTAGGTGGCGCTCTTCGCTTAGGAAATGGACTCCATATGTGAACAAACACTCTCCGTTTCTTATTCTGAGCAGGTCTCCTGATGTGTGGAAAATTTGAAGTGAGATGAAATGATGTGCGTTTCACTCTCCACTGCTTGGAAGTCTTAAATGGCCTTAAACTCCCCATGCATACAGCGCACCTAATATGATGAGTACGCCTGTGGAGGTGATCAACGGATGCTGTGGCTCCTGTCAGGGTTTGAGAATGTTACCCTCCATCTGGCTTGAAGGAAATTGCCACCTCATCATGAAAGTCTTTCACAGGATGTAAGTCATGTGCAAAGAGGCCCTTGCCTTGCCATTAGGTATTTGCATGCATTAATTCCTGCAGTCACATCAACAACAAATGCAAAATGCCACCCAGTTTCCAACCGAGAGCTCTGGGACGTCCTCGCCCTTCTTCTCTCAAACCTCTTGAATCTCTGCTCTCAGGTTTCATGCTCATCAGATCACCTTGTCCAGGCTGAGCCTCACGGACGTACGGAGATAGAGAAAGAAAGCAATAGTTGCCTGTCAAATAAAAGCAATGTAGCTGTATTCCGTCTATGATTACTCACACTACTTGACATTTTATTCAAAATTTCCTGTTGACACCCAGTAGGCCGGTTATTGTTTTGCACCTGCTGCCGTCATCACAGCTTAACATCATGAGCCTTACAATATTTCTTATATATCTTGGTTCCTTCCCAATGAGCATAATTCAGAAATTAAATTATTAATATTAAAACAATACCAATTAACCAATATTAACTTTAAAGCGACACTATGTAACTTTTCCCCTGTAGCGCCCCCTTCAGGTATTTAACGTTTACTTGTGTGTCATGAACTCCTGGCTCTCGAGCCATATATGGCTCTTCCGGCTGTGAGCTCACAGCTGATCGGCAGCACTTCTCTTTCAGACCCCTGGTGTTCTCCACAGCAGCATGTCATTCTGTCTCTACACGTCACGTAGTGGAGCAAATAAAAAGTCACCTGTGAGAGTGGACTGGCACTATATGACGTTGGGTAATCACTGCTAGAAAGCAGGTTGAAGTACTTCCGCCGGTCCAAACCGGAAGTACCGGGCCGGTCCCAACATCTTACATTCAGCAGTTTTCTGGCCACAGACCCCCGATGGCAGTGGCGGAGGCGCAAATCAACATATTAAAAGTCATTGTAGCGGCACAACTTTTTTCAAGCTATTATTTGAAGGTGGAAAAGTTACATAGTGGGGCTTTAATGGTGACTAAATGTCCATATCTATAATACACCATGAACAGAGGTTGTACAATGAGAATGACAGAACATCTTTGATGGAGAGCTATGGATGTACCTCAAGGTTTGTATGCTTTCTAGCCGACAGACTTGGGGTAAAAAAGAAGATCTTTGATCCTTTTCAGTTGTAGAGAAACATCCAAACATACGGGTCATCGGCGTACAGAGGGCCCATGTTGAAGCACACAGCTCGGTGCTCCAGTAAAATGTCCATCTGGCTCATCAGGTCCAGACACAGATGTTCTACAAGATTCAGACAAACAGACCAGTCTACGAACCCTCTGGACACACCGAGTGCCTCCAACAAAACTGACCCAAAAATATCCAGAGATTGTGGCCAGTCCAGTAGAAGATTATCCATCAACTCCATCTGGATCATAAATCGGTATTATAATGCTCGGTGTGGATCAGCACTTGACTTCACGGACTCTGTTGTCACATTACGCGTTGCCTCCGTCTTGTTTCTGCAGGGCGAGATCCAGACAGAGTGCAGATGCAACCTGACTGCATTGGCAGGTACTTAGTGGGACCATCTGTCAACCTACATTCTCACTCTTTCTCGCTCTGGGATTAGTGTGATAAGCTGTGTGACCATTTAGACCCTAATGCCCTAATTATATCCTCAGCGTTCTCTGTGATAAAAATGTGTGAGTGTGATTTAATGCCAATGTATAATGATCCTATTCTTCTGAGATTGTTACTCTGCTTCAATTCTGAATTGGGCTTAATTTATATTGATCACACAAACTACACTCGAACACACATTCTCACATCCAACACAAAGACAGACAGGTGTCCTTTCATCTTCATACTCTGAAATAGTCTCACTCTCTGTTTAACTACCGATCATAGTGCCAGTGAATTAAAAGAACCTAGTGAACTGTAACAATAATTTCCACCACTAGATGGAGGTAATGAATGTTTCTTTTAACATCTTCGGCATCACACAAAGACAACACCGATTTCTTCATTGTTATTTGTTAAAATGCTGCAGCAGAATATTACAAATAACTAACTAACATCAACATGCATAACTCTAGAATGATGAATACTCAAACCATGACTCCCAATGCAAGTGTGCTACTGCTGCTGCTGATTATCGTGTGGATTCGTCATAGTCATGATTATGAATAAAAACCGGAGTTTATGGTGTCATGCATTAGAGGAAAACAATATCGATACTAGAATTAAACCAAAAAGACCAAACAACTAAATTAGTTCAGAGCCAGAGCTGAGAAGTGAGCCTGAAACCGAACTGTGATACGGTGAGATAATAGCTGCTCTCTATCAAGCTATTGTCTGCTCTTTATTCTATCGCCATTGAACACTTTCATCTCATATTGTCAAAAATATGGGCTTCTTTGGCTAGTTGTTTACGAAAAAGGAGGGTGTCATACTTCAACCGTGAGCCTCAAACACAAATATCGGTCATGTTTCTGGTCACTCCCCTTGGCATCACGGGGCAACAATTATTTCTGAAACTCAAACCTAGTTAAAAACCCAAACCGTGTCCTTTCTTAGATGCAGTGCTAATATAATAGAGCAGAGTTCAACGTTTCAGCCTTTAGAGCAAGTTCTTACAGAAAAGACACAGCTGAACCTGATTGAGGTCATTAACACTGCACCTGGCACAATCAGACATTTCTACAGCAACAAATTAACATTTAGCACTCGGAAACTGAAGAAGGTAAAGATCTTCTAAGATCCGGAGAGTTCAAATTATTAAAAGACTATATTGAGCACGCAATAAAGATAAAGTGGGATTTTTGCGAAGTGGATATGATGGCACAATGATGAACGTTGTTCCTATATGCAACAGTTCTGAACTTCTATTTGTGACACTGCAGAAACATTTTTTGTTTTCTAGATTTTCTCAAAGAGTATTGATCCTATTAACCTATGATTCTCTGTTATTTTGTTATTTCAAACTTGGCTCGTTTTGCTCTTTTGTCACATCAGTAATGTGGAACAGCAGATGTTCCTTGTGAGCAAAGGGGGAAGCTTGTTTTCCTGTGTGGTAAAGTCTCTGAGCCCCTTCCGCTGCTCTCTCTCTCTCTCTCTCTCTCGCTCTTCTCTCCCCTGCGTAGTTCAGTCTAAGTTGTTGCCCCACTATGTAACTTTTCCATCTTAAAATAACAGCTTGAAATAAATTGTGCCGCTACAATGACTTTTAATATGTTGATTTGCGCCTCCGCCACTGCCATCGGGGGTCTGAATACTGCTGAATGTAAGATGTTGGGGACCGACCCGGTACTTCCGGCGGAAGTAGTTCAACTTGCTGTCTGGCAGCTTTACGCAACGTCTTATAGTGCCAGTTCACGCTCGCAGGTGACTTTTTATTTGCTCCGCTGCGCGACTCGTAGAGACGGAGTGACATGCTGCTGTGTTGAACACCGGGCTGCCGCTGATCAGCGGCAGAGAGTCGCGTTCAGCGGCAGCCCGGTCTCGATCAGCTGGGAGCAGACGAGCTGGAAGAGCCATATATGGCTCGAGACCAGACGTTAAATACCTGAAGGGGGCGCTACAGGGGAAAAGTTACATAGTGTCGCTTTAATCAACGCGTCTCTACCCCGACGAGACACCGGGACAACGTCCAGGGCGGCCTTATTCAGGTCAGTGAGAAGCGGTGTGTGAACAGCCTCGTCTCCCATCGTGCCCATTGAACAACTGCTATGAGTGCGCTGAGACCCCTGGGTTTGAAGTCTGTGCCACTTGATCCATGGGAAACCCTTGTGCACAATGATGCCGGTGAACAGTGGCCTCAGTTCTATATGTCCCTTGAGGGCCACTGTAGACCACAGATCTTATAACCTGTCCTGGATACAGCCCTCCCTTGGGAGTGGACCTCTCCCATTGAAAACAACTGGCCTGGCGGAGCAGCCTGGGACAGCTAAAGTTGCACACACTCAGTGGTGCTGAAATGGAGGGTTTGACCTGTGTGTGTGTGTGTGTGTGTGTGTGTGTGTGTGTGTGCGTGTGTTTGTGTGTGTGTGTGTGTGTGAGAGAGAGAAAGGGAAAGTTTGTGCCTTTTTTAAAGTACGCCTATAGTAGAATGCTGAAAGCAGTTGATTAGAAGATGCAATTGTTAAACTATCAGCTTCATTTTCTTCAGTTTCTAGAAAAAGGAAAGTGCCTTTCTCTAAATGTTCATACAATTTTGATGAAGGATTTCAGAACAAGGCAAACACTATTTTTTTCTTCTTTTTTCGAGAGGTTGAAACACACGCAAGTCCTTATTTGAATCTTTTCAGGCATAATGTCTGTCATGATCTGATTCTCCCCTTTGATCCCTTTTAAAGTAAATCCCTAGGACATGTAATACCGATGGCACATGGCTCCCGTAGCCGACAATGAACCATGCGACTGTTGCATCAGGATGGGAAAACAGAAACCCATTTTGCTCCACATTCCTCCTGTAATCTATTTAGCAGAACTCAAACCAGGATTCTTCTTGAAGTATTTTAGACACTGCGCTCTTGGTAACGTTTTATGTAAGAGCAGGGAAGTTGTTTCATCCGTGGTAAAGGGTGGGTGAGAGAAAAGTGTATAATCTCTGTGACCAATACAAATATCATCTAGAGAGATTAGGGAGATTGATTTTCTTTCCTTGGAGAATAACCTTAATTTTGACCAAAACCACACACATATCACACATTTAAGACTCTACTTTGAATGCTAAATTGTATCTAACATATTTTTTTCCCTCAATAACTAAAATGATGAAATTACATCTACTCCTTATCCCTTGTTGTCGTTTCTACACGCAATGCTTTGTACAGATTAAACAAACTAATTATAATGTATTAATTAGTGAGCTTTAGTGGAGCCAGTAGACATATGTTGTTACCTTTGGACAGAGCCAGGCTGGCTGGTTCCTCCCTGGAGCCAGCTGCTCGCTTCAGTTTCATAACCACTGCACCAGATTGGTGACAATCTCCTCATCTAACTCCGAACATTAGAGAAACTCACCTTCAGCAGATGAATGTAAAAATGTCTTCTAATGTCACTCAATAAGCAAAATACAATATTGATTGCCGGGGGACTTAAACTTTGTGGGGACTAACTGTTTCTTGTCCACAAAAGGGTGGTGGGTCAACACGATGAACCCCAGCTGTGTCCCCCACAGAGTGATTAATGGCAATGTGTACCATTCACCTGTTTCTTTGTTGTGTTTGTGCGTTTTACAACAGGAGGCCCCAGTCTCTCCTCCTTTCTTCGGTTTACAAGTTCTGCTCTTCAGCTGACCCCATCAGCCGATCCCTCGCTCTGCACGGGGACAGCGAGACAAAGGGGCCTGTTGTCTGTTGTTGCTTGTTGGGATAGCTGTGCGACGGATGCCATGTGGGTCACTACGGTGAGGAATGACGAGGTGCTTATTTAAGGCTTTTCAGATGAGCTGATGTTCAATGATGGGAGAGACAGGAATTTGGTCCCCCAGTACTGCACACGCAATGGTCAGGAATCATTTTGCTTGATGATGCAAATTATTATGAAAAACTTGTTGAAGCAATAACATTTTCACGTAACATCTGATCATTATTTTTGTCCTCTGACGAAATTGGATTATGGATGATAAAAAAGGAGTAGTGTAGTCGTTAGTGGTCTACTTTCATAGGCTTTTTTTGTTTTCATTGCACCATAAAAAGGTGTCTAAGAGGGAAAAAATCTGCTTTAATTTTTACTAGAAATAATAACTGGTGCAGAAGAGAAAGCTGCAATATAAGCGACTTACTCCATCCTTGCTGCTATTTTTGTAGCATTGTTCTCCCTTTTACATCTGGTTATGGGAAGAGCCAGCGAGTGTTTCTAAATCCTACACATTTCACGGGGAACATTCAAGACCTGACGTTCTCCACCTGTCCACAATATTTTACTCGGACTGTCCTATACCAATCCCGATCACAAGCTACGTGGTTTCAGTTCACGATCAGCTGGCCCGCCCCTCTGATTTGTTTGCGTGTCTGCAAAGCCTGTTAATTTTCACATAGGTCCTTTTGTTTTCTGCCCTAGTGTCTACATTTGGGTCCTCAATGCCGATACAAACTGGCCTAAGGTGGTCCCAGCCGGACAGAAAACTACCAATATGAAGCAGCATGATTGTGTTCAGCTGCTATAGTCCTGCCCGGTTGATCTCCTTTGTCCAGGCCCCCCATGTCTTCCCTCTTTTCTGCATGATAACTGATACCCCTGTTTTGCCCTGCTGGTTTAGCGAAGACCTTTTATTTCCACTTTGCTTTGCCTCATTGTCTGTAAGTGGGCTCTCAATCCTCTTGCCTTGTAACCAAACTATTAACTTTAACCTCGTAATGAACATAGTTGAATTTATTATTGTCGACTGCATCTGTATCTAATTTGGTGGCCAGGGAGAGTACATTGTCTTCATTAATATGAGTTAGTGAATGATGGTCCAGGTTTAACCGCAGCAGCAGTAACAGGAGTGAAGCTGCTGACAATGACAGTCGGTCTGTGCACTAATAGGCCAGAGGCTGACGTGTTGAGGGGAGCTGTTCACTGTCTCTGAGGCCCAGGGGAAGACGGAGGAAAACAGAAACACACCACACATTCTCTCACACTGCAATTCAGTTAGTAATTGCCCGTTTATTCAAAGCTAATAAGGGTTATCGAAGAGTCTCCGAGGAACTCTGTGTTTTTCTTCGTTGCTCCACTATATTATGAATATCTAGAACGAGCACTCGGTAGAGCGCATACCTTGGCATATCACAAGATTGGGCATTGTTATGAACATTTTGGCATTAGTTGCATGCCAATTGGATAAAAATGTACCGCTCTATGTTAAAAAGAAGATGTTGACCTTTTCATGACCTTGTCCTTGACCTTTGAACCGATCAATGCCAAAATCTAATCAAATGGTCCCCGCATAATAACCAATCATCCCACCAAATTTCATGCGTTTCGGTTTAATACTTTTTTACTTAGGCGGATAAGTACGCGAAGATCAAAATGCGAAGGTAATGATTACAGTCTGAACGTATTTACTCTCTGATTGAAAACATTGTGATCTGCTCAATGTGTGTGTGTGCGTTTGTTTTCAGATTTAAAAGGATAGTTTAAATATAATACCATGTTTCATTTTAGACCAAAGACTACGCAGATACCTTTTTGTTTTTTTACATTGTCACTAAATCAAGTTTGTTTCAGTTTAGTTTGCCTAAATTTGGCTTTGGCTCAATCCGTGGTAGTTGCATGTGGACTGTGGTGTCGACCTATAAAGTAAAAGTCAAAGGAGCAAAGAAAAACATTTTCTACAGACATTTCTAACAATAATCCACATACCTTTTGACATTTATATGTATTGCTACAAGCTACTTATATCTAAAAGTAAAGCAGCAGCCCACAACACTGTCTGTGGATTATTGTGAGTAACTGTATCCTTATGCGTTGCTGCTGAATTTACATATTTGGCACTTTGAATAGCTTGATTTAAATGCCTATGTTTACTGTCTTGAAATAATCTGCACTTCTGATCTCCATACCTAATTTAATCCTGGATGAATTCTGACAATTATGGATGAGCGAAAAAATGCTTCATTGCCATTTTGAGTGAACTTTCCCGTATACAGGCATGCAAAGTGTAATTCAATTTGTATGTATAGTCTACATTTTGTTCAAGTTAGTGTGTGTGTGTGTGTGTGTGTGTGTGTGTGTGTGTGTGTGTGTGTGTCCATTTGTGCCTGGAAAAATAAAGACTTTCTTACTCATACCAAAGGAAACCATTGGCCGACACACACGCACACACACACACATATTTCCGTATGCGTTCATCACATTCCAAACTGTGAATTCCTGAATGTTGCTGCCAAAACAAACTCCAGCCTGCTTGTGTTTGGATCATCCTCAGTGGAAGTGCTTATTTCCCGGCGGCCTATGTTTCTCCTGTGTCTGACCCAGCTAGGTAGTCGTTACGTTTAATTGGCTCACACGCAGCTAGCTGTCACACAGTAGTGAGTTTCCAAAGAACATCCCAATTTAAAACGCGTGTCACTGTTTACACAGATTGTTTGTGTGAAAGTTACAAGTTGCATTGGCGTGTGCTAAACATTTACCACGCTCTGCTTAGCTTAGCCAACGAAAGACTCCACTGTCTTTCATGAAAACAAAGAAGACCTTTGTCTGGTGTCGATGTTTAATGAACTAAAATGCACAAAAAAGTCAGATTAATTGATCAGAGTGTCGGTTGGAGATGTGTCAAAAATAAATGTATGAATAGCTAATCTGATTCCAGTTTTTTTTTGGAGGTATGGAGGACTTTTATTCCTCAGTTGAATCACCATTCCACAGGAATCTGCAGTAAGGCCGAATTTATCAAGCGTGAAATGTATTTCTTTGAAAAGACGGCTGAGAGACAGAAGAAAACAAGAAGGTCTTTTCTCTTTTTCCTGCTGAGGAAGCTCATTATTCCTCAAGCTCCCCTCTGTCTGAAAAGCACCCCCACCCTCTCCTCTAAATTACTTCACTTTTTTAGTTCCCGCCTCACCTCCCCACAGGCCCACACTGTGTGAGTGACTAGCTCTAGTTTTTCTTCTACTATAGCACCGCCTCCATTTTCTCACTGGCTCTCTTATGTTCTCCTCCCCTCTCTTCGTTTTCTCCTGTTTCTCTTCATTGCTGATTACTCACACCAACCAGCTCACAGCCAAAGAGCTCCTCGGTCCCTGCCACGCCGATCCCGCTTTAAACCACAACTTTCCCCTGAAAAGAAACTGAGATTACCAGAGGAATTCTTTGCTCAAGTTTAAAGGTACAATTTTTTTTCCTATCTCAGTATATATTCCCATTTCATATTTCTACAAATTAATGTTTACCATTGGACCAATAGCTGAATCTGTGTGTGTCTGCATGTGCGTGAATCAATATTTGTATAATGACACGTGTGCTGAAGTTACTCGGAGGACGTCTGAATGCCCTCGAGGTTGTGGGAGCAACACATGTGTTCTACATTTATGTACACAGCCTTTTATTGAAAGAAGTGTTTCATTATTTGACGTTTTGTAATACATTTCTGCAGGGGTTGCAGGATTATTACTTTATCTACTTTGTATGTGCTGTATATAGTTTTTTTAAGTGACAGTTGCTACGGATTGTAGCAAAGTCATGATACACAGCACAACCGTAAAACATTTTAAAGTTACAAACCTTTTATTATCTGACTGAACTAAAAGTGTGACAGAGTGGTTGACTACTTTTCCCTACTGGTTTATGTGTTCAAATATCCAATTCTAACTGTAACAATACATTATTCCCTTTGAATCAGGTCACTCATAAGCCTTGAGCCCAAAAAGAGGCTTGACAGAGAGGAAGAGCTTTGATCCAACACCTTGACGGTGTTTCCCTCAAAGCTGACAGTTGAGTTCAAGTTCCTGCAAGTTTATAACAGATCTGAAGACTCCAGAGGCAGCAATGACTCAGAGCAACAGGGAGAACCCACAAAGGAACCGGAGGGGTCTCCACCAGATCCGGTCCGTGATCCAGGCCCGATCCCTGCTGGCCAGGAAGAGAGTGCAGAGCATCACGAAGGAGGATGTGAAAGCGTTCTTCATGAGGAATGCCTTCGTGCTCTTCACCGTCACTGCTGTAATTCTCGGTAAGTGTGAATCTTTTCTCCGTCCCGTAGACGCTGTTCAGACACTGAACTCTATTTGTTATTTTGTCGACTTAATACAGGAAAATGTTGGAGACTGCTTCTCCCCTTCATCACTTCCCCCCTCCTCTATTCAAACGTGTTAAGAAGAGGCAGCTCATGTTCCGTCTCCCCAAAACAATCCATCAATCTGATGTGACCGACACAAGTGTAGCAGTGAGGAAGAAGGAAAAGAATAGAAACAGAACCCAGCGGATGAGAGAATAGACAGACCTCAGACTAACTGAGCAGACAGGCCTTTATCTGACCCTGCAGCTGACCCTTGACCTCTCGCCACTAACCTTTGAATCTGACTCTGTAGGAAGTGAGCAAGGCCCACCCACCGCATTCACATCTGCAGCCCGGCTGAATTTGCCCCATGCCGTGACGAACTCATGTGACCTGTTGATTTGTTGAATTCAGCATATTCTTCGCTTCGGTCGGCTGGGTCAGCCACCTGGAGCCCAGTTGGTGGGGGTGAATGGCTCTTTGAGGGAATGGACTTAAGTGATACTGAATAAAACAACTACTGCACACATGTTCACAGGAAAATCAAGGTTAAAAAAGACCACAGCAGAAGTGCCTCTCCCCTTTAAGATAGCAGCATATTCTGTCAATTACAATGACAACAAACACCTCACATGCTTTAACATTTTAACATTACAACCCACCTCTCTTTCATTAGGATTAAAACCAAATTATCCGGCATCCGATTTGGGAATGTTCCAGCTTTCAGGTTTTAATTTGGGACCATGAAAAGTATTACTATTGTGAATATCCTTTCATAAATATACAACATGTTCCTGTAATATGACTATATCCAACTAGGTGTCAAATATGGGTCTCTCTTTGGCTCTAATCATCTGCTGATAGCGTTTTGATGTTTCTTCCACATTTGATCCACATTGTAGGCATCGTGCTTGGATTTGCCCTGCGACCTTACAATCTCTCTTACCGGGAGGTGAGATACTTCTCGTTCCCCGGAGAGCTGCTGATGAGAATGCTTCAGATGCTCGTGATGCCCCTGCTGGTTTCCAGCCTCATCACAGGTACGAACACCAGGTGATTCTAGTGCCATAATCTCTTACTCTTCCTCACTTGAAAAGGAGAGATCTTGGAATAACAGTATTCCTGCTTTTTGAAAGACCTAAACCAATTATTTTCAAACAAAGTAAAAAAGCATTTGTTATTTTTAGTTTAAAAGTACCTCAGATATCTAAAGTAAGCACACATTTCTAAGACAGTTAAAACCAGAGTGACACTTTTTGGTTCTAAATTGATATCAAAGAACACTTTTTCCACGCGCAGCCCTCTACTTTATCGCCTAATACCCCACAAACCCTCACATTGTATTTGCTCTGCACATCTGTATCTGTGAGCTTGTGCGCTCAGCTTTCTGACAACCATTGTGGAGATAGCCCACCACCAAACAGAAACCCATCCACCTCCGACCTTCTAGTCTGAAGGGACGCTACAGCACAGCATGCATGGGAGGATACACTGACTCTGGTTGGTAAGAGATTTAAGTTCTGATTTACAGGTCCTAATGTTGGTTGTTATGTGGCTACATGGACCAACATGTAGCTTGTGAGTGGCAGAGTGAGCCCACTGATGTTCAGTCTGCACTGTTTGTTGGTTTTGTGGTGGGCAGATTTAAGTTTACCTAATGAACGAGAAAAACAAACAGACATTGAGAGATGTGCTTTGTACTTGTGCTACTATATCTCATGGCCGGCCTTTGATACAATGGGGCCCTGGGTACAGACATGCTAAATGCCCCACTACCACCCCTAAAGGAGCAAGGCACACTTCATTTGTATTTGTGGTTGCTATTCCCCTTTTAGGAGTTGTTTTGTGTCTCTTCGTGGTCATCTTGAGCCTCTTTGTCTTGATCTTGATACAGCATAGCCAACATCATGCCATATATATAGTGTTTTCTTTAAATAAGCAATTCAGGATTTGTGGGCTTGACTACTTTGTGGTTTCAGTACATTTGACCTGCTGCAGCTCACGTGGATTTGAGTGTATGCTTGAGAAAAACACAAACATGAGATGGATGTAACAAGTTAATTCGTCACTGTTGACATGGTTCATGCACTCAGTCAGACACACAGGGGGGTTTTCTTCCAGAGGCAAAGCCATGTGGGTTTGTGTCTGAGCTGAGCCTCCACTTGTTATTGAAGTAAAAGAATAGACTTTCCAAAAACACTGGTCAGCAGCACTAACTGATAAAGCGAGGCTGGACATACTGAGACTAAATGTCCAATCTTTGAGCAGTGATTGAGATGGCAAGAGGCCCATTTCATGAAGGGATGACAGAGACACGTCCGATAATAACGGGCTTTGTGCTGCGGCGAGGCATAACAACAGCATCCTCTGACATCATGTCACATGACAGCAGCTACAACTTGTGGAAACCAACAAAGAGTACAGTTCTGTTGTCAACCAGCACACGCATCCTTTCTCATGTGTGTGTCCGTGTGCCCCATGACATTTATCTAAGTCAAAATAAAACGCATAATGTTTTTTTAAAAAAAATGTATCTTATTTTGTACTTATTATTATGGTTGTATGAATACTAATTGATTACGCCTACTGTTGCTTTGTTTTCACAACGTCTAGAAAATCATGTATGACATGGAATATCATTTTTAATTGGATTTTTTTCTGAAATCATTGAATATTGGGCTAATTTGTTTGTGCAACATGATTTTGAAAGTCTACGCTGCCTTACCACACACCAATACATGTTCTGTGCTACACAAGCACCAGTTTGAACAGTTTATCTGCATCAGCCACACAGGTGTCACGTACAGGTTTCAACCCAATAGGCGCACATAGAAAGCTACATGTCTAACAATACTCTAAAATATAAAAAATCTAGTCAAATGCAAATGATATACAATTACTGTGATCTTCCAAGATCACCGACTATCTCCTGATCCAATCCGCGTGTAATTCTGAATGGCACAATTGATTCCTGTTATTCCTAATTTAATCTGGTAGATTGTCATTTCAGATGATACATTTGTCTGCAACAAATCAAAACCAATTGATTTGCTGGTAAAGTAGCACTAACAGTGTTAGTTATGACACATGTCATCCAAATGGTTTGACTTCCATGTGAACAAAACAAGGATGTCCTGATATTCATCCATACAGCTTTACAAGTGTTACGACTCCAACTGGCTCAGAGTGGGACGCAACATAAGGGCAGCAGGTTTGTATAAGTGAGGACGCAGTCACACCAACTCAAGACACAAAAAGGTATAATAAAAGTATTTATTAACACGCAGCAACACAGGGACCAACAAGGACGTCAGTGGCACCAAAGAAAAGAACATAACAAAACCCACGTTCCCCCCTTTACAGGTGCTGTGCACCCAAAAGTACATTGGGTGGTGCTCACTCTAACCTAGGGTATTAACAACATGTAAACCCCAGGGTATCTTACCTGTCCTTATTGACCCTGTGCGCCTAACAAAAAGGAATTAACAAAGATAACACAAAAGTAGGCTTCTAACAAAAGAATCACTAGAGTTTCCCAGAAACTAAACAACAAACCAAAACACTAACACGCACTATAGCTGCCCATGCTCGCCAGAGCGCAACAGCAACCAAAAACCCAACCTCCCACACTGAACAAACACACGACTACTAAAAGGGAAATGGTTGATGGGGGATCAGGAACAGGTGTGATGATTTGATGACTGAAACCAGGTGTGCATATCTGTGAAGTATGAGAATGACAACAGGAGGGGGAGACAAAGCAACAACACAAAACAAGACCAAAACACAACCCAACACAATACATATAGACCAGTGTCCGTAACAACAAGTGAATGATAATAATGATAATAAAATATACGCACACACACACACACACACACACACACACACACAAACACCTGGACATGCTAACATTATAAGTAATTGAAGAAATAGGTTATTTATGTTTGATCAACCTTCCTTTAAGAACCAACGACCTTCTGCCTGAATGTATGTAAACTCTGCTTCTTTAGTATCCATAGGAGAACCAGTGGATTATGAGACTTTAAACAAACTACTCAACATTTCCTTCCAAACAATAATATTGTCTTCAGGTTTTTTCAATATGAGAGCTAAAATTCCATCACATAGTTAGTAATAATATTAATATTTATTGTATATGTTTCACCATATTTTCAGGTTTTCTTCGAGCTGTGGAGTCAATCTTAGCCCAGTGTCAGTGGAAGTTAATTGCCCTCTTTGTAAGACCTCTTGCTACCCCCCCCCTCCCCTACTTTTGTGTTCAAGGAAATTCCCCGTATAAAAAAGAAAGTCATTCGGTTCTCCTTCAATCTCGATTCTTTCGTTCTTTTGAAAGGATGGAATTGGTGAGATCCGCTGTTGCCCGGACAACAGGCAGGGGATCATTGTGTGCGTGCAGGGCTGACTAAGTCAACAAGTTTTCCCAGGGCCGTCCGAATGGTAATTGGAGGAGAGCAGGAGAATTGGGGTGGGGGGTAAGGGGTAGGAGAGATCGGGGGTAAATGAAAGGACTAAGATCGGCGGGCAAGAAAGAAAAAGAGAAGAGAGAGGCAAAGATGTGGGGGTGGAAGAGCAGGGGAGGGCTGCCACGGAGGCACCTTGAAATGAAAGGTGGGGTGGCTGGGAGAGGTGGAGAATTTGGGGGGAAGAGAATGAGGGAGGGGAGGAAGAGAATCCAAAGAAGAGGATAGAAGCCTTAGTCCTGAGCAGGTTACGGACAGAGGAAGAGAAAGAGCCAATAGGGACATGCATGCACACACACACACACACACACACACACACACACACACACACACACACACACACACACACACACACACACACACACACACAGCGTCAAAGTGTCACACATGACCGCTCTGAATGAAGATAATAGCCATACTACCTGACACTTTGCAAACGCCACTGCCGTGCCCTGCGCGGCCGCTCGTCTGTATGGCTCCACGTCTAATCTCTGTGTTAACAGTAAACTAACGTCACACTTTGGCCCGTGCAGCGCTGATGTATGATCAAATAGAACAGGATCATTTAATGATGCTAACTATTGTGGGGCGAAAACCTTTTGCTTAACTAGCAAAAGCCCAAAATCACAATTTGAGAACTTAATCTCTGGTGTGTTTCAAAGAGTTTTGGCCTGCAGCTAAATTACCTGTATATATTGGATGTACAGTGTGGAAACCGATTCTCTGCATTTGATCTGGGTGCTATACAGTAGGTGTTGTTTTCCCATCAATAAAGGTCATAGTCAGATTGTGTTTCCTGCCGCTCTTTGTTATCATAGATAGCTGGGCAGATAATCCAGATATGTGTATTTGACCCATAATTACAGAATCTTTTCCCAGGCTAACTTTATGCTCACAGAAACAGAAGTCAGTAACACATCATGCAAACTTAATGTCTCGCAGCAGCACTGCTAACAGTGAAAGGGAACTTTTTTCCATGCACAGTAACTCAGTGGTGGGCTGTCAGGGCCAGCAAGGCCTTCTCTGCTGGCCTAAACATCATCAGAATCTAATTAAAAAAAAAATATATTTTCCCACAAATATGTATTCTATTATTCCACAGAGTAACAGTTATTCTCTTAATTACATAGCTTTCGTCTTGGTTGCACTGCTTCCAGCCCCAGGTTGAGATTTGGAGGGCTGGTCTTTATCTTAGATCTTTTATCCAATCATATTCAGCCATCATGGGTCTAAAATCTGCCCTCAGGCCTGCAGAATCAACATTGCGGGCGCTGGTAGCTTAAAGTGAATGGAAATTAAAATTTAGTGTCAACCAATCAGCTTTAGAGTTGGCTACTGTAGGCCAGCTAGCTGGCCCCGGAACCGGCAAAGGAGCCAGCTAGCAGGCGGAGTGCGTGCATGTCTTTTGATTGGATTACCAATATTGAGAGGCGGGTTCTATGGGCAGGTATATGCAGAATCTCAGAACTAGGAAACTGAATTTGATAAACGGATTAATTTGCGTACTACTAAGCTGTTTGTTCAGCAGAAGGAGGAGAATATATCGATTTGGTCGAGGATATAATTATAACGCCATTCTCAAGACGAACTTTAAGACCGACGCCGACGCTACAAAGCCCGTCACAGGCGGGAGAAAGGAATTTGTTCGCCACTTTTAAAGTTCCAACTAAGGGGAGTTGACTTCAATAGTAGGTAGACGAAAATTACAGGGTGGCGGGCGGAGATTTCGCCGCCCCCCTGTTACAATGGTAGGGGAAACACTGCAGTAACATCAGTTGAACTGGATTCTGAGATGATTGCCCTGTATCTAAAATATACCTGCACTCTCGTAATGCAACTATACAGTATAGGAAATAGTGTATCTTCATTACCTCGGTATTGAAAATGCGGAAGGTAATGTATTGATCGCCGTGTATTTGAATGCGCGCAAAAAAGTAAAAAAGTCAAAGTCAAAAAGTATTAAACCGAATCGCATGACAGTTGGTGGGATGATTGGTTATTATCCGGGGAACATTTGATTAGATTTTGGGATCGATCGGGTCAAAGGTCAAGGTCATGAAAAGGTAAAAATCTTCTTTTTAACATAACACAGCCAATTTTTATGTTCATAATCCAATGCCCAATCTTGTGATATGTGAAGGTATGCGCTCTACCGAGTGCCCATTCTAGTTTTGTTTTGCGACATAAAGCTATTTGTGTGTAATTGTAAATGAATGAAACTAGAGAATCTGTTTAGAGGATGAACCCCTTTGTACTGAAATTGATTCATTTATATGTCCTTTTCAGGGATGGCCGCCCTGGACGGCCGTGCTTCTGGAAGAATGGGGTTGAGGGCGGTGATCTACTACACCACCACTACCGTTATTGCTGTGTTCATCGGTATCGTCTTGGTTCTGATTATTCACCCTGGGAAAGGATTAAAGGATGAGTTCTCCAAACCGGCGCAGATACAGGAGATCAACCCATCTGATGCCTTCCTGGATCTCATCCGGTACTGAGACAAATATGTATGCACGTGTTTAATCTGTCAATAAGGTGTTCACCCCAACAAAAATGTCCCTCTTCCGTTGTTTTTTCTAGAAACATGTTTCCTCCAAACCTTGTGGAGGCTTGCACCAAACAGGTGACTCTCTCTTTCTTTGTGAAATATTGTATTCCTTAATTGTCTCACTTTAGCATAGAGTGCACATTTTGCATTGTTTAAAGCCTCTCCAGTACTTTTCTTTTATGTAAATTAGCTTTCCACGCTTTTACATGTGCCTCCGCTGTGTCAGTGCCACTTTCACTTCCTGGTACCAACTCATTTTAGGCAGACGGGAGTACTCGTGACATTTTGTGTACCAGATGGTAATATAGGAAGTTAAAACCACAAACGCATAGATACATCCTAATCTATTTGTTTTTGTGTAGAGAATTGATTTTGCCTGGAATTCATATTATGTCAAAGCCCCATTTCCATTTTCATCTAAATGCTGTTGATAGATCTTAAACGACCCTAATATTATTGACTAAATGTATATATAAAAAATGTAGTTGCTCCAGGAATTGATCGCTCTTCAACTCATCTTCTTTACAGTTCAAGACGCAGTATGCCAAGAGAGAAGTCTACGTTACAATTACAGTGAATGACACCCTAGTCTCAGTCAACAGCAGCCAGGAGATCACCCAGGAGGAGCTGATCCCTGTGCCAGGGTTGGTTAATGGCTTCAATGCTCTCGGCATGGTGGTATTCTCTGTCTGCTTCGGTCTGATCATCGGGAGCATGAAGGAACAGGGGCAGCCTCTCAAGGACTTCTTCGACTGTCTCAATGAAGCCATTATGAGGCTGGTCGCTATAATCATGTGGTAAGTACCGGCTGATTGATGACCGGATGCAGAGGGACAACGTAAAATGAAGTGTTGGATGTTCTGTAACAACAGTACCACTCATCGAACATCAGGTATGCCCCTATCGGTATCCTGTTCCTTATTGCTGGTAAGATCGTGGAGATGGACGACATCACAGCCATGGGTGGCCAGCTGGGAATGTACACAGTGACGGTCATTTGCGGCCTGCTCATCCACGCCTTAATTGTCCTGCCAACGCTCTACTTCGTCGTCACCAAGAAGAACCCCTTCGTTTTCATTGGTGGGATTTTGCAGGCCCTCGTCACTGCCCTGGGAACATCATCAAGGTATGTGATTGGATTTTGACTCAAAATCTAAGACTCATAAGAAAGGTGTATATACACATACATATTCAGTGCACGAGAAAATGAAATTGTTGCATTTTAACATCGTGAGTGGTTTTACACTTTGGTTAAGAGTGGATGCAACAGATGATGAGCGTTGATGACTCAGCATCTTACAATCATTTCTAGGAGACTGGGTTGATATTTATGTCTCTGTTGTTTCATGCTTCCCCTCCCTCTCTCCTCTGTCAGTTCTGCCACACTGCCCATCACTTTTAAATGCCTGGAGGAAAACAACAAGGTGGACAAGCGCGTGACCCGTTTCGTGCTCCCAGTCGGCGCCACCATAAACATGGATGGCACAGCTTTGTATGAAGCCCTGGCTGCCATCTTTATTGCTCAGGTCAATAACTATGACCTTAACTTTGGACAGATTCTCACCATCAGGTATGTGATATATAGTTCTTAAAATATTCCTTAATGTCATTCATTCAATAATTAAAAAAGGACCCAAAAGGAAACCGAATTGGCCTGCTCAAAGAATTTAATCAATTTGGGATTTACCGGAGATTATTTATATTATGCTTGTCTTCATCATGGCAAAACATACAGCCTAACCCAAGTTTAAAACTATTCCTGCTTTATTAATGACTCTCCACTATTTGTGCTTTTTTCCTAGCAGTAAATGGGAGATTGTATTTGAACCATGGAATTCATTCTAAGTGACCCTTTTCAATGTTAGGAATTATTGATAGGTCACTCTAGGGAAATGTCACAGTTTTACTTCAATGAAAGATTTTTAAGCACCAACAATGTCTGCATCAGCTTTTTTTCTGCACTCTTGCCATCAGTATCACAGCCACAGCAGCCAGTATTGGTGCAGCTGGAATCCCTCAGGCAGGACTGGTCACCATGATGATAGTGCTAACTTCTGTAGGCCTGCCCACTGATGACATCTCACTCATCATTGCAGTTGATTGGTTTCTGTAAGTATTGGCTATGTAAAATCTTATATTATTCACTGGAAATGTTTGAGTTAACAAAACATAATATAATCAGGATTCTTTTCTCCAGTAGCACCAGCACTCTGGACCATCTGGAACATGAGAGACATGTAGAGGGTTAAGTCAAAAGGAAATATAGTTATGATATAGTAGAATGCATTTGGCTCTACTCAGGGGGATTTTAATGGTTTAAAAATGCATCAACCTGGTGTGCACTCTTGAGCAGCTTCCAGAGACACTCCCTTAACATTCCTTATCCACCCATCTGGTTTTTATTCAGTCGGCATCAGAGCCACAATGCAAGCTGTGTTTCATGGGTTTCGAAATAATTGTTCGCAACGATTAAAACTATTCCTGCGGTTTATTAACGATACTCTTTTATGCAAATACATTGACAGAAACTTGACTAACACAAAACTTCATTTTTAAGTACTTCAACTAAATTATTTAATATTCATTGTCTCATTTAGTCTATTTCTTCTTCTTTTTTGTCTTTTCTTGTGTTTCTTTTTTGTCTTTTTCGTCTTGTCTTCTTCATGTCTCCCGGCCTTACCTGTTCTCTGTCTGACCTCAGGGACCGATTACGCACCGTAACCAACGTCCTTGGAGACTCCATCGGTGCAGGTATAGTGGAACACCTGTCTCGCCACGAGTTGCAGAAGAAGGACCCCGAGATGAGCAACTCGGTGGTGGAGGAGGCCAACAAGAAGCCGTACCAGCTCATCTGCCAGGAGAATGAGTACGATACCGAGAGGCCTGCTCACAGCGAGACAAAGATGTAGATGTTTGCCCGAGGTTGCCTACGTTCCTCGGAAAAAAACATTGCACTGCATTGAGCCGCGCTTTCAAACTATGCTCTTCTTCATTTGAAAACCTTCCTGTCACAAGATTGGAGGTTTTTGAAATAAATCGATCTACAGCTAGGATATTTTTCCGCCAAGATGTGTGAGATGTAGTGTGGTCTTTCCTGAAACACTGTGACTTCAAGTGGTTTGCTGTTGCGTTGTCTTTCTTAAGGTCTGTGGTATGATGCTGAGTACTATAATTACCATCGAAGGGCAGCTGTTTACTATTAAGATTGAACTACTTTAGAGCCTGATGGTCCCTGCATATCATATCCAACCTCTCTCAGAACTGTGATGACTAATCTCACCCACTAGAGGTCAGTATTGCTGTGGGTCTCCACGCTGCAGCAGGTACTCATACAGACCATACAGATACAGCCCATACTTGCAGAGACCTGGCATTAAGGTTGTTGTTTTTGGTTTGTTTGAGCAGTGTTTCATGTGAAAATGTAAGATAAATGGTTGTAAAATTCTGTCTGGAAACTGATATGAAAAGTGTTGGATGTCATGTACATACACTGGGTGTCTGGGCCAGTTTGTCAGTGTGGGTGGAGGACGGCTGCTTATTTGACCAACTTCTGTATGGACTTTATTTGGTATGATTTGGTGCATCTTCATCTGACTGAGTGAGTGATGTAATTTACTCGTAGGCACACATAACTTTGTCTCGTACTTGACCAAACCAGAAAGTGCTGTCAACATATCTTGCCTTTTCCCCCCACACATATTCCTGAAGCCAATCATTACAATCATGAAGACTAAAGAACCAAAATCACTCACTGTGTTTTCACCCTTACATTTTTATCAGTTGAGAATTTGAAAACGTAATCAAATCAGAATTTCAAGCCATTATATGTCAACCAAAAAAGCACCAACAATACTTTCCAAATTTCTCTATAGTTTATTTAAATGATATCTGCGCATACCTAAATGTATTACTAACCTGCCCAATAATACAGTACTGCTTCAATGAGGAGCTGGATTATTTCTGATACTGAGTGTGAGCTAATCCCTAGGCCTTTCTGACATGGGCATGAACTAAAAGAATAAATAAATTTAGACATTCACTTGGCAGTATGACAGATTTCTTTTATACTAAATTAGTAAATTGGTAGTCCGTTTTTACCTTCAATTTGTCTTTTCTCAATTAAGATTTTTTTTGTGTTGATAATACACTAATGTTTATTTCATTCGATTTATTATGGATGGATGTTTTAAAGTAACACATTTCAGTGAATTCTCATTTCCTTTTTTTTATAGCTAGCTAGTACTATTCACTTCAGATAACAATGTATAAGTGGCTTTGTATAGAATGTTTTTTTTAATATACTGTACTGTACTAGATAAATGTAGATAAATGTGTACATTAATTATAGATAAAACATTTTTTTAAGTTACTTGAGGATTGCATCTGTTTGTTTGACCTTGTTCTAAATAACCAACCGTATGACCAAACTAACAATACCTCTAGTTACTTTTACAAATGCAAAACCGGCTGATTTATTAAAGGACCAAATGCTGTTCTCCTTTACACACTTGAGGAAATGGAATAGTTCCTTTGTTTACAGTTGTGGGTGTTTCTCTTGATATGTTTCTCTCATGAATTCACATGTGACTGCACATACACACAGACACACACACACACACACACACACACACACACACGACTGAACAATAATTTTAGTTTTTATCTTGCATGGATTTTTATGAATTAAAAAAATAAACCCAGTTGTTGTGTATTTATTGTTTTATCATGGACATCAGAAAGACCACAAATGTAATATGTGAGCTCTAAGCAAAGCCTCTATAGACATTTGTTTTAAGTAGATGCATCTTGATATTTTACATCCTTGTTTTGTCCTCACTTGACATCTTTCAGGATCTATATTCTTTATATATGTTTACCTTTAATCCATAATCTAGAATTCACTTTTATTCAATCGTCTGTACACCAAACTTCTATTGCTTATATCTTACCCTGTTAAAGTTTTCTCAGAAACTTGCAATAACTCGCTGTACATATTCACATTCATACCTACACTGTTGATCTGCACTGCATACATTTCATTTACACTACACACACTTAGCATTTTGCACATATTTAATTTCATTTTACAGTGCTTTATTTATATTTATATTTACATATATGTTGTGTATATGCTGTTATATATACATATATATATATTTTATTTTATGTTATTTTGTATTCTATATTTTATATTTCACTTTGCACACTTTACTTTATGCACTGTCACTTTCTTTCTTTCTTTCTTTCTTATACTTATATTTTATTGTGTTTAGTTTTATCGGGCTGCTTCTGTTGGCAACAAATTTCCCCTTGGGGATTAATAAAGTATATTTCATTCATTAATTTCGTTCATTCATTCATTTCATTAGACAGTTTTTCCTTATCCGAATCAAGATATAGGTTGCAGATTGTAAATCCATGTGGCAAATTATTAATATCAAGCTCTATAAAATTGACTTGTCTTGAGCTAGTTTGGACATTGATGTTCTAGGCAGCGTGCAAACTACACATATTCATAGCTGTCCAGAGGGAAGTAATTAACAGATACCGAACAGTTTAGCAGGTGTGAAGGTTGCAGCCTCTGGTGGTTGCTGAGACTGGAGTGGAGAGCTCTTATCATTTCCTTCACCATATATGATTGTCCTCGCTGGAATTGCTGTTCCAAACCAAGATGCCTCATACAGTAGTATATGCTTCTCTAACAAATACAGCATTTTCATAATACTAATTACCTTCATATTTTACAAATGCCAATACTGACACCTTGAGGTCAAACAGTGATTTCCTTCAAAACCTTGTGTTTTACACTACCTGAAAAGAAAATGTTATTTAAAATTGAAGAAATGTACCACATTTCTGCAAATTGAACATGTGTGTGTATATACTATATATATATATATATATATATATATATATATATATATATATATATATATATATTTATTTATAATATATATATAATTAAAATACAATGTATCTTTTATTATAGGCTACTTCATGTCGCCTTTACATTTGGATTGACTTTTTATAACATTAACTGTATGTGACATAGTTGTTAGTTAGTTTGCATACCATATTAAAACTGTGTGCATTATTATTAAAACTCCAATTAAATTTAAAATTTTCAATTGTTTCCAACTTGACCATACCATGTTGCTTGTAATGTCCATGCATCAATAGTGATATTATATAATAATAATAATGATAATAACAATAATAATAATAATAATAATAATAATAATATATATGATAATTTTGCAAAAGTAGCCTACTTTTTATTGTGATGCTTTATATGATGTTCATATGAAAATAAATAAGTAAAATGTTTACTCCAATTAAAAAAATAAAGTTATCAGCAGAATGTTTTATTAAGTAAAGGAACCTCTTACCATAAAACAGAATACATTGTAACTTTAAGTGTGCCACCTAACGTATGTATGAGATAGTTACTTCGAAAGCAAGAATAGATCGTAGAATATGTATATTGTTGGTAACTCCATGGCCTGTTTCATCACCAGAACATAATGTTTGTCGGCTTTATAATATATGTATTTAGCTGTTTGCTTGAGTAAAGGTCGCGTAGGCTGCAGAGCTTGTAAGGCTGTCTCGCAGCGCCATCTAGCGGCTCTCCACGAAACGTCGCATGGCATTTTGTTTGGCGCCGATGGAGGGAGTCACTCCTGAGATCTTTGGTCAGTCAGACGGCAGAACTTCCGGTCGGCATTTTGTTCTACGAGAGGAGAGCCTCTCGATGATCGCAACAATCGTCATATTTATCGTTTGCTTTATAAATTGGCTGCACTCACTGTTTATGTCGGTGCAGACCGACTGAAACTCCGACGAGCGAATGTTTCCCCGTGAATGTACGTTGAAATATTCACCCTCGAGTGGCGGAAAAAGAGCGAATCGGTCCGACCCGGATTATTGTTGATAGCTTAGCAAGCTAGCTAACAGCTAGCTGGCAAGCCAGTCGAGTTCCTCCTGGAGGATCTGCGCGAGAGAAGAAAGGGGGAGCTAGAGACGCGGACACGGACCGAGCACATTCCGCTCCCTTTGGACGCCCCATCCGAAGGTAAATAAAACTGCCCCGTCCATCGCCATGTAATGGGGTTTTCAAATTGCCATTATTAACAGTAGCGTCAATAAAACCGCTCCGGCGCGCGACCACCTATGGCGCCGTTAACCGTTGACCGGGGGGTAACGGAAGCTAGCGAATTAGCTAGCGAAGCTAGCTAGATGTGTTTTTTTTTTGCAGAGCGCTCGGCCTCAAACTGGATGTCATTCGTCGAGTATCGGGCCGTTGCCAACGAAATTGGAATTGATACCGTTGCTTTTATATCTACTTGCACTTAACCCGTCGCATGTTCCCGAGCACAGGGGGCTAACACGTAACTGTTCGCCATATCTCCCGACAAGCGCCCCCTTGTAATAAATGAAAAGCACTGTTTTATTTGAACAGCGTTAGGAGCGAAACCACAACAGTTGGAGCTAGTTAGCATCACTAGCTCGCCGCTAAAAAACGACTACTGTTGTGAGCGGTTGTCAGGAGGCGTTAACGGCATATATGCTCGAGTGCAAGGTAACTCCGACTCAGAGGTCGGAAGAGCTGGGCAGTAAACTTCTGAGCGCTGTGACGTGAAGTTGCCGCGGTTTCAGCTCGCTACGATATAAACAGTTTATTGTGCACGTCAACGTCCACTGTGCTCCAGCTCGTCGTTGTGTTGTCATCACGTTGGTGTTCGTGTGACTAAACGCTGTGCTTTCGCTTCGCTGGAGCCGTTTGACAGGGCTGACGTCGGCGTTGCTACTCCTGTTTTGAAACGTTGTGAGTGACTTAAGTTACCGACTGAACGCTCGCCGTGTCGCCTCCTGCCGTAGTGCACGTCACCTCATGCCATATCAACACGTTGTCGGAGTGCGGTTTGACATGTTGATGTTGGCGGGAATCTCGTGTCTGATCGCTTCTCGACAACAACAAATGTGGGTTGGTCGCTTTTCTGCAGTTGGACAGTTGCATACCCCACTCGGTGGCTGTTGGCTACTGGAGGATGCAACCCCCCCCCCCTTACTGCCGCCACCATCACAGTGCATCTGTTCCTTTGTGCTGCCTCCTGCCTGTCAGTCTCACAGCTGTCAGCCGAGCCCCTGCGTACTAGAGGAAGAGCACATACACCGATCATGCTATCGCTCCAGCTAGCTCATGCAATGTTTACAATATCCATCCGTTGATCCTCCCATTGCTATACGCAGAAGCTGTTGCACGTATTTACTACCCGATGACCGCAGCAATCGGCTTGCACGGCTTGGAAGACCGTTTGCACCGGTATATTTACAGATAAACGTGGCGTCACTATTTGGCAGAAGTTGTCACTAGTGTTGCACTTCCTTAGCAGCAGTGGAGAAGGTTTCACCATAAGGTCAGAAGTGCTGTTGCATTCTAGGTTTGTAGTTTGTGGAGCAGTGATCCAATTGTGGTTGCATATATTGAATGCTGTGGTGCTTCTGTATCTGGAATTATTTTTGCTGTTTTGTTTTTATTAGTTTAACTGCTGTCGACCAAACTTTACATGCAACTGTGCCCATAGGAAAATGCATTTTTATGTCAAAGTCTGATGCAGGCCCATGTTCTCTTTCAGATTTAAAGGAGTGGAACTTTTTTTATCTGAAATGTCAGTGAGTCCACCCGAGACTGCACAGAGTTCTACAAAAAGGTATTATTGCAATGGTTTGAGCCATTTGTCATTTCATTGACTTATAATTATCATTATCAGCAATAGTAATGCCGGCTTACTATTGCTTGATAAGACAACTCAGCATATTAACATGTTTAGGGAGGGTTTGTGGTATCAATGTCTTTTTCATTTAGATGTTTAATAATCTGTGTGAGGAAACGCATAAAACAAGAGGGTTTGGTGCTGGCAACCAGGTTTATACACAAAGCCTAGGCTGATACTTTCCATCTGCTTTTCTTTGACCTCCTTTGCAGTCTTACTTGAGAGGTCAAGGACACCTAGCAAGAAGAAGTATACAACCAACACATCATAGAGTTCTAATTTGTGAACATCTATCCTTATAAACTGAGGGTGAAGTGCCCTGTGGTTTGACATTAGTGAAGGGAAACATACTGGTATGGTAAATAAAATGTACATTTACATTACAACATAAAGATTGACCGTTGAAGACTAATTTGGTTTCAAAGTAGTAGTGATATTAAGTGTAGGATATAGAGGTTTCTAGTATCTACTGTATTCGCAGGGACAATCACAATGTCAAGGCGTATTCACGGAGTGTATTATCACTCAAGTGGTAGAAGTATAATGCATGACTAAGTAAGCCCCCCCACACACACACACACAAAGGCCCTTTCTTTTATTTAACCTAATGAGCCACTTGTGGTCTTACTATTGTGCAGTTGTGTTTACAACTGTTTTACATGTATTTACCTTACAGCAAATGCATTGGTTTCCACTTTTATAGAAGCCACCAAGATGTTTGTATCGTGGTCTTATTTTCTACTATAGGGAAGCTAAGTAAAGTATCTGACCTTCAATTTAAATGACTCATAATAAGCATCAGTCAGTAAACTAAGGCTAAAACCATGACATAGCAATACAATAACAAAATAACAATAATCAAAATATTGTATTAATTGGTATTTTATTAATTGTTTATTTGTCGCTGCTTATAGCCTCTGCCAGTTTAATAATAGGACCAAGCGGCAGGATGGTCCAACAGTCCTTAAGTGACATCTGAGAACTGGATTCAATCCCAAAACACAGAGCCTGCACTCCTGGTAATGGCAGGACTTTTTATATCCTGTGTCCCTCCTATAACTTAAAGAGTGCAGAGACCACTGAAGATCCCCCCCCCCCCGTATGGATTAATAATATAAATAATACTAGATCTATGAGTAAAAAGGAGAAGATCTGTGCCGGTTTATCTTGATTGACAAGATCTAATCAGACACATTTTGTTGTGGCTGACGGGTGATGCAGCCGATACCCCGTTTCCCTCCCAAAATATAATCTCAGCATCAGGGCAGACGCAGCAGTATTTATGTAGCACATCATTGTTCAATCAATGCATTTGATTCCATGTTTTTGATGTGTCTGAATAACACATTAACAATATTAATTTAATTATTTGATTTGTTTACGTATTTTTATCCCTTTTTCTTCTGTCTCATAATCCTTCTTCTTGTAAATCCTTGACTTTTCTCCTCCACTTACTCTTGCCCTCTTTCTTCTTATTTCTCCTGGCGGCACTCGTGCTGTTTTCTCTCTCTCTCTCTTGCTCCCTCCCTGACTAACCTTTTTCTCTCCTAGGAGTCAGGAGATGTGAGGACGGGTGTCGTTCATCGACCCCCTAATCTACCTGTGTATCAACACACACCCCCACCCTCACCTTCAGCATGAATGGGGATATGCCTCATGTTCCCATCACCACTCTAGCTGGGATCGCTAGCCTCACAGACTGTGAGTGACACACACAGCCGTTCTTCAAACTCACCATCGCAGATGTTGTTGTCTCTCCTCTTCCAGTATAAATCTGTTAAAATCAGAAATATTAACAGATGTAAATTGGCCAATGTGATGGTATATGCTGTTGCTTGTCATGTTTTGTTTTCCTTCACTCTACTTTTCTACAACTACATGTCCTCTATTGCTGATGTTTGTTTATCACCCTGTCTGTCTCTTTTTCACATCTGTGTTTCTTTACCTTCCCATCTCTATACTTTCCATCGTCTATCTCTTGTTTCAGTGTTGAACCAGCTGCCCCTCCCTTCCCCTCTCCCCGCCACCACCACTAAGAGCCTCCTATACAATGGGAGGATCGCAGAGGAAGTTACCTGCCTACTGGGCTGTCGGGATGAGAATCTGGCCTCCCAGCTGGCCCATGGCCTCAACCAGGTGTCCACAGAGCACATGTGAGTCTATAAGTGAAAGTGTGTGCATGTCAACATTGTGTCAGGACCCTACCCTGATTTGAGGCATTGCATTTTCCTGAACACCTCAGGCAAATACTTAGGAGCTTAGGATGTCAGATAACTTTACAAATGATCTTTGAGAACAGGCAACAGAAGAAATGCCACCGACTAGAAATGATGAGATTGTGCTGCATGCAAATATTAAATACACATTTAAAAATGTCTAAATGTATAGCTTCATTTATCACCTTTGTTTCATGGCACACCATTAGACATTTCTAATAGGCAATATGCAATAATAGTGCTTATTACTTAATGGTGTGCAATGAGACCGCATATATATTATGTTACTTGTCATCTTATATTGAGGTAGTGGTCTTTGGTCACATGAAACCACTGGAAATACCAGACAAACCAAATCAATTTAAGTCATTTTTAAGATTCTCTCGATCTTAAAAATGTAAAGGCATTTTACTCATTGATTTTCAACGTTGTCTAAATGTTCCAAAAACAAGCAATTGATAGTTACCGTCTCAAAGAAGACAGTGCAGTGTTTACTTTCCCAACTCTGAATTGTAGGCTACATGGTCATACATATTTAAAATGCAATTCATATTTGCATTCATACACATGTTTATAGTTTTAAACATTATTCACTTATGTCTTTTTCTTCATATTGCTATTTGTGATGCTGCCCAACCTGTCATACTCTCACTATTTTATAATTGGACTGAGTTTCTTTTTACGTGTGTTTTCAGAGAGCTGAAGGACAACCTGGGAAGCGATGAGCCGGAGGGAGATGCCCCACTGCTGCTGCAGACCATGCTGGCCAGGAACCCTGGCATCTTCAGGGAGAAAAGTACGGGCATAACTACCTGTTGCACATTATGACATGAAAGCATGCAACCATAAAGACCAGCTTAATGTTGATATTTATCAACAAATATACTGGTTTCTTTTCATTTCTGAACAGATGTTATGCAGCAGCCAATGGTACCAACGTACAAGATCACCCAAAATTCCTTGCATAGCCCGGCCCAACCTGCAAACTTCCAGCCGGCTGCAATGTCTCCTAATCCACCAAGGTGAGTCAGGCTGCCGGATTCAGCAGAGCCGTATGGACCATTACTAAGAACGGTAACCATGTCACTGTTGGGAACATGTATTATCCCGTTTTTAAATTGCATATCCCAGTTGCATCACAACATTTTATTTGATCTAGTTTCATGCATGATTTGCTATATGTAGTATCATTAAATCATTGATAGCTAATACAACTATATTTTAAGTTCTGTAATGTTTGTTCTACTGTTGTTGGCATGTAACTTCCTTCCATGTGCTTGCTCACCTGCTTCCTCCCTGTGTTCTTCTCCACTTTGTCCAGTCGGTTTGTTGCTCCCCAGACTGGTTCCAGTAGTCGGTACATGGGCCAGAACAGTCCAGTACCCAGCCCCTACACTCCCCAGAGCCCTGCCCCTGGTTACATACAGCCGTATCCCCATCAACAACCACCCAGCTATAACCAACACCAACAACAAGGTGAGACTATTTGTGTGTGTGTGTTGCATGTTCATGTGCATGCATCAGGAGGCATTTCTTGAAGTGCGTTTGTCTGTCTGTTTGGCTGATGTATATAATCTGTATGATTTATTGACAGACATAAGCGCAATCCCAGATATGCATGTGAGGTAACCATGCTAGCAGCGCAGCATTAGACAGTCTTGTCATGGAAGAGGAACAGGTTTTAGTCAACAGGTGTCTGCTTCCCAAATAAGTTTGCTGCTGAGAGCCAAAATAACACTTTTCGCGATGTGCTTATTACATTTTGTGGCTCATAAAACTCTCTGAATCCTGGAAGAACTGTAGCCACATTTATGCAGTTAAACGCAATACATTTTCTATGAACTCCATGGTCCACTAAGTGCTTATTTACTGTATTTCACCAACTCTGTTTTGGCACATCTCAACTTTTTAATAGATATGTTCTCTCATGATCAACAGTGTTCTAATTGCCTCACTCATGGATCATTAACCAAAAGGACCTCTTATTTCTCTTTTCTTTGGCAGTGTCTGTGGCCAGTCCCATGGTTCCAGGTGGCATACGAAATATCCATGAGGGTAAAGTATCGGGGCAGATGGCCAACGCTGCCAACCACCTCTCGGACAGGCATGGCACGGAGGACTACATGAACATTGTACACCGACTGGGCAATGAGGTACAATTCAAGGGTCTACAATGAGCGTTGAATAATGCTATTTTTAGACATTTGCCGTGACGTTTGAATTTTTTATTTCCGTGAGCCAAAAATATATTTTCTCTAATCTTGATGTTGAGGGCATGTATGTGATGTCACTGTACTTAACAGTTCCGCCTATCACTGCTCATGTAGGAAATGGGTAACGGGGCATTCAGATGAATAACTCTGCACACGCCGATTTATAATGAATTCAGGCGCAATATTTTGCCTCAGGTGTGGTTATATATATATTTTTTTTTGTTCTGTTTAGGTTTTAACAACTGTTACCACTAGAAATGCCATACCCTTAATCTATTAATGGTTTCAGATTTATCTTCTAGCAAGTTTATATATGGACACCGGTTTTAATGTGGACGTTTAATATCGTTTCCCCCATTATTATTATTACGCTATATTTTGAATTAAATCAACATTATGGATTTGAATTGCTGGAAATAATGCCATGTTCATAATGTTTTGGTCATCCAAATACATTTGCAAAGGTAATGGACACTTTAGTCAACAGTCCATCATTCGATTCTATCTGTGACAAATTGTGACAATTTGACAAAAGGTGGACTTGCTGTCAACAGCGTTGAGATATTTTTGGTTGAAATTCCAGTGTCAAGCTGATACCTGGTAGGTTACATCTGTCTTTTCTGTGTGTTGTCTAGGAGGGTGACTCCGCCATGAGAAATCCTTCTTTCTCTCTGAGGTCTCCACAGTCCGGCTGCTCCCCTGCAGGGAGTGAAGGAACACCCAAATGTAAGACCACTAGAAGAGGAAAGGAGACGCTACAGTGCCTACAGAATGGTTTGAGGCCGGTCTCTCTCAGTGACACAAGGCCAGTGTGACCGTTTCAGTCGCGGAGGATGCCTCATTGTGCATCCTTGGTGTCAGTTGCAACAACAGTGCACTTTGTTATCACTTGCCTTTTGAGGGTAACTTCAACTCTATTTGGGGTTGCTTCGTTACAGCAGGTTCTCGTCCCCCGCTGATTCTGCAGTCGCCACCTCCCTATGCGCCCTCACCGAGGGAGGGAGGCCCTGGCCAGAACCTGCAGCTCCAGCAAAGGAAGAAGGGGCCCGCAGTGAAAGAGGAGAAAGATTTGTACGACATTGTGAGCTCTCCAAACAAGGACTCTACTAAACTCACCCTCAAATTGTCCAGAGTCAAGTCAAATGAGTCCGATACCCCAGGTAAGGAAGGTTTTGGAACAGCCCAATCTTAGCTGGCTCCCCGTGTTTTTGTTATGTGGTTTCCTACATCTCTATTTCAATGTTTCACGGCATTAGAATGAATGAGCTGTAATAATAATAAGTCTTTGAGTGGCTATCATTTAAAGCCCTTTTTTTAAATACAACCATGTAAAGGTGATTTTGTTCATCTCAGGTGATACTCTGCCGGGAATGGACGAGAACTCTGACAATATGGAGGCAGAACTGGGCTTTCAGCAGGTGCCTGTCCTCCAGCAAAATCTAGCTCGGCTGCAACAGCAGCAAGCTTGTGGTGCGAGTGGTCTCCAGCCTCCCAGTTCCCCGTACGACGAGGCAGAGTTGGATGCACTTGCTGAAATTGAAAGGATAGAACGAGAGGCGGCGAGTGAGAAGTGCTCCAAGGAGGTTCAAGATAAAGGTATGTGGGATATCATACGCATGGCTGTGTGGATACACGCTGAACATAACTTAAGAGGTTTTGCAAGTTTGGTTTATCTTCATCACTTTCCACTTTCCAGACAAGCCACTGAAGAAGAGAAAACAGGACTCCTTTCCTCTGGAGCCGGGCGCAGGGGGACCAGGTGGCCCCACAGGTGCCCCAGGCAGTGGATCAACAGGAGGGGGCAATGCTGGCAAACTGACCCCGCAAGAGGCCACCGCAGCTGGGAACGGTGCCAGCCGCCCTCCCCTCATGGTGAGCATCGACCTCCAGCAGGCTGGCCAAGCTGATGGCCAGCCCGACCCCTGTCTGGCTGCCCCTATGCCAGCCCTGGAGGCCCAACGCTGGCCTGAAGAACCAGCTAGTGGGCCGGCTGCAGTGGAGGGTTCTGACACGGCTTTGCGGTTGAAACCAGATGGGCGACCCGAAGTCATCAAGAACAGGGTCGATAAACATGACGCCAGGAGAGACGGTCGGGAGTCATCACAGCACCGACATGACGAGAAGTCCTCTGACAGACGGGGAGAGATGCCAAAGTCCTCGAACCGAGGCGATCACGGACGAGACAGGGACCGAGAAGCCGACAAAGATAGGAGGCATCGAAGCGAGACAGGAGGTCGAGACCGACGCTCACCTGACCCGCGCTGTCGAAGTGACAGAGATAGGTACCGGGATCCTTCCACTGGGGAGCCGGGTCGGAGCGGCAGTAGGCATGATGGCTCCAAACCGGCGTCCTCTGCCTCTGGTGCTAAACTTCCAGATTCTTTCCCAGCTCAGCTCCTTGGAGGGCATAGTGGCACGCTGAAGAACTTCCAGATCCCTAAGGTGATCTGGGCTGACCCAAGCCAAATGTCTACCCACCCTCCAATCATTCTACTTTCACTGCCTGCAATCTCACAACAACAGAAAACGCCGCCGTTCACTTTCGTTTACATCTTCGTTTACATCTTCGTTTACATCTTTGTTGTCTCAGCCTTTTGTTTATTCCTCGGGAAAAAAACATGTTTTAATTTACCCACACCTAACTCTCTGCCTAAAGTGGAAGAGTTTATTAAATTGTTATCCCGGTGTGTAAACAAAAGCAAGTCCCTTTTTTTTAGATTTACTCCAATTCTGTTTCTCATATGTTCCCGAGTTTAAAAAAAAGGCAGTTTTCTCTTTACAATCGAGCTTCTATTTGTTTCATCCCTTCTCACATCTCCTGTCAATGCAGTGTTGAGAGATGCAAGCCCAAGCCATATGCACATTTAAAAAAAAAATGATAGTTTTTGTGTGGTTGCATACAATAGCTTCTTTAATGCTACGAGAAAGGATCAGTTGTGTCATGGAACAAACAACCTTCGTTCCTCTAGCAGCCACCGTACGGGAGCCCGAGCAAACGAGATCACGCTGCCAGTGGATTAATGTTCCACTCGCAGTTGGTTGGTGATCGCCCACACGGCACACCGACGATGATCGTCATGCGCACGGAGAGTGGTGTAACTGGTTAAGAGTCGTCATGCAGCTGCTGAAGGATAGAAACAGAGTTCAAAACAATCGGTCATGAGGCCACTGGGCCAGGAAGATGAAATGGGATCCCAGTATTGATCTGGATCGACTCGTTAGAGCTGCACGCTGGTCTGTTCTTCTCCCTAAGCCTCAGCAGTGCTTTGACTTGATTTACGATGCATGTCAGTCACTGGTAGCGTTTGCGATGGGAAGCAGTGTTTACGATTGGCTAGTGAGTTGAGGCTTGGTAGGATTGAGTCATAGCCTGAGAAATGTATCTACAAATGTACAATGTTCAGCATAGAGATGGATTCTAAAACTCAACTCCAGTGTGCTGATGAATCAATGTGTCGAATATTCTGTTCCATTTATCAACAGAATGTCTTAATCTCTTTATTTATGAAATATATCACATTGGCAGATTCTCGCCATTTACAAATTTAATTTCTTTCAGCCACGTAGGAATGATTGGATATTGTACGAGGGAAAACCTTTAAAAACTAAATCTCGTGTTTTGTCCCGTCACCCTGAGTGGCCGGGGGACGTTGCTGCCTTGGCACTGCATTGATGACGACGTCCCATGTCTGATTGAGCATCACTCATACCATTTAGGACATGGGCATTATGTTAGGAAAACAGGGAATTGTTCTTTGGTATCAAACCTATACTGGAACCCAACATCAATGTCACTTATCTCATGTCAACCACTTTGTTCTATTTTTTGTACATTTTATTATCTGACGTGATTATACGTTTTTTTTCTCAAAACAAAGCTCATGCTTTTCATTCCAAATTGTTTAAGTGTGTATTTTCAACCTCAAACTTGACACGGGCTGACTCTTTTTTTTCTTCTTCTTTTTTTTCTGCAGATCAAACGTGATAAGGACGACAGTGGGCCAAACGAAAGTCAGATGTGGGGACAGCCCAAGGTTAAACTGGAGAGGCTCGGTTTGGTGCAGGACTTTGAGAAAAGGCCCAAGCCTGTAGTGGTTCTGAAAAAGCTGTCTGTGGACCAGATCCAGAGGATCATCAGACACAGCAAGTCTGGAAAGAACCGGATCTCCTCAGTGAGGTCCAGCAAAGGTAAAGACAAGAAGCTGATTAACTGCAAGTTGTTTTGCTCTAACTTCACAGCATGTGTCCTCTCTCTGTGTCCATTTTTATTTCCCACTAATCTTAAACGAGAAAACAGAACTCCCTTTTTAAATGACTTTTAATGTGATGTGCCAAAGCTTCAGGGGGTATGGACCCGGAAGTTCTGAAGGAGCTGCCACCAGAGTTGCTGGCCGAGATTGAGTCAACCATGCCCCTGTGTGAAAGGATCAAGGTGAACAAGAGAAAACGAAGCACTGTAAACGAGAAGCCCAAATATGCTGAGGTCAGCTCGGATGAAGACTACGACGCAAATGGAGAGTGTGAGTGAAATGATTTGCTGTTCGTCAGTTCTCGCCGCGAGTCTTTTCTCAAGGTTTGATCGTTTGCTTTTTGGAAAACCTCTTAAAATGTAATGAACCTAAATGAGCTGAACATTTCTTCATAGAATTACTTTAATATTTTAATACCAATACATTGAAAAGGGTTAGTGTACTTTGGCTTTTGTTTTTAGATTTTAGGGCCTGATTACTTTATCCCAATCTCTACAGCTGCAAAGAAGCGCCAGCGCAGAGACAAAGACAGGTCCTGGGACGTGGAAGAAAGAGACCGACGGGGTTCAGGGGAAAATCGGAAAAGTGGGAACCGGGACAGCCGACGAAGCTCAGGGAGCCGCTACCGAGACTCCTCCGATGAACACTCGCCGCCACCCAGCATGACTGAAAGTCTGTATTAAAGTCACCTTTCACCCCATATCCAATTAAGATTGTTTTATTTGTATGAATTGTTTTGCATGACATTGATTTCAAATAATGCACTTGTTGACAGTGTTTGGTGTCTAGCACACACAATAAAAAACAAGAAGCACAGTAAATTAAGATGACATTTCTTCTCCTCAGTTGCCAGAAAGATGAAGATAAAGGAGAAGCAGAAGAAACGGAAAGCATATGAACCCAAGCTCACCCAGGAAGAACTGATGGACTCGTCCACATTCAAGAGGTTCTTGAACAGTATTGACAGCATACTGGAGAATTTGGAGGATGTGGATTTCACTGCCATAGGTAAATTTGCCCACTGCGGGACTTCTAAAGGATTATCTGTTAAGAGAGCCGACTGTCTCTTTGAAAAACCAAATGCAGAAACCTCATAGGGTTTTGCTCCGCTTTGGTTTTGTGTTTTCCAGCAGCGCAAGATGATGATGAGATACCTCAAGAATTTCTGCTTGGCAAACACCAACTGAGTGAACTGGGCAGCGAGTCCGCCAAGATAAAGGCCATGGGCATCTCCAGCAGGGTACTGTGTATAGTAGTAAACCACTATCACGAGAGGTGGACGGTTGTTGTGTGTGGTGCTGTTTCCCTTGGAGGTCTAAATAACTGTCTGTTGTTGTAGATCCCGTCCGAGAAGCTGGTGAAACTGCTGAACATACTAGAAAAGAATATCCTGGATGGGTCCAAGCTCTCCACTATGATGAGCCATGTGAGCGCCCTCCCTCTCCCTCCTCTCTGTTGAATATACTTTGGAGTGGTTTTTATCTAACTTTAGAATTTTATGATATTTTGAAACCCATACATTATTTATGTTGAAAAATACTAACCGCCTGCAGAAATGGAAAATATATTGTTAAAATGCTGCAAACAATATTTGAGTGTATATATATATATATATATTAAAAACATTGGATAGTAGTTTATTTCTGTTAAACGCATTCATGTTGCTCTTTGTTTCCAACCTCAGGACCACGATGCGGAAGATGAGGAGAAACTTTGGAGAGACCTGATAATGGAGAGAGTTACGCAGTCAGCGGACGCCTGTCTGACAGCTCTGAACATCATGACTTCCGGGCACATGCCGAAGGCCGTCTACATCGAAGACGTCATCGAGAGGGTGCTGCAATACACCAAGTTCCATCTCCAGAACACACTGTATCCACAATACGACCCCGTCTACAGGGTGGACCATGGAGGTGAGGATGAAGACACAAATGCTCCGTTTCATTCAAATTTGCATATGCGACGGAGTCTCTGGAGCAGGGGTATCAAAGTCATGTTCACCGTGGGCCACATGAGCATCATGGCTGCCTTCAAAGGGTTGTAGATGAAACATAAAAACTACTGCTGAACATATTGTTAAATAACTCTCTTTGCATTTGATTATTGTCATATGAGAGTAGAAATATTGTTACGAATTTTTCTCTAATATTTTACCATAAATCCATTTAATTTAAACTTTCAAAATAAAAGCACGGCACATTTTTGTCTTTCAAGCCATCAGGGTCACATACAATGACGTGGTGGGCTGGATTCCGGCCGCAGGCCTTGTGTTTGACACCTGTGCTCTGGAGTGAAAGCTTTTGAATGTGGCTGATCAATATCTTAGAAAAGTAGAAAAGTTACATAGTGGGGCTTTAAGCACACACGGTGTGACCTGTTGAGGACATTACAGCTGTCCCCAACTCTAGCATCTCGCCTCAACCTCATGATCAAAAACACTTTGCAAAGGATTTACGAGGGTTTCTTGGTGTCCATGCAGGTGGCTTGTTGAGCTCCAAGGCAAAGCGTGCAAAGTGCTCCACGCACAAGCAGCGCGTGATTGTCATGTTGTACAATAAAGTGTGTGACATTGTCAGCAACATCGCAGAGCTCCTGGAGATCCAGCTTCTTACAGACACCACCATCCTCCAGGTAAAATCCAAAAGCACTAGATGAAACGATGTTAGATTGCAGTCGTCTGTTTATCAAGTCAAAATATTTTATTGCAAGCCAGATGATGATGTATGACATTCTCTTTTATAGGTTTCTTCTATGGGAATCACTCCGTTCTTTGTGGAGAATGTCAGTGAGCTGCAGTTGTGTGCCATTAAACTAGTTACAGCAGTAAGTTTGGTTTTCTAGACACTCCATTGCATTTTAAAAACCTACAAAACCCTGAAGGGAGAGACTCACCTTTCTTATTTTCTGCCTCCAGGTGTTCTCGCGATATGAGAAGCATCGACAGTTGATCTTGGAGGAGATTTTTACCTCTCTGGCCAGACTGCCCACCAGCAAGCGCTCTCTTAGGAATTTCAGGTACATTTCTTTCGATAACTTTGATATTGATTTATGCCCACGAGGTATTTGCAGGGATAAGGCATCACATTATTATTGTCTGGACATTAATGTAGCAGAAAAATCAGTGAGGTGAAGATTTCCTGATGTAAAAGTATTTATTACACCACCAATTCCATTTGCTGCCTGGATATTACCACACAGTAGTAGCTTACTGTGTATTTTTGCCCCCCCCCCCCCCCCCTGTGTCCTCAGGCTGAACAGCTCGGACAAGGATGGAGAGCCATTGTACATCCAAATGGTGACGGCTCTGGTGCTGCAGCTGATCCAGTGTGTGGTCCACCTCCCCAACGACAAAGACATTTTCGACGAGTATGAGAGCAAGGTAGGAGCGCAAGCGGACACACAACTACCACACAACAAGCTAATGTACAATTTATACAAATACAGACACACATTCAGACACAGAATTTATCCTGAAAAAAAGTCCTTTTTGTCCTTTTTTTTTTAGGTGGATCAAGATGTGTTGATAACCAACTCGTATGAGACGGCAATGAGAACAGCACAAAATTTCCTCTCAGTCTTCCTCAAAAAGTAATTACCACTCCAGTCTACCGTTTCTTTTCCACATGTGTTACTGTCACCGTTTATTCTGGCCTCTGGTCACTATAAATGTGAATTAAACCACCACCATCCACATGGTGTGCATGTTTCCCCAAGTGCATGCTGGGTATTGCACAAAATGCCTACAATTCAGGGACCTACTTGTTTCACTTCCTTATGTTTGGTGGAAGTAGTCTAATGGCTATTTAGGCCTCGCATCAATTTACCGTTTTCAATTTCCAGTTGCTTTATTTTCTGACCCCCGGCCCCTGATTTCAATGTGCGACCATTAATTAGGGTCCGAGCGACAGCGAAGCTGTCCGAGAGGACCCTATTGAAATTGTAAGAGTTCTTCACTATTATACTGGATTTTTATTTTTGAACATTGGGGGCATATTGGGGGTACTTATCATATTCCATTTTTTTGCGTTTTTGGCCATTTTCAACTTTTTTCAAATGGCCATTAGACCCACAAAACGCTAATGGAATTCGTTAAAAAAATGACTTTTCGTCCGTAGGAAATGCCCGTTTTTTGACCGCCAATATTTGTAATTTATTCATCTTAAAAACTATAGCTTACACTTATCAGATATGTTTTACAAAAATCAAGTGTAATGCCAGTCAAGGCCTGAACACATTCAGCAATTTTGAGCCAATTCCGTCCAAATCGGCCAAAAACGCAAAAAAAAGTCAAAAAACGCCAAAAACGTCCAAATTTGGTAGGAACACCTAATTATGAAGTAAAAGAACCATCAATTATTCACTTTCACGATAGGCCACATTTACCAGAAAAAAACTCTAATTTGTCCCATCCCAAATAGTTGGGGCGCCTCCGCATGTCTGCTACCAGCAAAGCTTCTAGCTCAGCATGATAAGTGACTGACTCTAATCCTGGAGAAGTGTGTTCGATTTCAATAAAAGACCTTTTTTTTAATCCATGTTCTTTTTAACATTTAATTTACACACCGTGGTCTACACTTCACGTAGGGACACGCGGCGCGTGAATATATTCACGCGGTTAAAGCGCAAGCTAGCGGCTAAACTGGACTTTGTCCAATCCGCCCCAAACTCCTCGCGCTGGTTACAAATCGCGGCCCGAGTCGAGTCCGACCGGCGCGCCCTCGGCTGAGCGGGCCGGCGACTCGCCGCCGCCCCCGACCGGCGTGGGCGAGCAAGGACCCGTTCAACTAGCAGCTAGCAGCTTTAATTCTCTCTGATTTTTCTTTCTGTGGCCCTTTTCTCTCTTTTCTTTCCCTCTTCCTCAAGATGTGGCAGCAAGCAGGCAGAAGAAGATTACCGGCCATTGTTTGAGAACTTTGTCCAGGACCTGCTCTCGACAGTAAACAAACCCGAGTGGCCTGCAGCAGAGCTGCTGCTCAGTCTGCTGGGTCGACTACTGGTCAGTATGACGGAGCGCTTTCTTTAGACTGGAAATGCAGCTATTTGTGCTAAAGTGATTTCAGTAAATGGAAGATCCAGATTGATGGCAGAGGACATATTTACTTTTCTTTGACAAAAAGGAACACTTTTAACACTGAGACTTAGGAGGTTGCAACTCATTGTGTGTAAATAACTCTGGTTATTTTATGTTGACATCATTATTTATTTTTATTTTTTTCAGTCTAGTATACTATGTAAGGAAGCCTTTAAAATAGAAAGTTATTCATCTTAAATGCAACGATAAAATTGTATCTTTTTCTTTCACAGCTTAAGTAAAAGTCATTCTTGGTCTAAAGTGTAACACTCTTCTTTTCCCTGCTCCCATCAGGTCCACCAGTTCAGTAACAAGCAGACGGAGATGGCTCTGAGAGTGGCCTCCCTGGACTACCTGGGCACGGTGGCTGCCCGCTTGAGGAAGGATGGCGTCACCAGCAAGATGGACCAGAGATCAATTGATCGAATCCTGCAAGAGGTAGAAGAACACCGTCACATCTGATGTCCTCACTGTCTCCTTATAGTGACAAAGATAAGTTCAGCGGAACAAGCAGGAAATGTATTATGGGCTCTCTCTCTGATTATATAGTCTCAAGGTAGTGACGAGACCCAGCAGCTGCAGAAGGCCCTTCTGGACTACATGGAGGACAATGCTGAGACCGACGCCTCCCTGGTGGTGGGTTGACGTTAGACTGGCGGTGAAGTGGTGACTTCAAACACTGTTGGAGCTTTAGACACCTGAGAATCACCTTGACTTCTAATTTATTACATTGACTAGCCTAAATAAGAATCTACTTCTGTCAGTTACTACAACACTGATACACGAGAAAAATATATGTGTAGCCCCAAATGTATCTGCTAAAATGTGTTCTTTAGAAATAAATATCTCCGTTAAAAGGCTCACATAACAAAACAGACTCACAGTGTCTCTGACATGTGTGGGTGTAATTTTTCTCTTACTGATTTAATTGCTCTAAATACATCATATTGAGACGTTCGATGTCCTCTAGTTTGCCAGAAAGTTCTACGTTGCCCAGTGGTTTCGGGACGCCACCACAGAAGCTGAGAAGTCCATGAGGAACCAGAACTCCAAGGATGACGACTCATCGGACGGACCGCAGCATGCCAAGGAGATGGAGACCACGGGCGACATTATGCAGCGTGCCGAGAAGCGCAAGAAGTTCCTGCGCAACATCATCAAGGCGACGCCGGCTCATTTTGCCACACTGAAGTAAAGATTTCTTTATTTTGTTCAGCTGCTCCATCTCTGTCGGTTGACTGTATAATCCTGTAACATTCGTCCTCTTTGCCCTTCTCTCCAGAATGAACTCTGACACTGTGGATTATGAGGACTCCTGTCTGATTGTGCGTTATTTGGCCTCCATGAGGCCGTTCGCCCAGAGCTTTGATATTTATTTAACACAGGTAAGATTTGAGTATTACTAAAAGTATCTTTGTCTTTTGAATGAATCACTGCAGCGACGTATGATAGTAAATCAAAGTTGTTCTAACGGTACAGGTGATATTAGGGTTCACTGGTTTGTTTGTTTTTCAACTGTTTGAATGGAAAAAGATCAGTTTGTGTAATCAGGCTGGTGCATTTATTTATGTATCTTACAGATCTTGCGAGTCCTTGGGGAGAGTGCCATTGCGGTCAGAACTAAAGCCATGAAATGTCTGTCTGAAGTTGTGGCTGTGGACCCCAGCATACTGGCACGGGTATGTCAGAGCTGTGTTTTCTTTAATGTCCGAATAGCACCTACGGTTCACATACTGCACACAACGTGTGCTGTCCTAATCTCTGTTGCAGTCGATATGTACGTTCTTACTGTACTGCTGTCTCTGTTGTGTATGCAAGTTATCTCCTCGCCGTCTCGCTGCATACCGACACTCTTCGCTCTCTGTAGTCCGACATGCAGCGTGGCGTCCACGGTCGTTTGATGGACAACTCTACCAGTGTGAGAGAGGCAGCCGTGGAGCTGCTGGGCAAGTTTGTGCTGAGCAGACCGCAACTCACCGAGCAGTACTATGACATGCTCATAGAGAGGATACTGGTACGCTGCCCATTCAGACTCTTTGTAGACTCATGATTGCCTTGTCAGGTCTTGCATTCCCAGTATGAACTCAACACATGATATTTGTTTGGCTTGTTTACAATCATGTAATGTATGTATGCATGTCGTTAACAATGTGCCAGATCAATGCTCTCCCTCCCCCATCGACCTGCATGGTTATCTGCATGTGCAAAATACATTGTGGGTCTATTGTCTCGTGCTGTTTACGCCACACTGATTCTGACTTTTTTGATGCTGCAGTTGGAACTCTGATTCATCAGAACAGATCATTATCAGGACACCACAGTCTATTCATAAGCTGAGAGTTATCAGGACACCAGAGTCCATTCATAAGCTGAGAGTCATATGACACTGTTTACATTTTCTTTGCACTCTACTATTTTATTTTGATCTTAAACATTGTGCTGTAAACTGGCAGTTTGTTGTTATGGCCTAAGCCACCCAACTTATATTACTTTACTATATGATATAGTGTTGCATTTTACTCCTGTGCATTTCACTGCGGTCTTAGTTGTGTGTGTGTGTGTTTTTGTATGTATCATGAAGAGCTTAAAGTTTTTGTTGTGGGCCTCAGGCTGAAAATATGTCAGACTTCGTCGAGCCGACTCGGGCTTTAGGTTCGTCCCATTCAGGGCTCTTAAATAGCAGCAATGCTTAAAATGAGCTTAAAATGCTCATCTGGATTTTTTAAGTCTGCTATTACTTGTGTAAAATTCCAACATGATCATCGCCTTGGCCGTGGTAACATACAACACACAAGCTTTGGGCTCCTTCTTTGTACTCCGCAGCTGAGAGGTTAACTCATTGAAATTGTTGTGCCTGTTGTCATGGAAATGCTCAAGAGGGTTCATGGGAAGTTCACTCTTCATTACGGTCTTATACTGCCACCTATTGTCAGCGAAGTGCGATCACACCCCATGCAAATGTTTCGTTTGTATGAATGAAAACACGAGCATTGTCGATGCTCGCAGAACAAAGCCTGTATGAATTTTCTAAAATAAGTTTTTGGTGCACAGGACACTGGTATCAGTGTAAGAAAGCGGGTGATCAAGATCCTCAGAGACATCTGTCTGGAGCAGCCGACCTTCAACAAGATTACTGAGATGTGTGTGAGGATGATCCGCAGGGTCAATGATGAGGAAGGTATCAAGGTATGGATCAGCTGCACCTTCGTACCTCCACTATTTATGTCCACAATTGTTGTGAGACATAAGTCCCATTCTTTCATCACGCCTCTTTTAAGATGAATGTTTCTGGTGTAATAAATCTATCCCCAAAAAAGAATGACACGTGAACTTGTGCTGTTTATAGAAACTGGTGAATGAGACATTCCAGAAGTTGTGGTTTACGCCGACTCAAAATCAAGACAAAGAGACCATGACCAGAAAGATCCTCAACATCACTGATGTGGTAAGTTTAAAAGTCAGGTTGCTGTATCCAATAATGTCAAATCTGTCATCTGCCTTCACTCTGTGTCAACACTTAAGGCATTGTGTTTTGGGGTTCATGTTGCCTTAGTCCCGCCTGTACGTTCGTCCCGTTCTCGGGAACACCTGAGGAGATGTTGTCCAGTTGGTCACAAGCGTACACGGGGACTCAAGGTTGACTCGATTGGAATTTGGTGGCCAAAGATCAACGTTGCCTCCCAAAAGATAACTCAAGAATGAATGTGATAATTACAAATGAAATCATGACGTGGTTTTAAACCGCAACGTGACTGGCCGGCGGAGGCATACGCCCACCTGATCGGCTTGATGGTGAAGTCTGGCCAGAGTCATTTTTATTCTCTCTCTTTTCAGGTTGCAGCATGTCGAGACACCGGCTACGACTGGTTTGAGCAGCTTCTTTCGAATGTAAGTCTGGGATTGTATGTCAGGACTTCTTCACCTGCTGGAATATGTCAACGTTTCCAAAAAAAATTAAATGACTATTGTCTCTCTGACTTTAGCTTCTCAAGTCTGAAGAGGATGCGTCGTACAAGCCGGCCAAGAAAGCCTGCATTCAGCTCGTGGACAATCTGGTGGAACACATACTCAAATACGAGGAGACGCTTTCGGGTTTGCAATTTTTATTATTTGACAAAAACTTAAACTGTGCTGTAATGCAGCCGTTTACTTACCACTGTCTGTACTTCTCGTTGAGTTAATTAATGTTCTATTGCAAGATGGATTTCGTAGAATAACGTATTAACTGACGTCCCCTTTCCTCTGTAGAGAACAAAGGTGTCAACTCAACACGGCTAGTGGCGTGCATCACCACCTTGTACTTATTCAGCAAGATCAGGGCCCAGCTCATGGTCAAACACGCCATGACCATGCAACCCTACCTGACCACCAAGTGTAACGTAAGTTGTCTATTCCCAATCCATCTAGTTATTGCTTAATTATTTAGAACATACGCTCCTAATGTAATGAAGGATCCTTCATATCAGCGTGGAGAAATGAACACAAATTTCACAAAATGTTTGGTCATGGAAATTCGGTCAAAATGTGTATGAACCCTGTGTTCTGCCGTCTACAGACTGCCAACGACTTCATGGTCATCTGCAACGTGGCAAAGATCTTGGAGCTCGTGGTTCCTCTGATGGAGCACCCCAGTGAAACTTACCTTGCCACGATCGAAGAAGACCTCATGAAGCTGATTATCAAATACGGCATGACGGTGCGTGGCAGTAGCTTGTGGTTCGAAAGTGCTTATTGGACGATACATTTTAGGGCCACGCTTGCTCTGTGAGATGTAATCTGTGTTGTCATGGAGATGAGATGATGTCTTCCTTCCTATCCTCCAGGTGGTCCAGCACTGTGTGAGCTGTCTTGGAGCTGTTGTCAACAAAGTCACGCACAACTATAAGTTTGTCTGGGCGTGCTTCAACAGATTCTATGGTGAGATGTACACGGTTAGCGACTTTGATCTCGTGGGCTCCGATTTAAAGTCTGCAGTCAAATTGTCACCTTTACACATTCCAAGAAAAAAAATTATAACTTGCACTTCAACAATGTATCAATTTAGAAAAGCATAGATAACAGAGTTTTATAAATTAGTAAATAAAACGCAAAGTATTAAGATACACTAATAATTCAAGCTAGAAGTAACTTCAAATGTATGATGTAACTCCTCAGGTGCACTTAACAAGCTGAAGGTTCAGCATCACGAGGATCCCAACAGCACGACGCTGGTAGCAAACAAGCCTTTCCTGTTGCGATCGCTCTTCACTGTGGGAGCCCTGGCCCGGCATTTTGATTTTGACCTGGAGGAGTTCAAGGGCACAAACAAGGTAGGATTGCATTTCCACTGTGTAAACTTAGGCTGTGGAAAGCTATTTATTGTAATAGTAAGTTAAAATATTAGATTGGGGCTTTGCTGCAAGTAAACTAAAGTTGGGGGAAATTATCTTTGATATGAAACGAAAGCCATTGCTCTACCAGCTTTTCAAAAGAAATAATTACATCTACACTATCTCACAACTATGTGTTTTGTGTGTTGTGTGCAGGTTGTTATCAAGGAGAAAGTTCTTGAGCTGCTGGTATACTTCACTAAACATGAGGACGAGGAGGTCAAGACCAAAGCCATCATCGGCTTAGGCAAGAACACTGTTTTTAAATATTATTCGGTTTGACTAATGTAAAGGTCACCATATTTATATGTATTCAGTGCAAATATCAGTGTTCAGAAGGACTGGCATTGTGGGATGTTGTGTGTCCGAGTGCAGATCCTCATACCCCAGCAGCTGGAGAGGAGGGCGATGGAGATGCGTTGCTTACTTGTACATGACGTGGCTGTTTGCTATTCTCTCCCCTCAGGCTTCCTTGTGATCATGCATCCCAGCCAGATGTTTATGCCCGAGGTGAAGACCTTGTACAACGGCATCCTGGCTGACCGGGCCTCCTCGATCAACCTCAAAATCCAGATCCTCAAAAACCTCCAGACGTACCTTCAGGAGGAAGACACGCGGATGCAGGAGGCAGACAGAGAATGTAAGTGAAGCTGTTGCTCTACTTGGATTCCGCACCCCGGTGTTACACCCTCTGTTGTCATACAGAGTCTGTAGTGTACAACGGGATTAATACATTATCTAATTGTTAGGTTGGTGCAACTAATCCCATTTGTGTCCTTGCAGGGAAGAAACTGTCCAAACAGGAGGATCTGAAGGAGATGGGCGACATCTCTTCAGGGATGAGCAGCTCCATCATGCAGCTGTATCTGAAGCAGGTGCTGGAGGCCTTCTTTCACACCCAGTCCAGTGTACGGCACTTTGCTCTCAACGTCATCGCGCTCACACTCAATCAGGGTCTCATCCATCCTGTGCAGGTAAGAGCCAGAAGCTGTCCAAAATAATGAAATCCCATTTTGATAACACATGGTTAGAATTTGGCTCATAGATTTAGGTGATATTTTTATATAATATGAATATCAAACAATAATTATTCTTTGTTGGTCATCATGTGCATATGTGTATTCTGGTTTGTGTTTTTGTGTAAGCATCTTAAATCCTAAAAATAACCAAGATCTATTTTTCTCTATTAGAATTAAACCCTCTTTTACTTTAATTTGAATTGTTTAATGAACAGAAATATGAAGGCATGCATGTGCACATCACATCTTTTGTTGTCCCGTCTGTGCAGTGTGTACCCTACCTCATTGCAATGGCAACAGACCCGGAGCCCAGCATGAGGAACAAATCTGACCAGCAGTTGGTGGAGATTGACAAGAAGTACACAGGATTCATCCATGTGAGTTTGTGTTCAGCTAATTAAGGAATTCCAACTTCGCCTTTCGGTTCTCCCCTTCAGTACAAAAGGACCAACAGACGATCCCGTAATCCTCCACAACATCTCAGCACCGTTGGTAGAACTTTGGTGATCCGAGAGGATCTCCATGACGATATAAAATACCGGCAAACAGTTGTAGATCACTTCAGCAACAATCATATTTTTATAGCTGCTTTACTGCAGGAAATGGTTTGCGGGGGAACTTTATTCTTCCATTAATGCAGACAACCATCTGGGAACAAACAAGCATGTTAAAAGCTTTACAGTCAGATTCTATATACAATAGTTTTTTCTTCTCTATTCTCTATTCCGATGTGGATTGAGTTTTTGTAGTTGCGGAGATATACTGTAAGACAAATTTGAGTGTTGTTATTTTATTGGCACAGATGGTAATGACAGCAGCTGTCTCAACCGTTCTGACATACTGGGTTTTTAACACTTCTCTTTCAACATATTCTCCCACAGATGAAGGCCGTGGCTGGGATGAAGATGTCATACAACCTGCAGCAGGCCATCGAGTCGTCTCGTCGGACCATCATCAGAGGCTTCCGCCAGGACGAGACGCACTCGGCCCTCTGCGCCCATCTCTTCTCGATGATCCGGGGGAACCGGTCGCACCGGAGGGCTTTCCTCATCTCGCTGCTGAACCTCTTCGATGACAGTTCTGTGAGTACACCGCCACACATCTTGGCACTGCTCACTGTAAAGCATTTCCTCTAACAGCATGCCAAGGCAAAATGTCTCTCTTTTTTTCAACGCGTCTTGGCAAGACATGAAATAAAATGTGCATGTTAAATATGAGTCTGGGGATATCGACAAAATAAGAGGTTTTAAAAAAAGTTAATCAAAAGTGAAGAGATGACAAACACTATTGTGTAGAAAGATCCACATATTTGAATGTCTTGCACATTTTAGAAGTGTAGGTTGTTTTGGCCATGAATGTATTTAACATGTAAATAAACAAACACTGCCGTTGTTTCAGACGCTCACCCTCGATCGTGCTTCCCCTCTTTTTTGTCCTTCCTGCAGAGGACGGAAGTAAACATGCTGCTGTTCGTAGCAGACAACATGGCCTGTTTCCCTTACCAGAGCCAGGAGGAGCCTCTTTTCATCATGCACCACATAGACATCACCCTGTCGGTCTCCGGTAGCAACCTGTTGCAAACCTTCAAAGAGGTAGGGTAGCGTGTTTTAACAGTAGACTGCATCATAGGGATGAACACCTCTTTAAATGCATCCATGTTCATTCTTCTGGGTTATTTTGCTATTGACATGGAGTTTTGTATGTGTTCGGTCCAGCTTCTGCTAAAGGAGCCAAAGCGTAAGGAGAAGAAGGTAAAGGTGTGGAAGAACCCGTCGGATGGAGAGAATGAAGAGGAAAGAATGAACTGCGATTCTCCTCGGAGCGATGGGGAAGAAAACAGCGACAACGACGGCGTGGTACGGCGGCCCAAAAAGGCCAGACAACCTGTGGTTGACCCGGAGAGCTCAGAGTCCGAATCCGATCTGGAAGATTTGGATCTAGAGGATGTGGAAAAAGTGATGCGGCTCGTCCCGGACAACCCCATAGGGCTCTTGGACTTTGCTAACGCTGTTCAAGGCATCCTGTTGCTGCTGGTGCTCAAACAGCACCTGAAGAACCAATATGGATTCTCTGACGGGTAAGCTCTACTTAAACACAACAATAAATGAATCTATATTTTTTTCAGTGTGGACTAGTTTGACCATTTCAAACCGTCGAGCACTTTGGGAACTCTGTGACCTCTGTAACTCTTTTATTGTGTTTGTCTTCCACAGCAAAATTCAGAAGTACTCTCCGACAGAGTCGGCCAAGGTGTACGATAAGGCAGTGAACAAAAAAAGCACAGTGATCTTCCACCCACGACAAACCATCGACTTCATCGCCAACAACATGGCTCGCGCCACGCTGTCAACGGATGTGAAGAAGCGGATCGTCAGACAGTACCTAGACGTAAGGAATACAGTCACTGTGTTAGCGAGGCCGACATTACCCATTGACAGTGAATCTGATTTTTTTTTTTTTGGGTCTCACTAGTTACATCAGCAGCATTTAGATACAAATATTTGTTTTAACTATGTGTAGAAAGTTAACAGTACACAGTAATATGTGAACATGTTGGCAGTGGCATGTTGGCAGCCTTACTAATTCTACTCTTTACCTCATCCTGACCTAATTCATCTTCAAGCTGGCTACTTTCACTTCTTTCATCTCCAGTCCTTTCATTTATTACATACACACGTATGTATTAATTAATGACTTTTTGACTTATTTAATGTTAAATTCAGGGTTTGTACGATCATGGAAAACCTGGACAAGTCATGGAATTTTAAAATGATCATTCCCAGGCCTGGAAAAGTCATGGAAAAGATTTAAATCATAAAAGTTTTGGAAAAGTCATGGAAATTTGTTCACATGTTCATTTAAGCCGAGTTTGAAATAATTTATGTTTTTTTTTAAAGAAAGACGCTCAAAATATAAGCCGGCGTACGCTCTCAATACGCACAATTTTCTACTTGTTCATGTTTATACTGAGATTTCAGTTTGGTTTTGGAAATTTGGTTTAAAGTCCTGGAAAAGTCCTGGAAGTCCATTGTTCAAAATGTGTAAGAAACCTGTAAATTGCTGATCACATTCACCAGAAGGACACTTTTGTTTTTAAATAATTTCTTGGAAACTTTTTTTCTAAGTCAGGTCTTACTAACTCTTGCCGTAAAGTCGAGTGTAGACGCGTAGCACAAGACAAAGCGGTGGCTTGTCTCTTTTTTAAAGTGGAGCCTGGCATCCTCCGTTAGTGTCACACCTCAGGGCTCACTTTGCTTTGGCGCTTCACTTCTTGCGCCGTCTTTTATTCTGGTGGCTTGAAAGACATTGCATATCTCAAGGTCAGTTTCTTGTCTCTTCACTCCAAACAGTTCAAGGTTCTGATGGAACATCTGGACCCAGATGAGGAGGATGAGGAGGGAGAAGCGTCCGCCAGCGCCAACATCAGAAACAAAGCCATAACCGCCCTACTGGGGGGCTCCGGCCCCATGTCAGGACCCTGTCCACGCACTCAGGCCGGCCCAGAGACTGATGACGATTATAGTGACGGAGACGAAAAGACGCCAGGGGTGAGAGAAATTAGAAACGCACACTACTTCGTAAAATACATTTTTTAAATGTGCGTGAAAAGAGTGCAATCTTCTTTTTTTTCTGTCCTCCCTGCAGTCCTCTCGAAGGTCAAGGCGAGCAGGTGACTCCATGAACGAGACGGTGGAGTCGATGGATGTGATTGCCCTGTCCTGCCCCAAATACAAGGATCGGCCGCAAATAGCGCGCGTCATCCAGAAGACCTCCCACGGGTACAGCATCCACTGGATGGCCGGCTCCTACTCGGGGCCGTGGGCAGAGGCCAAGAAACGCGACGGCCGCAAACTGGTGCCTTGGGTGGACACTATTAAGGAATCGGACATCATTTACAAGAAGATTGCCTTGACCAGCAACCACAAACTGAGCAACAAAATAGTGCAGACTTTACGCTCACTGTATGCAGCGCGGGAAGGAGGAGCTAGCTAATGGCTCCCGTGTGGTGTTTTTTTTCTTCTTTTTTTTTCTTTTTTTTTTTTTAGCCCCCTTCTCCATTTCTACTTTCTCAAAATCCCCCTCTTCCCTGCTCCTACTCCTCCTGCCACCTCCAACAACACAGCCAAACTTCACTGGATTCCTACCCTGCTCCTCTCCTTCCTCATTTTTGTAAGAAAACACAGGAGGGCAAGAATATTTGACACTACATACTTTTACATGAGTTATTCTTGCAAAAATGACACAAAACATAAGACTTATTATATTAGAGGGACTGCTCACGTTTTGTTGGTGTACAAGTGCAGAGGATAGAATCCGGAAGGCATTAAAGGAATAATTCACCCCAATTATCCCTTAAAAAGGCTATCAGAAAGAGACCTGGAGGGAAATGTTTTGTCAACATTGTTGTGGGAGCTCCTTCGCTGTTGTGCAGCAGATTCTAGTCGCTCATTTCTACTCCCACTGTATCATAGTTTAACACAACAAAAACCTAAAATGTTTATATCTCTGGAGACAAAAAAGCTGTAAAAAAAAGAATAAAACCTTAAGTGAATGTTGGAAATTAGTCTTTTTGATGTTCTTATTAAAGTGTTTTTGGAGTTTATTATATACTAGCACCCTGATGGCTTTTTCCTTTTAGCTTTTAGATATTTGAAGGAAAAAGAAAAAAATAAGATTTTTTATTTTTGTTCACTTTTATTTGTCCATGCTGTACAATGGCAGAGTTCTCTGAACATAATTTATTCTATTTCGAACTACGCATGCAGTATATGTGGCCTATTGCAGGAGGATATTTTGTAAATGTAGATTTTGTTGTATTAGGTCACCCTAGTAATAAGAGGAAAGGGGATTCATACCCTTTTGGTGGAACAAATACTGCAATAAATTTTCTACTTCTCTTTGTCACTTGTCTGCTCAAAGCGTTAATCTGATCTATTCATTTTATAAATGAAGAAAAGTGTATCACCTGGATACTGCTAAGACAGACAGGCCTGAAAGGAAATGTCCTCTTTTATAAGAGAGAGCCTTCAAAATTATGCCAGACAAAAATGTTGTCCAGTTATTTAAAAACAAACGCAACCAGACATAACATCGCATTTTGTATTTGGTAGTATTTTATTGTACCATGATTTCAATCGGTAATATTTATTTCCGGGGGTGTTACTAAATTTGCCCTTATGGAGTATATGTTCAGCATTATGGAAGTCATCAGTGACTACCTGGCTTACTATATTGTTTTACTTTATATGTGTAGGTGCATTTAGTTTATAAAGCATGATCACTGAAGTCAAATCTGTCAAGACTTTTGGATCATTAGTCATTCATAAGACGATCCAAAATTACTTCTTTATTGGAGGACTTCACCAACATGTTGAATATTCTTTTCATAAAGCAGGACGTTATTAACCCATTTTAAGGTTAGCTTTTTAGATAATTTTTAGAAGTTAAATATTAAACTGCTCTTCCACTATATGTTCTCTTCTGGGACGGTCTGTATGCTGTATAATGTGTGTTCGTGCGACGTTGTGGACAAGTCATATTTGTAAAGTGCGTGACGAAGCCTTCTTGGACCAAGTGGCTTTCCGTACTTTGGTGACGTAACCGCCATCCAATATTTGTATTTTTTGGCGGGGTGTGTTTCAGTCTTAGTCCGTTCAGACGGATGCTCGATTATTTTTGGAAACATTAACTTTGCAACGTTACAATATGGACCGGTATGTTTTTAATTTACTAAAATAAGCACTTTCAGTCGTGTTGTGATTTGTTTTCTTGTTTAACATTACGCCCGCCGCTCTTATTGTGGCTTGGCTGTTAAGCTAAAGTTAGCAAATGTTACCGTTACCGATGTTACCAACCGTCAAATAAATGTTACGTTACGTGAGCTGAACTTCGTAACGACGTGTATTATATTTAGTTAGTTCACGACTAATCCGGCGTGATACTAGGTAACCGAACGAGGAACGTTAGCTAACTAACCCAACGTTAGGTGTCTTTAGCTAGCGTTAATTAACGACTTGACTAAGTCCGTCAGCCTGTTGGGGACACATCTAACGCCACGGGCATTCATTTAAAAACGTGTCCCACACGAGCACTCTGATATCTACGTGTCTGTACTTTGTATGTACTCTGTTTATGTGTCCGTTACTTGTGTCCAGTGGAAGGATGAGTCGAGGGACGATCGGCCGACCCTCGGATCTGGCTGTCTTGAGAGTGCAAGACAGCAACAGGATGAGCATGGTGTACGCGACGCCCAAGAGGTGCGTGGGGAGTCATACACAAGTCATACGTTTTACTTATAGGTACACATGATCATGTGTTGGTCACAACAACATCACAACTAACAACATACTCTTTAGTCTTTGACTCCGTCTCGTACTACTTTTGATCCAATATATTACGTAGATATCTCAGTTTGAAATGCACTGCAGACATGGTAAGATATTGGGTTTAGTTTCATAATACTTAATATTCATGTTATGGCAAACTGGGACACAAACACTAGATTGTTATTACATTAGAGGCTTCATTGTTTGTACTTTTCCATGTGTTCACGCTGTTCCATCTTTACAGTAAACAGCCTTCCTTTGGAAAGCTGAACATCCCCAAGCCGCAGTCCGTGAACTCTGAAAGACGAACCAGTTTCTTTGGCGGCCGGTGAGTGAATAATATTTGAGAAATATACACATTACCATTACCATGTACTTAACATTAAAGCGCAAAGAACAACTAAAAGACTGAGAAGATACAGTTTGTAAAGCAATTCAATCAAACTCTGTACCAGTACAATAGCAGATAAAGATACAATAGCGTGGTCAACATGTATAGTCTTTTACTTACACAGTATAGAAGGAAAGCTTTGTATATAGATATCCTGTGTGAATAATCTCAAAGAGAGTAATGCCTCTGTCAGAACTTCTGCTGACTGAGCCTCCAGTTACACTTTCTAGTTTTAAACAAGTGTCACAAACTAGAATGGGCACTCAGGAAAGAGCGCATATCACAAGAGTGGGCATTGAATTATGAACATGTTGGCATTAGTTGCATGCCAATTGGATACAAATTGAACGTGCTATGGTAAAAACAAGATTTTGACCGTTTCATGACATTGACCTTTGACAAGATTGATCCAACATCTAATCAAATGGTCCCCGAATAATAACCAATCATCCAGGGTTTTTCCTGCATAGAGAAAATTTGGGCGAGCGCCCAAGCCTTTTTGCCGAGCGCCTATGACAAATCCCTAGCGCCTAAGGCAAAAAATAAATAAAAATAAAGTCCGCTCTGAAAAAAAATAAAAATAGGTGGCGAACGGACGGAGCGGCCAGCTGTTTATACGGCGATGCGAGCGCCGACGTAGGAGCTCAGCCGTGCTGTGCGCACGGGTGAGTTCATGCTCACTAGCACTAGCACCCCCCCCCCCCCCATAACAACTATTCTTCGGAGCACCTAAGACCCATTTTGACCCAGGAAAAACCCTGATCATCCCACCAAATTTCATGCGATTCGATTTAATACTTTTTGAGTTATGCGAGTAACACACATACAAATAAATAAATACACGGCAATCAAAACATAACCTTCCACATTTTCAATGCGAAGGTAATAAGCAGAACTAATGTACTGAAAGGGTTATGTAATGAATAACTTAAAGAAGGCTTCATTATCTTACTCCTAAGGTAAAATCAGTCAGCTTAAATAATTCTGCTGATAAATGATATTTGATATTGCGATGGTGTGTTACTGTTCTGCAGGACTGTCGGAGCCAGCATGCCTCGCAACAGCACCATCTCAAGGTTCGGAGGAACGGATAAGATCAGGGACACCAGACCTCTGCACGATAAATCCTTCGTTCAGCAATGTATCAGACAGCTGCATGAGGTAAAAACACGTTATTTCTCAGCCCATATAATATATACACACAGATTTCCCCCTTAGTTGTAACTGGAATGTCACGTTGGCAGCCAGCAACATACACGTAATGTCCTTTCTGACACGCCTGATGGACACAGATGCCACACAGAGGCCTGAAGGGCTGCAGCACCATCAGTCCTACAGTGGTTCTCTTCACACCATATTAGCATAACACCAATATATTAGACTTGTGCTTTTAGTTATTTATTTGTATTGCTTTATTGGTACAGAGAAATATTGCTGAAGATATCTGTGGGTGTGAAATTTAATTGGAGCTCAATTTTGTTTTGTACCGTGTTGCTCAATATGAGTGGGAATCTTCACTGGCGCTGCCTGACATTCTTTCTCGTGTCTTTCCAGTTCTTGACTGAGCAGGGTTACCCTGGCACTCTGTCAGCCAAGACCCTCCAGTCTCCCTCCACCAAGGAGTTTGTGAAGGTGTTTGAGTTCGTCTACCGTCAGCTCGACGCAAGCTTCGAGATGCCGAACTCCAAAGTTGAGGAGGAGGTTCCAGCTATCCTGAAGGCCCTGAAGTAATTTTCATCATTTAAAAAAAAGCACTCGGTTGCCGAGCTATGTGTATTCAGAAGGTTTAGGTCCACTGGAATTTAATGGCCGTTTAAAAATCCATTAACAAAATACTGCAACAAGTTGATGTTGGCGCCCTTTCTACCATTTCAGCAACTGTGCTGATTGTCCGTCTGTTTCTCTCCCTGTGTCTCTTCAAGCTATCCATTTGTTCTCTCCAAGTCTTCAATGTTTTCGGTTGGAGCTCCCCACACCTGGCCTCTGGCACTCGCCGCTCTCACGTGGCTTATTGACCAAATCACGGTAAGAAGCAAAGAAAACCATTTAAAAATATCAATTTCTGTCGAATAAACCCAGGTTATTTTGTATAGCATGCAGCATGAACTAAACGTGTGCAACTTGTGTTTAATTAAAGTCGTTTAAACCCGTGTTTGTGCTTGTTCTTGGGTCAGATCACCTGGTACCTGAGTAAGCAGGAGCTGCTGTTCAGTGACTTCTGTGAAGACAAGGATAATATCGAGGATGGGGCCGAGTATAACAAGGTACTCTAAACCACGACTGAACATGATGCGGTTACTCCCATTTGGTTTTAAATCTAGAACGTGTGCTTCTTTAAAAAATATCAACGTTTGACGTTATTCTGTGCAGCTCGTCCAGGACTACACAGCTGAGGCTTACTCCAAGTTCATGCAGGGCGAAGACACATTTGATGATGTGGATGATTTGTTCCTCAGTAAACTAAGTAAGCACAGCAGCGCTTGTGAAAGTTGTCTTTTTAAAATTAATGAAATAGCTTTGTTTCTACATTCAAGCATAATGTTAATTGCTATTGTCGATTTAGATTCTGGTTCCTACTGAACATGTTTTAAAAAAACCTCCCGAAACTGTGTCTTCACAGAGAAACTGTACAACGTTGACGAGGCACTGCTGGCCTCCATGGAGGAGAAGTACAGAATCCTCAGTGAAGAGGTCGAACGACTGGAGAAGGAGAGCCATGCGGTGAGGAGACCTTTTTAAAATGATATTGACCAGTGAAATACATTGTACTGTAATAATTCTAAGTAGTAAAGGTGAACACCTGAGCATCAGCATCTAAATAATAATGCCAAAAAGAAAAGGGAATATTAAGATGTAGCCAGGATACTGTGGCTTGTTTTGGGTTGTGCAGTCGGTAATATGAAACATCTTGAGTGTGAGTAACAATAAATCAGACAAATCGTTTTTCTCTCCCTGGACAGGACCGCCTGATGACCAAGAGAATGGAAAGGGTGACGCTGCAGGCAGACATCAAGAAGCTCCAGAGTTACCGAAGCAGCCTGGAGTCCTTTAAAGCCAACCAGGAGACCAGAGCGTCAGAACTGAGCGACGAGCTGGAGACCGCTGGTAAACAAATACAGCCATGCCACTGGGCCAGAGCTTTCCTAGGATTCATTAGGTCTTCTTTGCATCAGATATGTCTGGATGTTGGTATTAAGTCACAAGAGAAACGTCTGAATTACTACTATGGTAAAATTGTTGTTCTCGGTTTTAGTCCTCTGTATAAAACATTTCTGTTTTTAATGAATAAGCATTAGAGATCATACTTTAGAGTGTTATTAAAACTGCATTCAGTAGAGTGCAACGGTCTCACCCTTCAGTGCAAAGAAAGCTCCCACCAAGTCGTAACTGGACAGTATTCAGGGTCAAATTGGCACATGGTTACCGATGTGTTTTAAACGGTGTCATGTGGGCTGTCACACGTGTTCTGTCACATGTGGGCTGTCACACGTGTTCTGTCACATGTGGGCTGTCACACGTGTTCTGTCACATGTGGGCTGTTACATGCGGGCTGTTGCATGTGGGCCGTTACACATGTTCTGTCACATGTGTCCTGTTACATGTGTTCTGTTTTAAATGAAGCTGTTACATGTCTCCTGTTGCATGTGGGCTGTTACATGTGTCCTGTTACATGTGTTCTGTTACATGTGTCCTGTTACATGTGTCCTGTTACATGTGTTCTGTTACATGTGTTCTGTTACATGTGTCCTGTTACATGTCCTGTTACATGTGTCCTGTTACATGTGTTCTGTTACATGTGTCCTGTTACATGTCCTGTTACATGTGTCCTGTTACATGTGTCCTGTTACATGTCTCCTGTAACATGTGTCCTGTAACATGTGTCCTGTTACATGTGTCCTGTTACATGTGTTCTGTTACATGTGTTCTGTTACATGTGTCCTGTTACATGTCCTGTTACATGTGTCCTGTTACATGTGTTCTGTTACATGTGTCCTGTTACATGTGTTCTGTTACATGTGTCCTGTTACATGTCCTGTTACATGTGTCCTGTTACATGTGTTCTGTTACATGTGTTCTGTTACATGTCTCCTGTTACATGTCTCCTGTTGCATGTGGGCTGTAACTTGTGTTCTGTTACATGTGGGTGTGACCGGTCTTCTACAAAAGTTCTGAATGTCTCATTCCAATCAGAACTCGGGTATGGGTATGATTTTGTTTGACTGTCTTTTAAATATTTGCAGGGAGTCACATGGAGTCTCTAAAACACGAGCAAAACGAGCTGCAGCTCCTCCTGCAGAAGCAGAAGTTCACTCCAGCCGATGTGGAGAGGATCAACCGAGAGAAGAGCGAACTCCAACAGACCATCAACGGCCTCCGGAAGTCTCTGGAAGAGGCTGAACAGCACAAGTGGAACGAGGAGATTGCTCTGGCCAAAGTGAAAGAGAAGGTGTGTGTGTAGCTCTCCTGTAGTGTGTGTGTGTGTGTGTGTGTGTGTGTACTATTCCTGCCGCTGTGCACACACACACACACACTGTTTTAAAGATGTGAAATATGACTCAGTCTTCTGAATATTTGAGATTAAACTTGTTTGTGTGTTTTGCTACTCATTTGTCGTCTGTGTAGATTGAGATTACGGCCAATGTTTTTCATCCAGTCGCACACATTTTGACCTTTTTTTTAATTCCCCTTGTTTCCTTGCCCGTCGTGTCCTGGTCACCCAGGTGGAGTTGAAGGAGGCCGAGTACCACAAGGTGGCACGCAAACTGAAGCTGATCCCGCTGTCGGCAGAGAATGCATTTGGTCACGATTTTGAGATCAAGCCGTTTGGATGTGGATCCGGCAACATGGTGCAGCATGAGACGCAGATAAAGGTACCGCTGAGCATCGGGGAGTTGAATCTGGACCAGAACCAGACTTTTGTATTATGATGGATTTTAAATCAATTCAGTATGAACACGTCTCGGTTACTTTCCCAATGCTGAGGTTAGTTCCAGTTATTTGTTGCTTTGGACATAATGAATGGGAATGTGCCCCGTTGTAGTCCTTGGAAATAATAACAAATATATTGTGATGTTTCTTTTGAAATTCGATGCCGTGTGTTGTAGATGCTCCTGAGGAAGCTGGCCAGTGATATGGATGAAGAGGGCAGTCGATTTGCCAACATGAAATTCAGTTTGGAGGGGTCGAACGATCAGGTAACGGAACATTTTACCGTACTCGGGCAATATACCAAGGTGCGGTTAAAATCTATATTTTTTTGTATCACATTTGTTAGATTTAAATGTGTGTGTGTGTCTTTAAGGTGAATTCTAACATCTTGGACAAGTCCAACGACCTAAAGCAGCTGAGAGAGCAGATTCGCAAACTGGATGAACGTTTGGATTCTGACATACAGGTAAAGTTCATTCTGCTCCATGTTGGTAGAAACACCCTACGGCCTCCACCCTACGGCCTCCACCGTACGGCGAAGAGATCACTTTCATACCTGCAGACTTGTCACCTTTCGGCGAAATTCGCTGTTTTCAAATCAAGCTAGGTCATCCACTTCAATCGTGTAGATCCAAAGAGTTTTTCTTTTTTTTTTGGGGGGGGGGGGGGGGGGGGGGGGGGTTATGAGATTGGATATTTATGGCAGGTATGGTATAAAAGTTATAATTTTAGGATTGTGACAACCAGGTAGAGGAAGGAACAGCCTTACGGAACAGAATCACGGAACAGAATCATGGAATGACTCAAAAAGTTTGTTACCTTCGCATTGAAAATGCAGAAGGTAATGTTTTGGCCGGCGTGTATTTATTTGTGAATATGTTTGTCCGTCCGTTTGTCCGTCCGTCCGTTATTCATCTAAATCAGACAAAACTGAGCCGATGCTTATGAAACTTGTTGGGATGATTGGTCATGACCCAAGGAACAATCGATTAGATTTTGGGAGTGATTGGGTCAAAGATCAAGGTCAAGGTCACGAAAAGGTGAAAAACTTGTTCTTCGTCTAAATCAGACAAAACTGAGCCGATTCTTATGAAACTTGGTGGGATGATTGGTCATGACCCAAGGACCAATTGATTAGTTTTTGGGAGTGATTAGGTCAAAGGTCACGAAAAGGTGAAAAACGTAAATTTGCGATATCTCGGTTAATTGGCATCCGATTTGCGTGAAACTAGTGCCAAATTGTTCATAATTCAATCTTGTGATATGCGAAAGTATGCGCTCTACCGAGTGCCCATTCTAGTTATTATTTAGATTTGAGGTCAGAACAATAAAATAAACTGTAGTTATAAAAGCTTTGAGGTGTCATCAAACAACGTGTTTGTGGTGTAGCGACAAAAACAACAAAATAAGTCACCTGCCCCCTCTCCCCCTGTTGTCACCTTTCCCCCCCCTCATGAGTTTGCTGGTTTGCACTTTAGTTTGTGCCAGTTGAGCTCTGAACTGTCCGTCTACCCGTCAAAAACGGGTATACAGAAAAATGAGTAACCTTTTGGGAACACGCAGCGTGCACAGGTGCATCCTCCGTGTAGTAACGATACGTTTCCTGTGTGTTTGTGCCTGTAAAGGAACTCATCCAAGAGGAACAGGACTGGGCAGCGGAGGTGGAGTCTGCGGAGAACCATGTGACCATTCTTCAGAAGAAGGTTAATTGTGGTTACGATGAGTCCGTGCAACAACTGAAGGCAGCGCAACAACAGTAAGTGATTTATTTATTTATCAACAACATTCATGTCTTCTGGATTACTTCATCCTGCGGGAGTCTCTGGCCCCTACAGAACACAGCATTGTCCAATGGCCACCCGTCATTCCACTCTCCATGAGAGGGCTTGACTCGTGAGCTTTTTGTTTCCGTCTTTTGACTCTGAGTAAAGCCTTGGTGGTCGTCTCCTCCTCAGGTACCACCTGGTGCTGCAGGAGACAAATGAGGAGAGAAGAACAGTTGCCAACAACCTCGCGTCTGTATTCTCCACAGCTGCTAACCACCTGTCCATCACAGATGTAACGTTCTTACTCTACACCGTTCCCTACACTGCACCAATAATCTGTATCTCCAGCATTCTTCAGTTTAGTTTTACCAAGCGAAGGAGCAATGTTTCCAAACAAGTCCATAAGAACATCGAGTCCAGGCTAACTGACTTTTGAAATGGAAAAAAATGCTACAAAATCTATTTGGGCACAGAGGTCTTCGAGGAAGTGTCCTGAATAACATACCAAGTCATTGTAGTAAGAAATGACTGCTGCTGAAATGGGTTAAATATGCAAAAATGCAAGCTGGCCACCATAAATCTATAATGTCTCATATCTCCACTATCAAGAGGGATATTTGAAAAATGTAAAATGCTATTATATGCTTTTTGGACAAACGGCATCATATAGAATAGGTACAGACTTGATTAGATGCAGTGGTCATGGAAGAAAATCTAATGTAGCCACCAAAAATCCATTTCTTACATATATTTATATTGAAATACGACATACGCATATATAAAAAAATCTAAATTTTTAATGGTTAAGTTAGCTCGATTGCCCAGACTATTTGTGAGTCGGTCACTGTGGTTTACCTGTACATGCCTATTGGTTTCATTGTAACACATTAATGTGTAATACAACCCGTTCTTGCCCAACAGACGTGCCTCGACGATCTGCACAGCCGAGTCCAACGTGTCTGCTCTAAGGATGTGGAAGAGGATGAAGCTGCTGTCCTGAAGCTGAGGGAAACTTTGAAGAGCTTCACATCCAAGGCCAAAAGCCTGTAGTCAGGGGGGAGGGGGGAGGCCTTTCAGAGACGAGAAGTGTGTGGGAGTTCCCCTGTTATCCCGTCATTTTTAATTAGTTTCCATCTTGAAAAAAAGAAACTTACTTTATTTGTTCTGAAGAAGTTGTGGAAATGTATCGTATGACTGACTATGAACCATAGATTAACAAAAATGTCAGTTTTCTCTGTATAAATTATTCAGCAGTGTATTTTTTGCCAACACAGATGCATTTCAATACACGGCGTTTGCATCAAGATGGAGGTTTTGAAGTCTTAACGCATGTCCTTTTAGGTGTTGTGTTACCTGTTTTGTGTGATTTTTGTCGACACTTGTCAGTTTTCATATGCAAAATAAAAAATACTTTTAACCCCTCAAATGTGTATATAATAGTTTCTGCTCTTCACAAGACACCAGAGGAAAAATCATTCAATGTTTTTCACTGTACACTGAAATAAAATGCCATCAATTATTGTTTTTCATACCCAATTTATATATATATATTGCAAAGAAAAAAATAGTTTAACAATTGAGTTTATATTGTTTGTAAAGTTCGTCCCTGTGTGTTCATACTGCACTTTGGACTGACGCCACTAGGAGGCGGCACACGCCTCTGGTTGCCAGAACAAGTGTTCGGGTTGCCATATATTTACACATTTTCCTCTTGGTTAACATTAATGTTGCAGTTCCTTACATATGTACTTGGTTTATTAACGTATTCAGACATGAACAAAAGCCTTTTAACATCTCTTGACCGAAGTAAGCACCTGGTATAATGTTTACGAGTACGTTGTTTTTGTAACGTTGAATCTTCTGCTCACCTTCTGGATTGTAATGGAAGTCGACAGGTGCTGATGCCGCCTTGTGTTACAGGTTCAATGCAAACACTGGAAGTAATTCAACCAATGAACCGAACGACAAGAGGAAGGGTATATTTAAGCATGGTGGGAACGAGGAGGAGATTACTGTTCAAGTTGATATCAAATGAAGTCCCCAACAGCCTTTTAACTCTTATGAGAATCCATCAATAGTTTGAGTTATTTTTAAGCATTCACTTGTCTCAGTTTTCTAGATGGGAAAAACTTGCAGTTTTTCTGTGTTTTAAAACTTGAACTTTCTATATTCCTTGTTGACACAAAATACGTCAAAAAAATCAGATATATCGATTCTGAAATGTTGAATTGCAAAATATAACCCAGCATGCTTGACCTATATCTAGCATCAAAGGAGTATTATTTTCTGCTGATGAAAACAGGGCAGATGGGTGGGGGGGGGGGGGTTACCCTATAAGTCCACATTTTGTCATTACAGTAAAGTGGAGGAAGTTTTCACAAAGTTTGAAAACCGTCGGGGCTGCGAGCGTGAGAGAAATGTTTTGGCAGATGTTATGAGGAAAGATGAGGTGATTGTGAGGGGCTCCATGGAGCCAGGGAATGAAACACGTGATGGATAACTTCCACCACTAGCGGAGACAACCCATGTGTGTGTGTGTGTGTGTGTGTGTGTGTGTGTGTTGGATGGGGTATGCAGGAAGTCAAAGCAAAGAAGAAAGGCTGGTGCATGTGTTACTATGGAGACTTAATTCCACCAAACAGGACGGACAGTGGTGTGTTTATCGGATCCCATATGGACAGGTGGTATCCATAAATGCCATTTTTCAAGACTTTGAGAGTGCGTGTGAGAAGATGAACGTCATAATTGTGTGTATCATACTGCTTTATGCGTGTGTGTTGTCCCGTGTTGCCTGCATGGACCTAAAGTTGTTCATGGATCATTGCATTCAAAGACATGCACCATGAATTCTGAATACACTGTGTGTTCCTACTCTCACACAAAGGGGGAGTCAACTCAACCCGGCTGAGGGGCGAAGGCCCAACTCTTCTAGGGTGTGTGTGTGTGTGTGTGTGTGTGTGTGTGTGTGTGTGTGTGTGTGTGTGTGTGTGTGTGTGTGTGACTGACAGTATATTCCCTGGTGTCAAAGGAGGACCCTCTCAATTCCTCCATAAACACCTCAGTGGTATGCAAATGATCTGTAGCTCGCGCCTCGGACTCCTATGCAACTGCAGATATGCCTCGTAAATAAGACGCATCCGAAGTTACGGAAACGTCTTAGTTTTCCTCAGAGTCGTCATAACCTGTGAAAAACAGTTCTTAGCACAGCTATAAAAAAAACAAAAGAAAGAAGGGAAAAAAGTGTCAGTATCAATGAGGGCTGAGTGGAAGCAAGCGTTCGCTGAGCTATATGCGACCAATAGAGAATCTCATTCAAATGTCACCAACTTTAAAGGCACCCAATGATGGTTTCACTCAACAGCTGAGAGTTACAAATGAACTTCACACAAAGTTAAACATGATTTGGTTTCTTTTTTTAAAATTAGACATTTCTCATCCCACATGCTTTTTTCAGCATTACCTTGCAATTTGAGGCTAACTGTTAAACCTAAAATGTGATTTTTTACAAAATATATTTCATTACAGGAAAGTATGGCTAACATTAATGCTAGCTAACGTTATATTCTGTGATCTAATAGAAATATATGATAACGAATCCTTTGAACTGGATCCATAATTAGGGATGCCTCATATGTTCACGTAAAGCATCTTCTGTTCCGATGTGTAGTTATTCTGGATGTTTTATATTTTGTTTCCTGGGGTGACAGTGAGGTCTACTTGTCTGTCTTTCCTCACTAGCAACATATATTTAATTGTGGCCTTATTTATGCTTTGGATCCTGCATTTCATTCATCATTGTAATTCATCTGCAACTAAATCAAAGTTTTATGAACTTCCTCCTCAACAAACTGCTCTTGCTTCGAGAAGGAGATGCAGCAGCTCGGGTGAGGATCATAAATCTGTTGACATCATTACGCAGGTTGGCGTTAGAATGTAACTGACAATATTTCCTTATCTCACACACATCTGTAGTCTAAACTCGTTCCAAATGAGAAAACACTGCAGCCTGCCAAAAACTGACATAGCACCAACGCATGTGTGTGTGTGTGTGTGTGTGTGTGTGTGTACATGGCCGTACCGCCCATCAGGCTCTGATTCAGGATGTGCTTCTCTGGCGAGCCTTCCTCTGTGATCACTGCAGCACTGCTTCCTCTTCTTCGTCCTTCCTAACAGCACGGAAACACACATTGAGTTATACACTGTTTTAAGCCGTAGGAAGAAAAAAATGTACACCTCAATGAAATCAAAATATTTGAATTTGACTCTTTTAAGACCGTGATCATAGTCTTTAAAGTGCAGCTTCAGATGCACAGCGCTGTGACCGCACATCCAGATCAGCCCAGCGGTCCAGGAGGGAGCGGGGAAACTGATAAGGCAAGTGAAGAAATGCATCAAAACAACATCAGACACTCATGAGCAACAAACGGTAGTCGTCCAATGGAATGTGAATTCTGTGAAAGAACATTTCATGTTGCAGTTATTAGCTCCTGATCAAACCCCAAACAGACGTGTGTAAGATCCCAAAAATACCTACACTAGTATTTACAAGCCTGTGATCCCCTCACAGACATCTGTTTCTCCCCTGAGGTGAACGGACCCTGAAATGGATCCTGCTAAGCCAGAGAATGACTCACGGAGCAACAGCAGGGAGCAAACAGTTCAAACCTCTGACTCACAGCCCCTTTATAACCCCTCTATAACCTCTCATAGTCTAGACTGACCTTGTTATGACCCCTCGTGCGGCCTTAATAACCCCCGTCCGGGCCCGAGTGAGCGGAGACAGAACTGAAGGAAATGTGATATCTCGTGCTCAGTTGGCCTGTAACACACATCATCATCATCTCGCTCCAGAGAACTCCAGAGTCCGACTGCAAACGTGCACAACAGTCAACACATCACACACATCAAACACACACACACGCACACACACATCATACACACACACAGTGACCGGCGTCTAACGGGTTTAAGGCTACTCGTTACCATGACCTTGCAAAAAGGTGGAAAGCAGAAGTCAGGTAATAGCACGGAATGCTTATTACCCTTTGATTTATTTAAGTTATGCCAAATGGGGGGAAATTCACAAAGACACATTTTTCACATAGATTACCACAAGAGGAAACGCAACGTTGACCTCTGTGGTGTTTCTGCCGTGCCGTTACCTCCGAGCTACACAGAACAACAGCTCCGATCCACTCTGGATGGAATCACAACATCCTGAATACAGGCTACTTTGGGTACGAGTCGAGATATGCACTCTCCAAAAGACACTTTACGTTTTGCTTATTTTTGGTGTTTACTGAGATATTGGTGAGAAGATGGATACCACCTTTTTGTCCTGCTCGTTAGCTTAGCTTAGCATAAAGACTGGAGACTGGGAGCCAGGGAGAAGATGACGTTGAGTTGCATGATGTCAGTTTCTAGTCTGTCGCTCAAATGTCCATTAATTATACCAAAGTGTAACACTAAAACAACTGGAGCTCACGATGACAAAGACTGAAGCCTTTGGAATTCGTCTAAAAGCTTATTTTTAATAGAAACCAGAAAACCGACTTTTAATATCAAGGAGAGTTCAACTTGTTTTATACCATATGGTTTAGCATTTTATTATGTTTAGTATATTGTATTTTCAAGCCTGTGCATGTTTCACTTGACTGAAACATCAATTTATATGCGGGTACAAATAGGGAGGACTGGGTCATGTACTCTATTATCTCTATATTAAAATTTGCTTTATGTAAGAAAACAAAAAACATGCTCTAATTCCAAGTGAAAGAAAAGCCCCACCTGTAAAGTCTAAGTAGGTTTCCAGCTGCTTTTTTCCTATTTCTTTGTGGAGCTGTAAGTGACTGTGGCATCACCGTGGGACTTCCTCTCTGGTTTTATGGCTAAATCTGTAGATTTGGTGAATAAATTGTCCTGACACAAAAGAATAACATTGAAGCAGCTGTTATGTTTCATGCCTGCGCTGAGTTATGAGCGAGCTGAAACGGAAACAAACCTGCTGTGTACCGGTCGCTCACTGAATCTATTATTCAACAAAAGATAACCTGATTACAGCTGAGGCTGAACACACACGTCAAACAGTCGACGCGGCTTTAATGTCAACGCAGCCCGCTGTGATGGAGGGACTCCAAACCAGAAGCTGGCTTCACACACACACACACACACACACACACACACACACACACACACACACACACACACACACACACACACACACACACACACACACACCACAAACATACACGCAAACACATACACACACATACACACACCACAAACATACACGCAAACACACACACACACACACACACTTACACACACACACACACACACACAAACACACACACACACACATCACAACAGAAGTAAACCCTTAGCTTGTCTACTCTTTCCAGCTCTATTGTGACCTTTTGTCCGTCTCCTTCTCGTCTCATATCAATAACCAGCTGCACATATGACGCGTCATCATTGCTGTGTAGGGCAGACTTCCTGAATACTAATATCGGGATAGACCAGCGAGTTAGTATTGCATTTCCATAAAGTCGGGGGTCTCACAAGAGACAGCTTGGGAAACAGAATAATCCAACTCAAAAGCAGCTGAGGCCAAGATGTCCTGACCTCCATATCCTATAATTGATTGCGACAATTCCCATAAAGCAATCAGATCGCACGCAACCCGTTTGCAATTTAGATTGTCTACACTACATGTATGGCCTCTAAGCCCTGATGACATCAGCAGGGTCATTTTCTTTGTTTCACAAAGCAAAATAGCAGGAGGCAGCTGGCTGAGTAATACTCGCCATGACGACCACACTGGTCCTTCGATGACTGAATGGGCCGTTGTGATTGTGGTGAGGAAGTCCAGAATCCAGTAGCCAGTGGATGTGGGCAGACTAATATCAGCTGGTTTTAGGACCGGCTCAGTGGGCCAGATGGTGTCGGAGGCAGAGCGATACAGTCCAACAAGTGTCCAACAAGCGTGAGAGACGGGAAGCATCGGATCTCTTTGGTGCTCCAAAGTCCGGGAAACCCCCCAAAACACCTTTCAGACTTAGTCAAGACTGTTTATTCACACTTTATTCCGTCAGGATTGAACACTAAAAAGCATCTCCACACAGATAACCTGTAAAAAACTAATACAAATAATATGTCTTGATGCACATGGAACTAACTAAATAATATTGGAATTAACATCCGGACCAGAGAAAAGAAAACATGACGGAGAGACAAAATAAAACAAATCGATGATCTCAGTGTCAAAGAAGCAGACGCTCTCGTGTAACAGGCGTGACGTTTCCTCCCTGGGTCTGTGAGCACTCCTCTATAATTCATGGGGATAAGCACGCGTTGCCGGGTCTCCAGCACACACAGAGTAAACTAACCAAGACTCTGCTGCTAGAAACCTGCACACATGTTTTCTTTCACATAGGATAAAACAAGCAAATACTCCACATGGTATTTAACCGCCACAAAGGATGCATTATTATTTCATTTGCATTATCGTTATTGATGGCTGAGTCGAGACGTCAACAATTGTCTGACGGTAACGTTTCTCAAATCTGAATCTTGTTACTACAGTTGACCGAAAAAACAGTAGAGCATGGAGGTATAATACGAAGCTACCTTTGTCTCTGCTCTCATTTCCCACATCTATGGAACAGATCATGTGTGGACGGGTGAGATTAACACTAATAAGACTCCACATTAACACCTCACCGCGAGCATGTCTGGCTGTCTCCGGTATGACAGATGAGCTGCTGAAAGCCTCGTGGTGCACAGTGGAGCAACAACACCAACCTTCTCCGGGTCACGGAGCAAGATAACCTAGGAATTGTACCTTTTTTTTCAACGTCTACATCTCTGTCTCATGTGGACTCCACGCATCCACACCGTCACATCCCGCCTCCTTACATCTCCCTTCTATTAGAGGCCCCATGAAAACCACACACACACACACACACACACACATAAACACACGCACACACACACACACACATAAACACACACACACAAACACACACAGGGAGAAAAGTCCTAAGTTCATTCAAGAAAACAGGAGGGGAGAGTGCAGGGGACATTAATAGATGAAGCTAAGGGACATCAAAACGCAGGGGGTTGGAGGAAGAGGAAGGTGGGAGGGTTTAGTGAAAGATAGTAGGAGGATGGAGGGATAGACCAAGACAGTGAGAAATGGAGGTCTGCTGTTTCCCCATGAGAGAAGAATGATAGTGAGCAAATGGTCTGGTTTACCTCCTGTGGTTTTAGACACACACACACACACACACACACACACACACACACACACACACACACACACACACACACACACACACACACACACACTACTGTGTTTACAATGTGGATTAGACAGTTCCACCCTGTACCCTGAGGTGCTTCCGTGCCAGATGTATTGACAATGCATGCTATGAACGTTTTGTAATATTTCAAACCCTTCTCCCGCCTGAGGGAACAGCTGTAGTGGCCTATACATGTTGTCATGCAACTCCCAAATCGTGGCTGTTACAGCTGTTTAAAGTTGTTTGGTTGATTTTTATCATAGTTGCCATTTTTAGGGACTTACCGACCACAGCAGCAGATCAACGAACCTAGAAACCTTCCTCAATTTGTACAGATAATGTATACCCTCCTCTTAACACCATGTCATAATGCCCTGCTTCATGCCTCCTCTTTATTTCATTCATTTAATTAATGTTCAGTGCTTCCTGTTTTATTTTGCTACTCATCTCCCCTCTCGCTTCAGAGCGCTTACCTTTCAGTGTTTTCCTGCCAGTTATGAATGTCTGCGCCGCTCTAATTAGTTTCACCTGTTCCTCGTTAGCCCAGCACTCACCAGGCCAAGTTAGGCAGTGACTATTCATACTCTTCTTTTTTTTCTGTTTGTTTTTTTCTTCCTTTTTTTCTTTTATATCTGCTTTTGGGTCTTCCTGCAGTATTTCAGTTTAGTATTTAAACGTTTGTTCAGGTTAGATCTGAGAAGCAAGTGGTAGGCGGTCTCAGACTACACATAATAGCAATGGCACTAAGCTGTACATGCGTTTGTCAATCTGGAGTCAAAAGCAAGTGCATTATCGAAGCCGCTGAGCTGAAAGCAGTCCAATGTTGGCTAAATCCCAAAACAACTTCAACTCTGCGTGTCTTTCAGGATCACACCCTTTTCAAGTAGGCCATCACATGCGCTCAGCAGTTTCCTCTTCGCTTGATGCGATGGTGTGTCACATTGGAATAAAATGTCAAAAAAGTGCATCCACCAAAGGCGCACCTGTGTCCATAAGCACGTCGGGATTACTCAAGTTTACTGACGTTCAAATGTTTCATGTCACTTAAATTAAACAATATCAAGTACTTGCATCATACGTATAAGTACTTCTTATATCTCAGCACAATCACCCTCCTGCAAGCACACAACATATTACAACATAAAATGCAATACATATTCCAGAGAAGCTGACATTTTAAAAATATAAGATAACTAGAATGGGCACTCGGTAGAGCGCATACCTTCGCATATCACAAGATTGAATTATGAACAATTTGGCACTAGTTTCACGCAAATCGGATGCCAATTAACCGAGATATCACAAATTTACGTTTTTCACCTTTTCGTGACCTTGACCTTGACCTTTGACCCAATCACGCCCAAAAAACTAATTGATTGTTCCTTGGGTCATGACCAATCATCCCACCAAGTTTCATAAGACAATCCGGGGTTCAGATCAGGAACCGGGAGCAGAGTTGTAGTTTAACACCCTTCTCTGCTCTTCTTGTCGAGCAGTTACCCATCCACAACTCTAGAATAGAGACTGTGAAGACTGTGTCTGTCCCACGGCCACTTAAATTAAATAAATCTAAAGTAAACACAAGAGGAGTCGTACACTATAACCTTATACAAGTTAACACCATTATTTCAGCAGTGCAACAAAACAGGACTATTAAATGTGGTCTCCTAAATATTAGATCTCTGTCATCTAAAGCTGTGTTACTAAATGATTTAATAACAGATAATCACATTGATTTATGTTGTCTAACTGAAACCTGGCTGCGCCATGAAGAATATGTCTGCCTAAATGAGTCGACTCCTCCAAGTCATGTTAATACTCACATTCCTCGAGACACCGGTCGAGGAGGTGGAGTAGCAGCCATCTTTGACTCGAGCCTTTTAATAAATCCTAAACCTAAATTAAATTACGACTCATTTGAAAGCCTTGTTCTTAGTCTTTCACATCCAACCTGGAAAACATTACAGCCGATTCTATTTGTGATTCTGTACTGGCCACCCGGTCCATATTCAGAGTTTATATCAGAATTTTCTGAATTTATATCAAGTTTGGTTCTTAAAACTGATAAAGTTATTATTGTAGGAGATTTTAATATTCATGTGGATGTTGATAATGATTGCCTAGGTACTGCATTCATCTCATTGTTGGACTCGATCGGCTTTCGTCAGAGAGTACAGAAACCCACTCACAGCTTTGGCCACACGCTTGATCTTGTTCTTACATATGGCGTTGACATTGAGCATTTGAAGGTCTTCCCACAGAATCCTCTTCTGTCAGACCACAGCCTTATAACTTTTGAGTTTATACTACCGTAGTGTACACTGTTAGTCAAAAGTTTCTACACCAGATGTCTAACTGACAGTGCTGTAGCTAAATTTAAAGAAGCGATTCCTTCTGCACTTGATTCAATACCATGTCTCAATATAACAGAGGACTCCTGGTCTAACTTTAGTCCGTCCCAGATTGATCATCTTGTTGATAGTGTCACAGGCTCACTGAGAATGACACTGGACTCGATAGCCCCTCTGAAGAAGAAGACAGTGAGGAAGAGAAGGTTTGCTCCCTGGTATAACCCTCAGACCCGCACATTAAAGCAAACGTCACGAAAGCTTGAAAGCATTTGGCGTTCAACTAATCGGGAAGAATCCCGCTTAGTTTGGCGAGATAGTCTTAAAACTTATAAGTAGGCCCTCCGCAATGCCAGAGCAGAATATTACTCATCAGTAATAGAGAAGAATAAGAACAACCCTAGGTTTCTCTTTAGCACTGTAGCCAGGCTGACAGAGAGTCACAGCTCTGTGGAGCCCATGTATTCCTATAGACCTCAGGAGTAATGACTTTATGAACTTCTTCAATGAGAAGATTTTAACTATTAGGGACAAGATTAATAATCTCTTGCCCTTAACCAGAGATCTGTCCTCAAGTGGAATGGCTTTGGAAACCCCTGTATGTCCTGGTATATATTTAGATGGCTTTTCTCCCATCAACCGTGACCAATTATCTTCAATGGTTTCTACTTCTAACACGTCTACCTGTCTCTTGGACCCTATCCCGACTAGGCTGCTTAAAGACGTTTTGCCTTTAATTGGCAGCTATCTTTTGGATATTATTAATGTGTCTTTGTTAACAGGCCACGTACCACATTCCTTCAAAGTAGCTGTAATTAAACCTCTCCTGAAGAAGCCCACTCTGGATCCAGAGGTTTTGGCTAACTACAGACCGATCTCTAACCTCCCCTTCCTCTCTAAGATCCTTGAGAAAGTGGTCGCAAATCAGTTGTGTGACTTTCTACATCAGAATAGTTTATTTGAAGAGTTTCAGTCAGGATTTACAAAACACCACAGCACAGAGACAGCACTGGTGAAGATTACGAATGACCTCTTAATGGCAGCAGATAAAGGACTCCTCTCTGTACTGGTCTTGTTAGACCTTAGTGCTGCATTCGACACCATTGACCATAACATCCTATTACAGAGACTGGAGCAGTCGATTGGTATTTCAGGCACCGCCCTAAGTTGGTTTAAATCCTATTTATCAGATCAATCTCAGTTTGTATTTGTAAACGATGAAGCCTCAATGACCACCAACGTTAGTCACGGAGTTCCACAAGGTTCTGTGCTTGGACCAATTCTATGTACCTTATACATGCTTCCTTTGGGCAATATTATCAGGAAACACTCTATAAACTTTCATTGTTATGCAGATGATACTCAACTATATCTATCGATAAAACCAGAGGAGACTAACCAACTCACTAAAATTCAAGCATGTCTTAGTGACATAAAAACATGGATGACCGGCAACTTCTTGATGTTAAACTCAGACAAAACCAAAGTAATTCTACTCGGCCCTGAGCACCTCAGAGATCAATTATCTGGTGATGTGATTTCTGTAGATGGCATTACTCTAGCATCCAACACCACTGTAAAGAATCTCGGCGTTATCTTTGATCGGGACTTGTCCTTTAACTCCCACATAAAGCAAATCTCAAGGACTGCATTCTTCCATCTACGTAATATTTCAAAAATCAGGCACATCTTGTCTCAAAATGATGCAGAAAAATTGGTTCACGCGTTTGTTACTTCGAGACTGGATTACTGCAACTCCTTATTATCAGGCTGCACTAATAAATCTCTTAGGTCCCTCCAGTTGATCCAGAATGCTGCAGCTCGTATTCTCACTAAAACTAAGAAAAGAGATCACATTACTCCTGCACTAGCTGCTCTGCACTGGCTCCCTGTAAAATCAAGAATCACTTTTAAAATTCTTCTCTTAACTTACAAAGCCTTAATTGGTGATGCACCATCATATCTTAAAGAGCTTGTAGTACCGTATCGCCCCACCAGAGAGCTGCGCTCACTAAATGCGGGGCTACTTGTAGTTCCTAGAGTCTTAAAATGTAAAATGGGAGCCAGAGCCTTTAGTTATCAAGCTCCTCTTTTATGGAATCAACTTCCAATTTCAGTCTGGGAGGCAGACACAGTCACCACATTCAAGAGTAGACTTAAGACTTTCCTCTTTGACAGAGCTTATAGTCAGGGCTGAATCAGGTTTGCCCTGGTCCAGCCCCTGGATATGCTGGTATAGGCTTATAGCTGCTGGGGATGTTTAGGATGCACTGCGCACCTCTCTCCTCTCTTCTTTCTCCTATGGATGAATCTTCATCTCTCCATCACACATGACTAACTCTGCTTTCTCCCCGGAGTCCTTCTGACTTCACGTCTCATGGGGTCATCGGACCTTATGAGACGGCATAGATTCCATCTGCTGATGGACCTTCGATGGTTGGATCGTGAGTTCCTGTCGCCAGCTGTGCCGCTGCCCTGCTGGGACTCCGCCCATTCCTCCACTTGGGAGGTCTCCAAACTCTCCATCGTGGAATATGCCTAAATATGAACTATTGATAAACTCTGTCAGATTCCTTGAATGTATTTTAACTCTAAATATGTCCTTCTGTACACATTACATCTATTGCATCTGTCCATGCTGGAGAGGGATCCTCCTCTGTTGCTCTCCTGAAGGTTTCTTCCCTTTTTTCCCCCTGAAGGGTTATTTGGGAGTTTTTCCTGGTCCGATGTGAGGTTTTGGGTCAGGGATGTCTATGTGTACAGATTGTAAAGCACTCTGAGACAAATTTGTAATTTGTGAAACTGGGCTATACAAATGAACTGAATTGAATTGAATTGAATTGAATAAGAATCGGCTCAGTTTTTAAATTTTTCACCTTTTCGTGACCTTGACCTTGACCTTTGACCCAATCACTCCCAAAAACTAATCAATTGATCCTTGGGTCATGACCAATCATCCTACCAAGTTTCATAAGAATCGGCTCAGTTTTTACGTTTTTCACCTTTTCGTGACCTTGACCTTGACCTTTGACCCAATCACTCCCAAAAACTAATCGATTGCTCCTTGGGTCATGACCAATCATCCCACCAAGTTTCATAAGAATCGGCTCAGTTTTGTCTGAGTTAGACGAATAACTGATGGACGGACATATTCACAAATAAATAAATACACGCCGGCGAAAACATTACCTTCTGCATTTTCAATGCGAAGGTAAATATCAAGCCACAGTCCTCATGGTGTTTTACTGGCGTTGATATTTTTTTTTCTTCTTTCTTGCTGGCCATTGGGTGAATGAGTCTATATTCCATCGGCAGTTTACTATAGCAATGACTGTGTGTGTGTGTGTGTGTGTGTGTGTGTGTGTGTGTGTGTGTGTGTGTGTGTGTACGTGCGTGTGGTAGTAGTGGTGAGTGGGGAGCCTTTGGCTGGTGGTCCAGACTGGGGTCTTGGCGATAGGCCAGTTGACGATGATCAGTGCAGGGCTGTTAGGGCTCCGTGGTAATCCCCTCTGCTTCTGCTTTGTGTTGCAGGCAGTCTCAAGCCTATGGCTCAGAGCCTGTTTCTTGTATGAATCACTTAAATACCAGATTGTTTTTACAATCTAATTTAATTTAGCCAAACCTTGGCGCCAAAACCCCTTAGAGCTTCCTTCGCTTTTTATCTTTTAATCTTTCCGTTTAAATTTCAGATTAAAAGACTCACAAAAGACAAACTACTTAATTTGACTGTGAGTATGAAAAGATAACAGACCTTGGAGTCTCTTTTGATCTTCATGGTGAGAAAGCATCAGTATTGTGCTGTCGGCATCGGTCTTGACTTAACTGTATTGTTTCCATCTGTGATGCCTCCTTCTGAGGTTATCTTTATAATTGACTCGTCATAAAGCTTGAGTCACACTGACAGATTCCAGTGCAGTGGCACAAAGAGCTTCTTATGGTTTGACATTTCTCACGGAGCCCCGAGACATGTCTGATATCACCGTGGTTACATTCTGGTTATCATTAGTATCTTTTCCCACGCCGGCTGGCACAGCGGCTTGGGCACAAGGCTGCACCCACAATTTCTTCCTCTTGAAAACCAGCTGGTCTCTGATTTAAATGGTATGTTTTGATGATTTGAGCGGCGGTGATCTTCTAAAGTAAATCTTGAAACCATTGTGGTGAGACGCCAAGGAAGCTGTTTTTTCTCCTTAAAATTAGAAAGGTCGACTTTTAACAGACTGGTCTGGAAATCATGGGAAAAAGGAACTTCACGTTCCCCATTTAGCAACTACAAAAGGCCTTTGGCTGCTTAGCTGCTCTTGCAGGTGCAGCATAAAAATATCCTGTGAAAAATGGGATTAGTTCAATTCAACTAGAATTGAGTCTTTCTCAAAGCAGCGCTCTGGTTATTCTGGATAACCCACCGACCAATCACATGCAGGAAGGAGAGAAACCATACTGTAATTTAGGTGAACCAACCCCGTTCTAATGTAACATGAGTGTGTCAACACCTACAGCCCTGCCAGTATTTAGCACCTGTTTGCAACGCCATCCTCTTAACCGCTAACACTTGTGTTGTGTTACACTCTGGTGGAACAGTATCCTTCATTACAGGCTCGTCTGACACATGGACAAAAGAGCATTGGACTCATCTGACTAACGACACCATCCTCTGACGGCCAGAGAGCTCTGATGGTTTCCTTTGTTGTCCACATGCAGCTAAAACTGATGACGCTTCTAGAGGGTTGGCACTGCCATGGTTAACTCAGGAATATCTTTAAATTGATCCTATATAAGCTAATTGGCCAAGACGAGCTGTGTTATGATCAGAAAAATGTTTAGGTTTTATACTTCCGTCAGTACTGGATCATCGGTAACTTGTGAACTAAATTAATAAGTGAGTGAAATTAAAGGAAGTTTTAACTGGTTCTATATAAACTGCATTTCTAGGTTCATTTTATGAAAATATTGGTATTGCGAGTGACCTACAGATTTTAAGTCATGTCATCCTGGTGATAGGTTCAACATCCAATAAATCAAAATGCCAAGCACAGGGACGTAAACATCTTCAAGAAGACATTTCTTAGTGCCTGCAGTGCAGAGCTGGAGAACTAAACACGTCCAACAGTGAAACCTCAGCTGTCAAACAGTATTAATCACCGGCTCAGGAGCTTCACTGGTGCATCAGCTCTGGTTGCAAAATGTCTCACAGAGAACCACAGCGTCGTTAATAGAGACAATGAGTTGCATCACAAACACGAGAGACTTTTACCATTAGTTGATGAACCAGACTGACTCACAGACAGAGGAGGAAGGGCTGTGACATGTGAGAGAGCAGGGCTGGATCCCATATCGACCAGCAAGACACATCATCTCTTCTCATGTTCTCTAACGCCTTCATCATTGTCTTCATTTTCATTATCCTCCTTCAGCCAACATATAATTTAGCTCCCAACGCCATGGCTCTTCCTTCCATGTTGTGTTCTTTGAGTTGTAACACTCATCTTTCATCCATCTATCTCCCATCCCTCACTGTTTGTCTCACCTTCCTTATGCTACAGCTACAATACTATACTATACTGTGGGTACCGATACTCCATCCTCCCCTGGGTGTAATTCCTGTTCTTGTCATTTGATTACATCAGAGTATGTTATTCCTTTATATATTACAAAGGTACATCCCCGATGCCCCATCGATCTTGTTCCTCTCCGTCTTTACACAAAAAGTGACACAAATACAACAATTCATTCCTGGTACTTAAGCATATTTGGAACTGTTTTGTTTAGTTTTGGACTTTTTTTTAGCAAAGTCTGTCTTGTTGTCTGCTACACTCATCCACATAAGGCCACACCACACAATCTCATGTGTAAGAAATGCAGACAGAATACACTACACTGTGTAGAATACATTTATTAATAATTAAATGAGACAATTTTAAAGTTAATACTGTATAAAAATAAAGCTGTAGTTATGTTAATAAAGTAAAGGAAATCTTGTTTCATTTAAACATCACTTAATCTGAGGGGAAGACATGAAATAAGCAGTGGAGAAACAATTACAATTGTGGATATCATGAGGACGAAATGTTCTAAAATAGATTCTCTGTCCACATAATAAAAAAAAAAAGAAAACAATGCAGTCAAACTAAACTATTGGAACATTGTAAACATTAAGATACTGAGGAAGGTTTACCAGTGATGTTTGACCACTAGTAGTGCTAATGAGCAATGCTTGAGTTTGTTTGTATTGAATAAGCAGGCGTGCGATGCATGCAGTACACCATCCTGCTACCGGGTTCAGATATTCCACTGATCGGCAACAGGTGCCGGTAACAAGCCAAGTAACAATGGAACTGTAACAACAAAGAAGAAGACCAAGAAAGAAGACAAAGAAGACAAAGAAGAAGACCAAGACGATCAAGAAGAAGACAAAGAAGAAGGCCTCGAAGAAGACCAAGAAGAAGACCAAGAAGACCAAGAAGAAGACCAAGAAGAAGACCAAGAAGAAGAAAAAGAAGACAAAGAAGAAGGCATAGAAGAAGACCAAGAAGAAGACCAAGAAGAAGACAAGAAGACCAAAAAGATCAAGAAGAAGACAAAGAAGTAGACAAAGAAAAAGACAAAGAAGAAGGCATAGAAGAAGACCAAGAAGAAGACAAAGAAGAAGACCAAGAAGAAGACAAAGAAGATCAAGAAGAAGACAAAGAAGAAGACAAAGAAGAAAATCAAAAAGAAGAAGAAGAAGACAATCAAGAACAAGAAGAAGACCGAGAAGAAGTAAACCGCAAGCGTTTGAACATGGATGTGAACAATTCTTAATTACACAATATTTTTTTAAAGAAATCCTTTTTTAAATGTTTTATGAGAAGTAAAACATATTAAACTCTTTTGTTATTCATCAAGAATACAACATGTATTTTGATGAGGGACTGAATGCACTTTGATTGTTTACAAGACAACTCCACATGGCACCTCAAACATACTTTTGGAATGTAAACCACCCGTTTTTACTGCTTTAATATATATAAACCTTTGGCTACAGCAATAAATAAGATGTATTCCGTTTATAAACAAACTAAATAAATAACAATAAATTAATAAATTCAAGATTTCATAAATACATTTCATATGTGTATAACTTTTTCCATGTAACATGCTGCTATACAGTAGACGGGACTATGTCTGCCGAAGCATCCATTAGGTCAGATAGATTTCAGGCGTTTAGGTTGAGTATCCATGGAAACATTTAAAATCTCTCTGAACATATGATGACATAGGTGTAAACTGTTGTAGCTATTTTGGAGAAAGAAGAGGTTGATTGCTTCGGAAGGAAAATCTGTGGCCTCGTCACCTCCTCTCTTTATCGATTCCTTAAGCGTTGGACTCAAGTCCCACATTGCCCCATGTTGCCTGAATGTTTCTCCACAGTGAGATAAGTCAGTAGAAAAACACTCAACAGTGTAGCGGTGAATGTGAAACTACAGACAGCGGGACAGGAGCTCACGCTCCCTACACACAACCACACTTCCAGGCAGAGTGCTTCCTCACGGTGTGGTAGACGAGGTTGTCGTCCAGAAACGAGAGGTCATCGTCAAACGCTGTTGGTCGGCAGCAAGTCTCAGGGGGCGTGTCTTTAGGGGGAAGCCTCTTGTTGTGGACGAGGTTGTAAAGGATTTTGTCGTAGTTGGTCTCCGACTTCCTGCAGGGTCCGGAGCAGTACCTGAATATCATTTCCTCGCTGGAGCGGTAGCCCAGGCCGAGGTCCGTCACATTGAGGTGGATTTGTTTGAGCACACAGCCTTGGCCTCCTCCCTTGGCCTTTCTCCCTGCCCCCCTTCCTCTGGCTCTTCCTCTGAGCCCCCCTCTCGACTGGCTCGCCCCCTTCTTCCTCCCCCTTCTGTGTCGAGTCCTGCTCCTCAGTTCTTCTTTCGGGGGGGACAAGGAGGTGGTGGAGGAAGTAGATGAGGACACGGTGGATGAGGAGGAGCGACGCATTCTCCTGATGGTCACTTTGAGGAAGTCCACCACGTCTTCAAACTCGTTTGGGGACGGTTCCTCCATGGTGTCTGAAACACATCAAGAAATGGCACTCTAACAAGGGCGTATCATACGAGGCAGTACATGTTGTTTCTCTCTATCTAATCACTCACTCTGGCTCTGGAACAGTGTTCTGTCAGAAGCTACACACGTGGAAATTAAACACATTGTTTTGTTTTTGAAGTTACACACAGATCCCATTCTTATGTATGCAACACGCTGTTGTGTATGAGTGGAATAGTTGCATTAAAGGTATCGTTATCGAGCCTCATGGCGAATACCACTACAGAGCTAATAGTGGTTTAACAGGAAATTAATTGACAACTATTACCATTTTCTTAATAGTATTACATTCAAATATTCATTTGTTTCTGTCAGGTGTGAAAATTTACTATATTTCTTTGTCCTTTGTAAGGAATAAGTTGAGTATGAGGTTTCTCATTTGTCAGAAACAAGTCATTTGAAGATGTCACTCACCATTAAATTATTGATAATACAAATAATTGTTATTTTCCACCCTCCATATCAGTATTTAATTATGTCCAAAGCTTTTAAGCATGTGTTCTACACAGTGGGAAATGTATGAATAATACCTTCTGAATACACTAAAAAGGTTAGAGGCCACATTTGTACATATTTCAGTCACTGCATGGTTCATGCACTCTACAATGCATCTACATACATAGTTTAGTATCACATTCAGACCAAACACTGTTTTTAATGTAGCAGTTATTATTTTTGTATTTGACTATTGTATAAAACTACATAACTATTTGTTTTAGGAATAAATGAAAGCCTGCTGCCGGGTGTACATTAAATGCATGTTTGTTTGGGCACTTTGGACACTCCATACACAAACACGAGCTCTTACGTTGTTCTCCTCCAGCCAGCGTCTCTTCCCAGTCCGCCGCACCCGCCTCAGCGCGGCCGATGCCCGGGGAAGTGACAGACAGGCGGATCTGAACCGGCGGGAGCTCCAGGGGAATCTCGGGAGCGCGCCCGTTACTCTCGGTGGACGTGGACTGCGGTCGGCTCCAGAGCAGCCGGCTGGCGTGAACGGCGCTCAGCAGTATCAAACAAGTGGTCAGGCTATCCCATAACTTCATTGTCCAGCTCAGTCCGACAGAAGAACATGGCGCAATGAAAAATCAAGCAGGTATCATCTGGCAAACGCGATTAACAGCATATTGAAGACGAGCGATAGATGGAGAGGAAAAGGGTGGCGCGCGCTCATCGGCTCGGGGTTCCTGCCACTGAAAACAAGACGAAGATCAACGTGTTGCTGCTCGCGCAGCCTGCTGTGAACTGCACGCTATCACTCGCATGCCAACTGGCAAACGCTGTGCAGCGTGGCGCAACATCCAGGAAGGCTCGAAACCAAAGGCAGAGGCGCAAAAGGCAAAGCAAAGATTTCCTCCCCTGAAGTTTGCCAATCCAACGACGCTTGAAAGACAACAATAACTCCCAGTTCACATTCGGTTTGCTATTGCTCAATGCAGTCACTCCTGCGCATCCCTATAGTCACCCATCAGTCCTGACTGAGACGCGAGGAGGAGAAGGAGAGGTCTAACGGGAGCGATGGGAGGTGGTGGTGACGTCTGATGGTCCATCCTCTCCCTCTGCATGGGTGGAGACAGGCAGAGGCAGAGGATGGATCATGGAGGCCAGAACCTGCACGAGTGAACCTCAAGGCCAGAGTTGGTGAGGTAGAGGAGTTGAGTTCTATTATGGAAGAGGCTCAGTCTGTGTGCTCAGATGTCTGAGGAGGAGAGAGGAGTTTCACACTTTCCATTAACAATAATCCCAATTCCACATCCGGCCTTGTGTGTTTGGTTGAGATTGGACAGGAAATATGTTTCTAATCAGCCAGTGAAAAACAGACTGGCTGCATATAGCCACAGTGCTCGTATAATCAAGCTGTTTTGCAGTTTATGAGCAGATGACATTTAACATCCAGGGAATGTGAACTGATATCCAATATGGCAACTGGGTGTTTAACTGGGAATTAGCTGGAAAGTAGAATGTCCTATAAAGGTTTGGTTTTACATAATCTGAGGTAAACTATAATTTAATGTATTTATTTATCTTACGATTTTTATAAGCGAGCACATGAGTTACGTATATAATATTCTTCATATATACAGTAATAGCCATTGACATAACTTTGTTTAGGTGTCCACATATCTTTGGCTAATATAAGCTATTGATACTAAACCAAGCTAATACTACAAATACAAAATTATTCAAATTTCTAAAGATAAGGCTTCACATTTCACTGTTGTTATGAGCAGAACATTGTGTCATAGTGTGATAGTTAAGTCAACTAACTGCTTCTCAACTCTAACATCAAGGACTAAGATCAATCCTATGGAAATCTACATTTTTATTATTTAACTTTTTTTTTCTCAAGCGGTCTCAGGTTGTTCTGGGGTCATGGGGAGTCAGTCCGGGTACATGCTGCTGATCTGAATCTATAAGGCAGAAATAATCTCCTCTTAAAAATGAATAAATAAAAATTTTGTCTTTGTTGGTCATCGATAACAAATCAATCATTTGAAAACACCTGAGCATTTCTTTAATCAACATCGTGCTGTTTAGTACGACGTTGTAGCGGCTTAAAGCAATAACGGGTTATTTAGTGTCACATCAACTTTCAAATAACCACAATTCAAGTTTTAATAGCAGATAAATACATAACAATATTTACATAACAATATTTTTTAGCAAAATGAGGAGCGAAATATTAATTAGAATATAATATCATAGTCAAAAAGATGACTTGACTCCTCGGGCCCAGCATGTCAAGGAGAGGAAAGGGGATATGGCTGCAGAGTAAAGAAAGAGTAAATGGGGAGAGAAAGAAATCCAGAGCGAGTACAGATGGAGAGAAACTAAACAGAAAAGAGAGAAACAGAAACTGAGCTTGAACTTCTTTCACATGCGGTATCTATCTCTATAAACAAGGATAATAACAGTTAGAAGTTGTTTATTTCACTTTAGTCATCGCAACAGTAAAACTAATTACGCTCACACAGCTGCAATGTGTTACGTCTTTTTTTTCCGGGTACATTATCTCTGATAATTATTCCACATGATCATATCTGATTCAAAGTCCAGATGGACCACGGTCCAGTTCAGTTATATGGAGATGACCAAGATGACTCCGGTTCAAGTGCTTAGACACTTTAAACACTTGTAAGCAGCCAAATGCTTTACTTCCTCTCTCCTGTTACTTTTTGCTACCCAGCAGAACTGAATAAAACTGTTTCCTCTAAGCTACTGTGAAATACGTACCGTACACATCCGTGTGGATACAGTAGGGCCTTGTGTGAATGTGTAAACACACATGCAGCGCCACGCACCCTTGAAGCGCAGTGTTTCATGATGATGAATCATGTCTGTCAGCCACACTGTATTGTAATCACTTGCCTGCACTGAACATGCAAAAAACATCTGAGCATCCAAATATGCTGCAACTGTAAAGTCTTACGGAATAGCATGTTGTCCGTGGCCGCTTGTGTTTTTAGACTACTAATCACTCAGAGGAGGCTCTTCTCTTCCCCCTGACCCGCTCGCCTAACTGTATGGAAATACCTCCTCAAGCAATTACACCCTCGCAAGCGTCAAATACACCAAGCAGATGTCATTTCTCCTTCTCGAAGGCTTATCAGGGGCCGATCTGCAATTGAAATTGTGATTTGTCAGCCATGTCTTGGGCTCAGTTTGACTCGCGTGCAACAGGGCTAATTGCACAGGTCATTTCACCCGCCATTATCAGCCAACTTGAACCTGCAGCTGTGGCGTGGCTTATGGGAGCGAGGAGCTGACAGCTGGAACGGACGTCTGAGTGGGGACACTGCTGCTGGTGTGATTAGCAGGGAAAAAAATAAATACTCTTGACTCTCCACACTGGCTGGAAGGGAGGGGGGATTGGTTCTCATGTGTGCTGTATTCTACATTCACACGTCTCAGTCTGATGAGAATCTGCGCTTGTGTCTAGGGATGGCGACGTCGGAGGGTCGGGCCAGACAATTATAAGTGTTATTGTTGCATTGAAATGTAGTACAAGACGTTTATGGTCCCCAAATGATGAACCCGAGTGACTTTGGTGAAAACTTGACTTTTATCAAAGTTTGGGTTTTTCACTTATCCAGAGAAATATCTCAACATCATCGTTAACGATGCTTCCCATGTGGTGAATCCTCAAGACTTTAGTGATGCTCTTAGTTTTCATCTTGTGCCACCTTTTGTGCTTTTGAATGACATTTCTCAAGAGCTGTGAGAAGGATTGAAACGTAATGTGGTACACACACTTATGTCCCTCTCAGGATGAATGAAAATGACGTTGGTGATTTCGTACCTTTTCTTCTGGTGCCATTATCGGGTTGACATGTTAATTTCTCCAACACTTTACTGTATGTGAAAATAACTGGAAAATGACATTCCCGTCAGTCACAGCTTTTTGTATTTAGCGTCAAATAGCAAATGTTCCGCATGTTAAAATGTTAAGATAGTCACATAACAGCACGTTGGCATGCTGACATGACACGAGCATGGCTGCAGACCTTTAGTCTGGCTTATGCCAGGTAGGTGTACAATATCAGCCGTCTCGTTCATTTCACCTGCAAATGCTTATGGTTCATAGCTCTGGGGAAGGAGAAACTGATGACCTTCAACCCCATGGACCCTTTGGATTCACTGAAGGACGAGGACGTGCATCACATTAACATTTAGAATGGGAAGTTGCCAAAATAAAACGATTGTCCAGTAAGTCAACTGCTCTACAACCTTGATTTTTCTAGACATGTTACTTGTAGGACAACCACGTTTTTTTTTATATAGATGAAGTAAAGAGAAAGTAAGAAGTTCCCTTGCTGATGATTGTATCACTCGTCACGCACTGGATGCTGGTTGGATCATTGTGGGGAGCCGCAGTGGTGCTTAGAGAGTAATCCACACCGTGTGTACTCTGGAGCCTCGGGCCTCAGGCCATCAGGCTACGGGAGCTGTGAGAGCGGTGAGCTGAACCACTGGGAGTTGTTTCTGAAATGTTAAGATGAGGTCAAATACCATTTACTTCTTGTTGGTCTCCGGTTTGGCAACGAGAGAGACGTTATTGCCCGCTGGCGTGCTATGTGGAACCTCACCGCCTGACTTCAGGAGGAGAACATCACAATCAGTGATTCCCAATGTTAAAAACACTGACTGCTCATACACACGGGCCTGTAGGACTTAAATGCTGCCACACGTGGACACTGTTTACCACCGCTACTATCAATGTGTTACACATTTACTACATGAAACAGCTCTTCAGTGGCGCTCACACCAAACTAATCTTTTCTGCTTCTCCTTTCTTTACCTGAAAAAGAAAAGTTTTTGAATACAGAGACTTACATATGTATTTTTTTATTCATTACTATGATTATTATACAATAACAATATTAATAATTAATGCAATATCGTAATATGGTAACCTAAAACTGAGTTTTGTTGTGTGACAGCTTAACAAAAGTCTGTGAAAGGACAAAACAACTGATGTAAATAAAGACTCAAATCCATTTTTATTCATATTTTGAATGATCTTTGAAGTGTGGTGAGAAAGAACAAATGAGTTTACCAAACACCCGACACACCACTTCTCATGCCTTTGAAATACAAGCTGCTCTTTTGAGACAATTTTCTAAACCAGCAGTCTGGTTTATTTGCTTGTTTTTTATTGAATTAAAAAGTAACACTTGATTGAGGAAGAGATGAATCTGAAAGCTGTTGTGTTCCCTCTTCGTTTCAGTCCGCTTGATTCCAATAAATAGACGCAGACGGACTGGTTGTTTCTGCAACAATGTTATGTAAATACTTGGAGCTTGGCTTGGACCTTGCCTGGTCATCGGTTTCTTTTCCTGTAATTGTTTCTTCTCGGTCACTCTGCAATGTCCTGAGTGAGTTTTTGTTTGTCCAGTAGATGGAACCAGTGAGCCCCCCATGCAGCGCCATGACCATCATCATGGACGCGGCTTATTATCTCACTGAACCTTCGCCATTGGCCACGATCAGCCTCGGTCGTTACATTATGGAGATCCCCAGAGCAACGCTACTGGTGTGACGGAGTTTCTGAAAGTCAGATCCAAAGAGGAAATCCACTTTTTAAAATGTGGTGCTTCAGTTCATAGGATCAGTTAAGATGTGTGAGAAACTAATCTTAAATGTAAGATACTATAACGGGATCTTATATTCAATTTAAACCATCTTTGTCGAAATGTATGCCTCGAGCTCCATCATCCGACCCTGGACCTGCCTGAAATAGAAAATAGGGTGTTTTATGAGTCTGTTGTACTTATTTTGTCTCACATAACTGAGATCCATATGGTATCCTGCTATGTAGAAAGAACATGTATAAGATGTGGGGTTATCTTTGCACAAAGTGTGCTTCCTTTTGTCCTGAAACAGTGATGATGATACATCTCACTCATTGTATCTTACATCCTTTGAATAAAAATCAAGGTGCACTGTATGTGTACTTTGATTGGTTGTCTGATTTTCTTTTCTTTGATAGTTGCATTTGATCCTGCAAATCATGAAATGCAGTCTACATTTATATAAAGGAGGACAAACACCATGAAACAGACAGACAAACGAAAATAAAATGTTTATTATTATTATTATAAATACTTTGAACATATGACGTATCACATTAGCATTTCATTGTTTGTCTAAAAGGCAGTTAACTGACTTGTTCCATAATTTGTCAACAAGCTTTTCCTCTGAAGACGTTTAATAATATCTGCCTGAATATTATACTATCATTGGATTATTGTTGATGACCTGTTTAGACCTCTACCATACACACTACCAGAGGGGTTTTGATCAAGGAGCAGGCACGTGCACAGAGTGAGCCCTTGTGGTGCTCAAGCACCAGCCCTTTTGCCCTGGATGAGAAAAGTGCCCTTTTTGCTGGAGACACTTTCTTTTCATTCATCAGTATTTAAGAATAACAATTACTCTCTTTGTCATCAACTTCCCACAAATGTGTTTTGATATCCGACGGGGCATTTATTTGAGATCTTGTGAGAATTTCTCCCCGACATGCTCTGCAGCACTCACGAAAAAAGAACTTCCGAAATACGTGATTTCAAAGCCTTACAGCTGTTTACTGGCATCATGAGAGAGAGAGAGAGAGAGAGAGAGAGAGAGAGAGAGAGAGAGAGAGAGATACACAAACACACACACACGCACACACACACCAGTCATTTTCGTTGTGTTGTATAAATGCCATTTAGACAATTTCGAAAGTAAGTTGAAAGTATGTTTATAAATGTCACGAGAATTCACAGCTAGAAAATAGTAGCTAGACTATGCTAACAATGCTAGCTCTCGGTGTCATGCTATCCGTGTTGTTAGGACTCAGCCAGCCGGGGTCCCACGTCAGCCCGATTGCACAGAGACACCCGGTACCTCGGAGCGCGCTGCCAGAGACTTGCGCACCTGGCGATGACGACGAGCCGGGCGCGCTCCGGTGCACACCTGAAACCACTCGGCTCATGCCTCAGCTGCATCTTGTAGCCTCGTTAGACGGGGAGTGAAATAGCAGGACTCCCAGCAGCTCGCTGCGAGTTCGTCTTAGAAGCTCCAGAGGAGAAGTCATACAACCCTGGAGTACCTGTGATTACCTTTTTCCCTGTGGATTATTCGCCAGTGAGTTTTGTTTGCTTGTTGTTCCAGTGGCAAGTAAGGAGGCAGTTTTTCTTTTGTTTTCTTGGAACTTTCCGCTCCCTTGGTTTTTCTAATAAATTACGCCGTGTTTTTTGGCTAACCGTAACACTGTCTGTTGTCGTGCGCTTGGGGTCGAAGAAAAACCATAACAGTACGAACTCGCCATGATGACCCCAGCCGACACAGATCAGGACTCTATTCAGGTTGTCCTAGATAGACAGCGTCAGCTGACGGACAGCCAAACTCACCAGCTGGAGGCGGCCGCCTTCGCCGTGCAGAACCTCCAGACACAGGTCCAACCGCTCCACGTTTTCATGGATGAGCTGACTCGGCAGCAGGCAGCATTAGCAGCCCAGCAAGCTGAGATTTTACTCCAGTTGCAGGCATTAAGGATGCCAGGCACCACCCAGCCGGTGCCTATAAGCGCAGGGAGTCCAACTCTTTTGGATCCCCTCCCGGGTAGCTCTGCGGTTATTGCCCCGGTACCTCGGGAGCCCTGCCTTTCCAGCCCACAACCATTCGAGGGGGATTTTGAGACTTGTGCCACTTTCTTGATGCAGTGCGGGTTGGTCTTCGTTCACCAACCAAGCCGGTTCACCTCAGACGCTGCTCGAGTCGCGTATGTCACAAACCTGCTCACCGGCCGGGCAGCCCAGTGGGCTGCCGCTTCCTGGTCCATGGGGGCAAGCTTCCGGCACTCCTACAGTGAGTTTGTGGCCGAGCTCCGTAAGGTGTTCCACCATCCAGCCAGGGGTCAGGACCCTGGTGCTCGATTGGTCAGCATCCAGCAGGGCAGTGGCCGAGTGGCGGACTACTCGGTGGAATTCAGACTGGCCGCCGCGGAGAGCGGATGGAATGACCCAGCCCTTCGGGTTGTCTTCCGAAGAGGACTCAGCGAAGCGGTGAGAGACCAGCTGGCTACGGAGGAGCCCACCTCTCGATGACCTCATTAACCTCGCCATCCGAATCGATGGACGCCTCGGTGAGAGGAGACGGGAGCGAGACTTCCGTGGATCCCTTCCTATCCCTCACGTGCCCAGTACACTGGAGAGGAACCCCACCTCTACTCACTCCGTTTTCCCTAGCCCCGCCCCCCGCCCCCCTCACAGACGGCAACTGAGGGGAACCCATGCAGCTGGGCGTGCGCTTTTAGCCCAGCCGAACGGGAGGCCCGATTCAGGGCAGGGCTATGTTTCTTCTGTGGCCAGAGGGGATATCGCGTCAGGGGCTGTCCCAACCGGCCAAAAGATTAGGCTCACCAGGCCCCCGGGAGTTCCTAGTGAGCCACCTTTCCTGTTCCCGTATTGCTTCACCACCGAACCGGCGGGTTAGCGTTACCCTGGCCTGGGCGGATCAGCGGATTACAGTGGGGGCCCTTCTCGATTCTGGGGCGGATGATTGTTTCCTGGACTCAGAGTTCGCTGCCCAGGCTAACATTCCGTCTAAGACACTGGAGGAGCCCTTGGCGGCCTTTGCACTAGACAACCGCCCTCTGGCCCACATCACCCAGTGCACCCATCCCATCTCTCTCACTGTGGCGGGGAACCACGTGGAGACCCGCCAGTTCTACCTAATCCAATCCCCGTTGGTTCCAGTGATTCTGGGGCACCCCTGGCTAGTTCAGCATGAGCCACATGTTGCCTGGTCCTCTGGAACTATCCTGGAGTGGAGTTCTTCCTGTCACGCCCAGTGTCTCCAGGCAGCTACTAACCCATCACCCCTGCCGAACCTCGTTGCCCCTCCCCAGGACGTTTCCTCTATCCCTCGTGAATACCATGACCTAGTGGAGGTTTTTAGTAAGACTCGGGCTCAGTCGCTTCCTCCGCATAGGCCCTACGACTGTGCGATCGACCTCCGCGCTGGGGCGCCCCTTCCCAGTAGTCGCCTGTACAGCCTATCCATTCCGGAGAAGGCTGCTATGGAGGACTACATCTCGGAGTCAGTGGCAGCAGGGCTCATTCGGCCTTCGTCCTCCCCGGTGGCAGCGGGTTTCTTCTTTGTGAAGAAGAGGGACGGGGGTCTCCGACCCTGTATTGACTATCGCCAACTGAACGACATAACGATAACAAGTACCCTCTTCCCCTCATGAGTTCTACCCTTGAGCCCCTCACCCAGGCTACCATCTTCACAAAGCTGGATCTCCGGAGCGCCTACCATCTGGTTCGGATAAGGAAAGGAGACGAGTGGAAGACTGCCTTCAAGACACCACGAGGGCACTACGAGTATTGTGTAATGCCGTTCGGTCTTACCAACGCCCCGGCGGTATTTCAGGCTCTTATGAATGACGTGCTCCGCGACATGCTGGATGTGTTCGTGGTTGTGTACCTCGACGACATCTTGGTCTTCTCCAAGACCCTCGAGGAGCATGTCCAGCACGTTCGTCGGGTGCTCAAGCGTCTCCTCCTCAATCGGCTCTTTGTCAAGGCTGAGAAGTGGCGATTCCACTCTGCTTCTGTCGACTACCTGGGTTTCATTGTGGAGAAGGGGCAGACTCGAGCCGACCCCCGCAAGATCAAGGCCGTGGTGGACTGGCCAACCCCCACATCGCGAAAGGAGTTGCAGAGCTTCCTCGGTTTCGCAAACTTCTACAGAAGGTTCATCCGAAACTACAGCGTTGTGGCAGAACCTCTCACCAGGCTGACCTCTCCTCCCAGCCGTTCATCTAGTCCCCAAGCTACCGACGCCGCAATTCTGTCCCTTAAGGGNAGGTTCACCAGCGCCCCAGTTTTGCTCCATCCCGACCCAAAGAGACAGTTCATTGTGGAGGTGGATGCCTCAGATACCGGGTTGGGGGCTGTCCTTTCCCAACGGGCGGTGGCGGACCAGAAGGTACATCCTTGTGCGTTCTTCTCTCGACGTTTTCTTCCCGCGGAGGAGAACTACGACATCGGGAATCGGGAGCTGCTGGCAGTGGTAGCTGCTCTGGAGGAGTGGCGCCATTGGCTGGAGGGGGCGGAGCAGCCATTCACCATCTGGACAGACCATAAGAACTTGACATTCATCCGGGCGACCAAGCGTCTCAACGGGCGACAGGCTCGTTGGGCGGGCTTCCTCAGTCGATTTGATTTCTCCCTGACCTATCGTCCCGGTTCCCGCAACATCAAGGCGGATGCCCTGTCCCGACTACACCAAGGGAGGCGAGCCACTGAGGAGTCGGTTCCCATCGTTCCCGAGGCCAAGGTGGTTGGCGTGGTGGCCTGGGGCATTGAGACCGTTGTGAGAAAGGCGTTGCGCTCCCATCCTGCTCCGAGTGGCGTTCCTCCGGGCCGGCTGTTCGTACCGGAATCTGTCAGATCCCGGGTGCTTCAGTGGGGCCACACCAGCCAGTTCGCCTGCCATCCCGGAGTTCACCGCACCTTCACCTTCCTGGCTCGGCGTTTCTGGTGGCCTACTATGAGGAACGAGGTGAAGGACTTTGTACTGGCCTGCCCTGTGTGTGCCCGCAGCAAGGCCTCTCACCGGGCACCCGCCGGGCTGCTGCAACCCCTTCCTGTTCCTAGCCGCCCCTGGTCCCACGTGGCTCTGGACTTTGTGTCTGGACTACCCTCCTCCCAGGGTAAGACGGTGATACTGACGGTAGTGGATCGTTTCAGTAAGGGGGTGCACTTGGTGGCCCTCCCCAAGCTTCCTTCGGCGTCGGAGACGGCGGACCTTCTGATGAGCCAGGTGTTCCGGCTTCATGGTCTTCCCCAAGAGGTCGTCTCGGATCGAGGACCCCAGTTCACATCCCAGGTATGGCGAGCATTCTTCAAGGGGTTGGGTGCCTCTGTCAGTCTCTCCTCTGGTTATCACCCACAGACTAACGGGCAGACGGAGAGGATGAACCAGAGTGTGGAGTCGGCACTTCGCTGTGTGGCTGCCAGGAACCCATCCTCCTGGAGTCGATTCCTTCCATGGGTCGAGTATTCAATCAACTCCCTTGTCAGCTCTGCCACGGGTCTCTCCCCCTTCGAGGTATCTCTGGGGTACCAGCCACCCTGTTTTCTGCACAGCAACCAGAGGTGGCAGTTCCCTCCGTGCAGACCCATCTGGACAGATGTCGTCGCGTCTGGGAGGTCACCAGAGCCGCCCTACTCAAAGCGGCTGAACGTGGCTGCCGGGGGGCCAACCGTCGCCGGAACCCAGCTCCGACATACCGACCGGGGCAGAGAGTTTGGCTGTCCACCAAGGATATTCCCCTACAGTCGGCCGCCAAGAAGCTGGGTCCCCGTTTCGTGGGTCCTTTTGAGATCACAAGAGTGCTCAGCCCTGCGGCAGTGAAGCTGAGACTTCCGGCTTCCATGCAGATCCATCCCGTGTTCCACGTATCAAGGATTAAGCCTGTCTCCTCAGTCCCCTGATGCCTCCTGCCCTGAACCACCCCCACCTACAATCGTGGATGGGCACCCTCAGTGGAGGGTCCGCCGACTGATGGATGTTCGGCGTCGAGGACGAGGGTACCAGTTCCTGGTGGACTGGGAGGGCTATGGCCCAGAAGAACGTAGCTGGGTGTCCCGCCAGCTCATCATGGACCCGGGACTTCTGACTGAATTTTATCAGGCCCATCCCGACAAGCCTGGCAGGTCGCCAGGTGGCTCCCGTAGAGGAGGGGGTATTGTTAGGACTCAGCCAGCCGGGGTCCCACGTCAGCCCGATTGCACAGAGACACCCGGTACCTCGGAGCGCGCTGCCAGAGACTTGCGCACCTGGCGGCGACGACGAGCCGGGCGCTCCGGTGCACACCTGAAACCACTCGGCTCATGCCTCAGCTGCATCTTGTAGCCTCGTTAGACGGGGAGTGAAATAGCAGGACTCCCAGTAGCTCGCTGCGAGTTTGTCTTAGAAGCTCCAGAGGAGAAGTCATACAACCCTGGAGTACCTGTGATTACCTTTTTCCCTGTGGATTATTCGCCAGTGAGTTTTGTTTGCTTGTTGTTCCAGTGGCAATTAAGGAGGCAGTTTTTCTTTTGTTTTCTTGGAACTTTCCGCTCCCTTGGTTTTTCTAATAAATTACGCCGTGTTTTTTGGCTAACCGTAACACTGTCTGTTGTCGTGCGCTTGGGGTCGAAGAAAAACCATAACACGTGTACCTTATTGTGTTATCTCTTTGTTTGGTCTGTTCCAGTATTACAACGACCAATCTTGTAGAAAACATACAACACGGTTCAGCAAAAATACATTTTAATTTACAGTAAAGTAACATCACAAGTGATCCAAACTATAGTTTCTAGTCTTCATCACTTCATCACATGCAATATGTGGCGGGCATGACATCCCATTAGCCAATCAGCACATTTGTACTGTTGTTGCCATACAATAATTCATTATTCTTATGATTCAACTCTGTAAGAATTTCTTTTTGGCAATGGATGCCCTTTTTGGGGGTTTGAGCCCCCCAAAATGTATGTGCACGCGCCTGTCAAGGAGTGCTATACTATTGGTCCTATGCAGTGGCAGCTGGTGGAATTTATATATTTTTGGTAGGGCCATCCAATCAATTTCAACAAACATCTCAATATGATTCAATGCAAAACAAGTATCAAACAAGCATTTCCACTTCCTGTTCCACTTCCTTTTCAGCCAGTTGATTGTCAAGTTGTTCTGGCCACAGCTGTTTCACCTGTAGTTTCTCCGCCAAAGTTCTTCTCTCAAACGGGTCTTGGAGGAGAGATTTTAGCGGGTCGTGTCTTGTCAGAAGAGAAGCGCTGGCACTGTGATATCATTATAAACTCAACATTCTTTTGTTGAGTTTACCATGCAGGCTATTGACTTGATTTCAATTCCTGCCCTGGTGAAGTATTCTCTTTGCACTGGTTGATTGATCCTTTTCAGGAAGTGGACCGACTAGACATTTGGTTTGAGAGGCTCGATGATACTACTGGGTTTACAAACGGGTCATTCTAAAAAATGGAAATCATGAACATGTGCAAACATGAGTTGTCAGCCGGGGTAAACATCTTAGAATATGCCTCCTGAATATGCCTACTATATGAACTATTGATAAACTCTGTCAAATTCATTGAATATATTTTAACTCTATATCTGTCCTTCTGTACACATTACATCTATTGCATCTGTCCATCCTGGAGAGGGATCCTCCTCTGTTGCTCTCCTGAAGGGTTATTTTGGAGTTTTTCCTGGTCCGATGTGAGGTTTTGTGGCAGGGATGTCTATGTGTACAGATTGTAAAGCATCCCATCCATCCATCCATTTTCCACCGCTTTATCCGGGGTCGGGTCGCGGGGGCAGCAAGCCCAGCAGGTTGACCCAGACTCCCCTCTCGCCCGCAACAATTTCCAGCTCATTCTGGGGGATCCCGAGGCGTTCCCAGGCCAGCCGAGAGATATAATCCCTCCAGCGTGTCCTGGGTCTTCCCCGGGGTCTCCTCCCAGTTGGACGTGCCTGGAAAACCTCCAATGGGAGGCGTCCAGGAGGCATCCGAATTAGATGCCCGAACCACCTCAGCTGACTCCTCTCGATGCGAAGGAGTAGCGGCTCAACTCCGAGCTCCCTCCTGATGTCCGAGCTCCTGACCCTATCTCTAAGGCTGAGCCCGGCCACCCTACGGAGGAAACTCATTTCGGCCGCTTGTATTCGCGACCTCGTTCTTTCGGTCACTACCCAAAGTTCGTGACCATAGGTGAGGATTGGAACGTAGACCGACCAGTAAATTGAGAGCTTTGCCTTTCGACTCAGCTCTCTCTTCACCAAGACGGACCGGTACAGCGCCTGTTTTACTGCTGCAGCTGCACCAATCCACCTGTCGATCTCCCACTCAATCTTACCCTCACTCGTGAACAAGACCCCGAGATACTTGAACTCCTACGCTTGGGGCAGGCACTCTGTCCCCACCTGGAGGGAGCAATCCACCGGTTTCCGGCAGAGCACCATGGCCTCAGATTTGGCTGTGCTGACCCTCATCCCTGCCGCTTCACACTCGGCAGCAAAAGCCCAGCGAGTGCCGGAGGTCATGGTCTGAGGATGCTAACAGGACCACATCATCTGCAAACAGAAGAGAGGCGATCCCAAGACGCCCAAACCTGACCTGCTCCACCCCAGGCTGCGCCTAGATATCCTGTCCATGAAAATCACAAACAGGACCGGTGATAAAGGGCAGCCCTGGCGGAGACCAACACCCCCCGGGAACGTGTCTGACTTACTGCCGAGGATGCGGACACAGCTCCTACTGCAGGCGTACAGAGACCGGATAGCCCGTAGCAACGGGTCCGGAACCCCATCCCCGCAGCACCCCCCACAAAAGCCTCGAAAGCCTTCTCCAAGTCCACAAAGCACATGAAGACTGGTTGGGCAAACTCCCAGGACCCCTCGAGGACCCCTGCGAGGGTGAAGAGCTGGTCCACAGTTCCACGACCGGGATGGAATCCGCACTGCTGGTCTTGAATCTGAGGTTCGACCATTGGTCGGAGCCTCCTTTCCAGTACCCTGGCATAAACTTTCCCAGGGAGGCTGAGAAGTGTGATACCACGGTAGTTCGAGCACACTCTCCGGTCCCCCTTTTTGAAAATGGGAACCACCACCCCGGTCTGCCAGTCCAAGGGCACTGTTCCAGACCCCCATGCGACATTGAAGAGGCGTGTCAGCCAAGACAGCCCAACAATGTCCAGCGCCTTCAGCATCTCAGGGCGGATCTCATCCACCCCCGGCGCCTTGCCACCAAGGAGCTTTTTGACAACCTTAGCGGCCTCTGCCAGGGATATTGGTGCGACCCCCCCCAAGTCTACAGGCACTGCCCGCTCTAGAGGGGACATGTTGGCCGGATTTAGGAGTTCCTCAAAGTGTTCTTTCCACCGCCCGACGATGTTTTCCCCCGTCCGGGTCAACAGCTCCCCCCCCACGCTGAGAACAGCCTGGGGTAGACCATGCTTTCCCTTCCTGAGCCGTCGGACGGTTTGCCAGAACCTCTTTGAGGCCGACCGAAAGTCCTTCTCCATGGCCTCCCCGAACTCCTCCCATGCCCGAGTTTTTGCATCCGCGACCACCGCAGCTGCAGCCCTTTTGGCCTGTCGGTACCTGTCAGCTGCTTCAGAAGACCCCCGGGCCAACCAGGCCCGGTAGGCCTTCTTCTTCAGCTTGACGGCTTCCTGACCTCCGGTGTCCACCACGGGTTCTTGGTTGCCGCCACGACAGGCCCCGATGACCTTCCGACCACAGCTCCTGTCGGCCGCTTCCACAATAGAGGCTTTGAACATGGTCCACTCGGATTGCATGTCCCCAACCTCCCTCGGGATGTGTGGGAAGTTCATCCGGAGGTGGGAGTTGAAGACCTCCCGGACAGGGTCCTCCGCCAGACGTTCCCAGTTCACCCGCACTACACGTTTGGGCTTGCCAGGTCTCTCTGGCCGACTCCCCCGCAATCTGATCCAACTCACCACCAGGTGGTGATCAGTTGACAGCTCTGCTCCTCTCTTCACCCGAGTGTCCAAGACATACGGCCGCAGATCAGATGATACGATTATAAAGTCGATCATTGATCTGCAGCCTAAGGTGTTCTGGTACCAAGTACACTTATGAGCCATCTTATGTTCGAACATGGTGTTTGTTATGGACAAGCCGTGGCTAGCACAGAAGTCCAATAACAGAACACCGGTCGGGTTCAGATCGGGCAAGCCGTTCCTCCCAATCACCCCCCTCCAGGTTTCTGTGTCATTGCCCACGTGAGCGTTAAAGTCTCCCAGGAGAACTATGGAGTCGGCAGGCGGTGCCCTCTCCAGGACTCCTCCCACCGACTCCAAGAAGGCCGGGTACTCAGAACTGCTGTTCGGTGCATAAGCACAAACCACAGTCAGAGGCTTACTCCCCGCAACCCGTAGGCGCAGGGAGGCGACCCTCTCGTTCTCCGGGGAAAACTCCAACACAGCAGCGCTCAGCCGGGGGCTTATGAGTATCCCCACTCCCGCCCGGCGCCTCTCACCCTGGGCAACTCCAGAAAAGAACAGAGTCCAACCCTTCTCCAGGAGCTTGGTTCCAGAGCCAGTGCTGTGCGTGGAGGCGAGCCCAACTAGATCTAGTTGGTACTGCTCCACCTCCCGCACCAGCTCCGGCTCCTTCCCCGCTAGCGAGGTGACGTTCCACGTCCCTAGAGCTAGTCTATGCTGCCGGCGATCGGTTCGCCCAGGCCCTCTGTCCGGCCTGCCGCCCGGTCTACATAGCACCCGACCCCGATGATTGTCCCTGCGGGTGGTGAGCCCACAGGGTTGCTGCTCAATGACGTTTCTTCGGGCTGAGCCCGACCGGGCCCCATAAGCGAAGGCCCGGCCACCAGACGCTCGCCGACGAGCTCCCCTCCTGGGTCTGGCTCCGGGAGGGTGCCCCTGTTTCCCTTGTCCGGGCGAGGTTACCGAAATCCTTTGGCTGCTGATTGTAAAGCACTCGGAGACAAATATGTAATTTGTGAAATTGGGCTATACAAATAAACTGAATTGAATTGAATAGATCAGAATTATATTAAAGTATTTTCGACAATATTCTGCATGTGCAAAATGAAGGCCAGCGTAATTACTGGATTGCACATATCCTTTTGTATTGAAGTGGAACATGCCTGACTGAAAAGTCCTAGAAATGAGTTTATCAGACTGCTATCATGGCTGCTGGTCGCTTCTAACATTAACATCAATGCTAAACGTCCTCTCATTCTTTGGCCTCATTGACAAGAAGAATGCGTCTGGTGATTTGTCTGAGCTCTTCTGCAATCACTGCTCTCTCTGTACACGCACACGCACACGCACGCATGCACGAACGTGCACACTGTGACCTGCAGATTGTTGCCACGCGCTCACGCACCTCCTCTTCTTCAAACTTCGCTTCTTTGTGTCAGGTTGAGACAACACAGAGCCCTTAATCAGTCGGACAGTTGTAGTCACACACATTAATGGATTCATTGTTTTGTTTGCTGGTCACTGTTGTACACGCGCGCGCGCTCGCACGCACGCACACAGTAGTATCTGTCGGCTCGGCTCCCCCTTGCTTCCTCGTGAAGACATGCTCTCCATCTGTGTCCAGTGTGCGGATTAGAGGCTCGTTATCCTCTTAGCTCTAAATGGCCCCGCAGTCCATCTCATGTGCCGTGTAAGACGCGGACCGCGCCGTGACGCGGAGGTTAGATTCATGCGTAAAAATGATCGTGTCCACCATTCAGTTGTTTTAGTCGCATTACGCGCGAATGCCTCTCCATCGTCTGTCAGCGCGCCTGTCGGGACACAGTAGCTGCCTGTCCGTCCCTCAACGGATCCACGTGTCCAACCCACTGATCTTTTGCGGACTGTAATCTTATCACCGTCAACCCGTCGCTGCTCTCTTCTCTTGGCCAGTGTCCGCTTGTCTTCGGATGGCATTTGCGCTCAGATCTGGATAAGGTTTTTTTTTATTATCAGTCAAAACTTTTATCAACAAAGGGGTTTGCTACATTTACAGTCAGAGGGGCGATTGGATGTGTAATAAAATGATAATTTGACCGTTTTCAACTTTGGACCAGAAGAAGACATGGCATCTACGTATCAAGAAAGGAGTATTTTATACTTACTTCTCTTTGCAATATGCACAGCCAGCGTTTGCTTTTGTTCAAGAAGATCAAATGCTCGTAGATCTGGTGAGTTTATTTATTTTTTACGAGATTATAAAAATGTGTAATACTAGAAACAATGACAATCCTTTATATTGAAACATTGTGGGTGGGGGCATCATTATAGCCTGTCCTTATCTTTCTATTTGATTACAGTATCATAAAGACTTTTAAAATGTGTCATATTTGAGCATGCATTAACAACAATCAAAGTAACTTTAAAAGTCCTTTTAGATTATGGTGATAAGTGTTGGAAAATATAAACTTTGGTTATTAAAAAGCACTCATCATCATGTGATCTCCACACCCCTTTTCAAATAGAAGTGATTATTCTACAGCAAAAGCTCCGAGCAGCATGTTACTGAGACTCTTTATAAAGTCCCCATCCTTCTCTCTGCAAGGTGCTTTTGAGTCCATGTGCACACAGCTGCACATTAATGATAAGTATTACAAATATATAATATATAATATTATGTAAATATATGTCAAAGGAAGGAAGCAATAAATGTTGATCAACAGCACATTAATCAACAACTACAACAACTATGACAATGTGGTCCTTTGGGCAGAAAAAACCTGGATGTGGATTGTGTCAACAAGTCAGTGTGTCCTCTCTCTCTCTCTCTTTCTTTCTCTCTCTCTATTTCCCTCATCTTTGATATCCTGTCTCTCTGAACACTTTTCCCATCCAACTTTCCTCCTTCTACCTCCACTTTCCACCTTTCCTTCACTTCTATTTTCTCTCGCTGTCAGTCTCTCTGGCTCTCTGTCGTATTTCTCCCAAACTCTTTCGGACCCACAGGCTATATCAGGATGACTTTTACTTTGTCTGTCAGCACAGATAACTCCCAACAGTTGGGAGCCACAAAGAGGACAGCTGTAGTTCTGTGACTTGTCTTTTAGTTTTGAGGACTTTCAGGCTTCATTCAGAGGGAGGGGGAGATGTCAACAGGGCTCCATGACATCCAGATAATTCACATCAGCCTTTTTTACAACACAAATTGTTGTACTAAAAAGGAATTATACGTTTGAATGACATCTTTCCCCAAGGTGCTCTTACTTTTTCAGGATTTTGAAATCTTTCTCCCCAGTCAGATTACGCTGTTGAATTATTTATAGAATCCTTCAGTAACTACACTTACTGTAATGTCGATCTAGATGTATTACCTTGTCATGAAAATCATGCCTTTTAAATTAAGCCCTTTCTGTCACGTTTGGTGAAAGTCAATTTAACCAATATGAGATACAGTTTTAATTTTTTCAGGAGATGACATTTCACAGTTTATCCCTTCAGTGTCAGTGTTTATATATCATTACCGATGACATCCTGGAGCGCGGCACAACAGCATGGGTCTTAGTCAGCCACTCGTGGATGACTCAGACCTGGAAAGAGCAGCGCTCTCTATGACTGACTCTCAAAGTGGAGGTATAGAATCAGAGCAATAGAGCAGGTGTGTGTCTGAAAGAAGACTACCTTTTGGGCTAGTGTTGATCAAGTGCAAGCAAGTATTATTCTTTTTAATTTTGGGGCAGATTGGTATAACATTCTCCAAAGTATTGAAATCCCAACATCCCTTTGACACCCCAATGACAGTTGAAACAAGGCCCGATACTTGCATGTTTTAAACTGACGGACAGAATTGTGTCGGTGCCGTAAATCTAGACCGATATTAGCTTCTTGCAGATGCATTGGTATCAGTCTATATGTCATCAAATAAGTAATCAGAAATTACTGTAGAAAAATGGCAACAAATGTGTTTGGGTTATTGTAGAAGGAGAAGGATGTTGGTTGCAAAATCCGTCCGTTTTGAAAATATATTGTAAGTCTAGCTTTTACTTGGACGATACTTTAAACTTATAATATGTCCCTTTGCATTTTTATCTTGTTTTACTCCTTCAGTGTTTTTTGCCTGGGCCAGTTGTGATTGTCGCCCCTGTGCTGATTGGGACCACCTGTCCCTCGTTAGCCCTGCCAGGCCTCCTGCTCACCTGTTCCCACTTCCCCATTAGTCAGTCACTATTTATAGCAGCCCAGCGCCTTGTCAGGTTGTCTTTGTGGTGTCATGCTGTTTGGGTTTCTTTTGCGGTCTAGAGTGTTACCTGCCTGTGAAGTGCATTTTCTAATAAATAAAAAAAACTGCACCAGGCTGGTGATCCTCATGTGTTTGTGTTCTTCGCATGCTGCCTGTTATCCTCTCCGAGACCTTTAGAGAGTAATGAGTAGAGTCAAAGGAAACATTACAGAATGGTTGAAGTAGGTAATTATGGCATTTTGCTAATCTGGCATACGTGTGCTTGGTGAATTTCGTAAAAGGTCGATATGTGCTCTTTAATTTCTGAGTGAGCTGTGTTGCTTAGTTTTTATTTCATTATGGCATGAAAGAGCATGGTTTCCTGAGACTGGGCCTCTTGTGGCCTTGTTCTTAACAGTGGTCTCCAGTGTATTCCAGAAGTTTCCACCGCTCACCTGGGAACTCTGGCCTCACCTGTATTGATTGGGCAAAGTTTCCCTCTTTCTGCTCTAATTCTGTGAGTTCAGCTCAGCCGTACCAGCACCTCTGGGAAGATATAGATGATCGGTGAAGTCAGCTGACATATTGAATTACCCGCTCGAATGGAAGAGGGCTGGGAGAAGGGTAAAAAAAGAAGAAGCAGCATAGATGTTTAAAGCATTCTCGAGGTTGGCATGGGAACCTGAAGATGGGAGTCAAGAGAGAAGAAATAAAGTGGAAAAGAGCAGCATTGTAGCTACATGAGATTTCCATTTACAGAGATCTGCCTTGCTACTTTAACCTTTTGTTTAATCCCCATGTCAGTGTATACAAGCAAACTATGTCCACCTAGACCAGATCAGGCTATATAAGAATATACTCCGAAGTGTAGTCACATATAAAGTCTTGAATAATATGAATCTATAATACATCATCTTTATTTGCCTTAGTTTGTTATGCAGCAATTCTTTAAAGAGCTTCTTTATGGTCTTGATGTGACACTCGTCTCTACTTTGTGTAAATGTTATGACAGACGATGCACGTCTATTACTCTCTAAGGGTCCTTGTCTGCTCATGTTCCTTCATTAAAGCCAGGTGATGAATATACAGCAGGCCGCGTTGATGAGCTACATCTCCAGAGCTCTTTCGGTTTCGTCTATAAGAGCCTTTTTGAGCCACAGTTGGACACTGGAGGTGCAATCACAATTTCTTGAAGTGTCACAGAAACACCCAGGATTTAACAATGAAAATAATGAGCTTTGAAGTCAGTCAGTTGATGTTAGACCAGCAGCTTATACAATTTTAAATGGCCCCCTTGTCCCTCTTCAAGTAGACTGTGAGGTGAAATACAGAGTAGATTATCATATTATCATTGGATGTTTGGGATATTTGTTGAAACCTTATTTACATAAATTAGGGAGGCAATTATCTTCCTTTCTTATTCTGAACAACTAGAATTTATACACTTTATTTCAAAATCATCTTCACAACGAAAGTGTATTCCATCTTTATTAAAAAGCATCTATAGTTGGTTTTAAAGTGCTCTTTGGTGTTATTACTGGGTTTTGAGAGTCCCCTACTGCTGCTAAGAAACCAGGCTGATGAGAGGGAACTAAAATGATGGCCAAGACAAACCAAACCGAGCTAAACGGTGCTAAAATGTTAAAAAGCCACACCTTTACATTTGAGCTGTAACTTCTACATGTGTGTGTCATATAAGTTGTATTCGGTTGAATTAGTATTACATGCGTGCTGATCTAAATGTAAAATGTTCCTAAACCGCCATGTAAATGTAACTTTAATCATCTCTGGTTCTGTAATTCATCAGAGCTATTAATTAAAATGAAGAGTAGTTACAGTGACTCTTTTTTCCCTTTAATATCTTCTGTTGCCCTCACTGATCATCTCTGTGTGTGTGCTCGTACAAACCAGATCGCCTGAGTCCTCCGCTAGACATCCAGCTGGAGACCGTCAACTGCACCGCCTTTAGTGTACGATGGAAGATGCCCCGGAGACATGTGAGCACCATCACTGGATACAAGGTAGCACACACTGTGACTTTTACACAGAAATAGCAATAATATATGTGTTATTTTGAGAAAATATGTGTGGTAAAAATATGTTAAGATGTTTAGCACCATGATCTTTCTCTTACACATGTCATGGGTTACACATATATGTTCCATTTCCTCCATTATTCAATTCAATTCAGTTTATTTGTAGAGCCCAAATTTCACAAATTACAAATTTGTCTCAGAGTGCTTTACAATCTGTACACATAGACATCACTGCCCCAAAACCTCACATTGGATCAGGAAAAAAACTCCCAAATAACCCTTCAGGGGGAAAAAGGGAAGAAACCTTCAGGAGAGCAACAGAGGAGGATCCCTCTCCAGCATGAACAGGTGCAAAATGATGTACAACATTGTGTATGATAGACTTACGGGGATATGCTCCATACAGTTTGCATCCAGGTTTGCCAGCAGCCATGTCTGTGTGGTGGCTTTTTGCCATCACATGCATATTTAAAGAAATCTAAGGCAGCACCAGAAACGTTGAAAATCACGAAAAAACAAAACTGGTAAAAATAAGAAATAATTCTCTGATATGTCCGAAGCCATATTTCGGATGCCCTCAGTAGGCCAATGCGCTGGTTGGGCCCCACTTTCCCCCAACAACCTACCCCCACCCCCAGCTTTTAAAGTGCCATTCAAATGCTCTGTGCAGCAAGATGTCCTTGAGGTCTCGATTGACACAACAACATTGGTGGTGTTTTGATGGAAAAACCTTTCACTGCCACATGTCGCATGCTTTGAGGGGCAATAAAGCTCTGAAGGTCACACATCTTTATTTTAGTGTTTTGACGTTAAGTCTTGCTCTCAGCTGGGCTTTGGATGTGCTATTCTTGAAAGAAATATAGTAAACGTACATTTATTGATATGCAAAGGCTGATTTCTACTGTAGATACTGTGTATTGTTGCTGCTGAATAAAGAAATGAGTCCAACTCACTTTATATGAATCATAATATCGATGGATTAGGTTAAATCTATTGTCATTGCACAGAGTACAGGTACACATGCAACACAATATATTCTCTGCATTTAACCCATCCTTAGTTATTAAGGAGCAGTGGGCTGCAGTGATGCGCCCAGGGAGCAACTGGGGGTTCAGTGCCTTGCTCAAGGACACTTGCAACTAATGGGGAGAGCGGGAATCAAACCGACAACCTTGGGGTTGCAGGACGACCCCCTTACCCCACTGAGCTACAGCCACTCATGCTTTCTGTTTGTCCACTTATTTATTCATTTAATGTTTTTAGAATGAGATGTGAAGCCTTACCATAACTCAGTTTCTTCCTTTACTTCCTTCCTTCCCACCTTCCTCTCTTTTGTTTGTTTTGAGTCAAACATTAACAAAGTGAGGATCAGTATGAGCGTACCCTGCTTATGGCCATATGTCTGCACTAAGAGGATTAGTCGGCTATCTTAGCTTCCCCGCGACTCGTTGATAAGCATGTGTGTTCATTTGGCCAATCACTTTAGAAGTTCATGAATAATCCTGTTTCCTCATCGTATTTCCTCCTAATTATGCTGTGTTTACATTGCCACAGCCTCGACTTGATCATGGAAGGTAAAGCTAAAGGGATTGTTTTATTTTTCCTGCCAAATTAAGCTTGGATTTTAATAAATTAATTGAAGGCTTTTTCATTCAAATGTATTTGTATGTGTCTTTCTGTGTGTACGTTTTTTAGGTCTTCTACACAGAGATGAGGAATGGCCATTCAATGGGGACAGAGTCTTTGATGGAGGTGCCTCTCAGCTTGGACATGCTGACCACTGTGAGTCGACGGGCTTCTAACTGTGCTACTTTATGTTTAAAATCCGAGGGGATATTATATTGACCACTTAAAATTGTACCTGCAATTTTGAGATTGAGGGAAATTTTCCGCTGTGACATGAAACCCAATCTTCTCAGTGCGGATTCTTTGTTGCACAGAGAAGCAGCCATTACCCTGAAAAAAAGAAAAGAAAAAAGAAATACTTAGAAGATGAGGCTGGCGATCTCCACATTGTTTATAGTCAACAAATCCCATGAGACGACAAACACTTTATTCATCTTACTAATAAGTATTGTATGAGTCGTCAAAGCCTGATTTATTTAATTCCTCCAACACATTGTTTTCCAAAAATAAAGAATTATGATAAAAATATGATGATTAGGACGGTGATTTAATGTTGATCCCACATGCACTGTCTTGCTGCTTTTATCCTATAGCACCAAATGTGTAGTACTACAGAGCCCAGCTTTTTTAGGGAAATATTTACAAATGTGTAACCTTTTACATTTTTTTTATTAAAAGATCTATTTTCTAAACAAATCGACACAGGGGACTGTTGATGCTTTTGATATTTCCATTGGAAAATAAGATTATACAGAATACCTAGAGCCTTTACCATATGGTTACAATGGTGATAAATGTATCATCCAATCTTTTAGATCAAAATCCCTTTTTACTTTGAATAGAAATGTCAAACTACATTACTAACATTATGTTGATTTAACATTCATGGCTATTTTCTCAAAAGGGGCAATTTGATGGACAAGCAAGCTTTGTGAGTATCATCTATCCTTGTTTTTAATGTATTCATTACTTTCTTATAATGCTTGACATCTATAAGTGACTCTTCTTCTCCCACTATCTTTTCTGCTTTTCAGGTTGCTTCTTGTCTTTTTTCTCCCTCTAACAATTCTTTACCATTGCCCCCCATCCACACATGCTGTCTTCTAGGATGTGGACATTGTTAACCTTCGAGTGAACACTAAGTACAGAGTCACTGTCGGGGCGTACGGTTGGGCCGGGGAGGGGAGACCCAGCATGCCCAGAGACATCGGCACTGCATCACATGGTAAGAATATGTGAGTCGTAGGAATCCATTTGATGGTGGATGCTATTGTCTCTAACTAGGTATTGTTATTATCTTTAAAAAATGTTCCTGTGCCATTAGACATGTGCATGCCCCCATCGCCCCCCACGCAGCCTGTTGTCATGGCGGTATCTGACACAGAACTGGCGTTGTCATGGCAGCAAGGAGAGACCGAAGGAAGTGCACCTGTCCTTCACTTCCTGGTGGCGTACATCAGGTCAGTGATCAACCCCAAGTAAGCAGTTAATGAAGTTTAAGGTTTATAAAATTAGGCCTTTTGTGACCTCACCCGGTTAATGTTACTGCTACCACTCAGACTCATATTTATAGGTCTATACATTTGCAGTAAAATACACCCGGGTCACTCACATACTGAATGCCATCACCCCCGCCCATAAGGACACTTAGCAGGTGAAGAGCTGTCTGAAGGGGCCTCATCACAGGGAAAGAAATGAAAAGTGGTCTTTCATCAGCGGCTTTGAGAGCAAGGCAGAAAAGCTCACTGCTTTTATCTTCCTGCTCAATCTCCTAATTTACAAGCCGTGTGTCTTTGGAAGAACTGGAAGAGGTGGACAATTCAGACTTTTCAGGCTTTTACCTGGCACACTACTCCCTCGTCTTCTAGGGCCACCCAGATGGCTTGATGGGTTTACTGGGATGCTGCTGGGATTACACATGTGTGTTGAGGGGCCGAGCATTGATCGAGCCCAAGTCACCGCCAACATGCCGAGATTTAGAAAGAAAGGTTTGTTGCAAAAATGATGCACAAGACGAGCAGAGTTTTAGACTTAAGTGAATAAGGGTGACAAAGAAAACGTTTGGGATCATGGGAAATACACCTACACCCTTGCTAAGCATAAAACATACACAAATAAAATATGCCAACCATTGCCTGAAAGCTCACCGACTAACAGCTTATACCTTGTTTGATTACTGTATACAAACTGAAGCATGGAGTTGTGTACTGGAACCTCAGGGGTGCTAGTCAGTATGCTTTTGGACATCTGGAGTGAGCCAGGGTGTTTCTCCTTGCTTCCAGTATTTATGTGAAGCTAAGCCCCATGACTCCTGGCTTTAGCTCCAAACTTGATAAACAAATATGACAGTGCCATCTAACATTTAGTAAGCCAATAAAGTATATTTCCCAAAATGTTGAACTGTTTCTTCTACATTTACATTTAAAAGCAGAAGCAATCACCCACATGGTGGCTACACTTATTGACCCACATGTACATGTGTTGATGTGTGCATCTATGGGTACGCATCGCTGCACAATCAGCCTCCCTCATCACAACGCTGGTCTGCTTAATCTAACCATTTGTGTTTTGACACGAGGATCACTGGAGACACGAGGAAAGAAGGAATTTCATTCTCTGTCCGGCCTCTCTCACACACACACAAACACACGCACACACAAACACACACACACACACACACACACACACACACACACACACACACACACACACACACACACACACACAAAGGACCTCTATTGTCTCGATGAGTCTTCAGCTACAATGTCAAGGAAGTCTGATTTAATTTGAGTCCGCTGATCCTGTCTGACATGAATTCAAAAAGGCAGATGGAATTTAAAAAATGACCGTAGACGTAATGACATAAGAATTGATAAAAAGGAAGAAAACTGAGGAAAGAGAGAGAGAGGAAACACACTTTGTGGTGCGGAGCTAACATCCTGGGACTGAGCAGAGAGAGACAAAGGGAAAGAGACGGAGGCAGAGAAACTGTCACGTACTGTGACAGGGTCGACATGAATCAGAGTCTGTTTTTGCATGCAGGGCATTTAGCACACAAAAGGGGCATCTCAGAGGAAAATATTTCTACCCTTACATCAAAAGAGGCTTTTCTGAAGGAGACATTGATCGGTGGGGAAGATGACTCTATTCACAGTTTTGGCTCCAGGCGTCCAGAATCAGCACATTAACGTGGCAGCTGGAGACGATGGGCAGAAAGAAAAGGAAGTTCGGGAGTTCATCATTTAGTTTTCAAAATAACACTCGGATGAAAAGCAGAACATAATACTTTTAAGACTTGAAGGGCCTCACAAATAGAAACATAGAAACAATGAAAAAAACACACATCTCAATTGGTTGTTTTGGTTTGTTGCTAAGTTATTAGGCATTTTTGTGATTTTCTATTATTCAGAGCTCTCTAGTAATTGCTTTTAGACATTTGCACATAGAACACATCACCCTCCTTGAAATATTAACTTTGAAGATGTTTTGAGGATAATGATAATTCAAAAATATATATATTTGAAAAAAAAAAACTGCAAAAGACCATCATGTTGTGTGCTATTTAATATCAAAAAACAAATGAAAGCAGATAATACACTGCCTTGTGTATGGATTTAGTTTCCGCTGTATATTTAGTATTTAGTATTTAGTATTGTTATTGTGTTTTGTGTTTCTTTTAATTTTTTTAATAATGCTCTAATCTGCACCCGCTGATCCTGCAATTTCCCCACTGTGGGATTAATAAAGGAATATTTAATCTTTTTTCTTTTTTCACAGGCCAGAAATGGACACGGAGTGGACGCACATCCGTGAGCCCATCGGGACTAACTCCATGGTTTTGAAGGGATTGTTACCGGAAACCGAGTACCAGTTTGTTGTCAGAGCAGCCAACGTGCACGGAGTCAGCCCACCCAGCCACATCAACATCCCCGTGCGCACGCTCGGTGAGGCCGCGCGCTCGTCTCTGTGCCAACGAGCCGAGATGTGACGGCCGGGAAAGCTCCGTCTCAGCTCGCTCGTTACTCGGGTTTCAACCACATTTCAAAACAAAGTCAGTTTTCTTTCAACAATACACCCACACAGAACTCAACAAACTGTGCTTATTTATTCCATCGCCAAAGATATATCCTCACAATAAAGCATTTAGCGTGGTCAACCACGATGTTGACATCTCAACGTTACTGCAGAAACATTCACATTTTTCTCCCAGCGTTGTGAACCAACGATAACGTAATTTCAAAGTTTCTAAACTATTACCATGGAGGCATCGTTTATAGAGAGGATGAACATGCTCACTCATTTATCGTATCAACATGTTTTACCTCCACCAGATTCTAAATGTTGGGTCGGCTGTAGCTCATGGGGGGGAGTGGTCGTCCCGTGGTGGATGGGTCCAATGCACAGAAGAATTTCCCCACTAGGATTAATTAAAGTGTACATTTCTATCGTTCTAAATTAACACATTGAGCCGATAATGTAGGGTATTTTTTATTTTTCCAATTCCTTAAAATGTGGAATATTTCCTGTGTTTTGTTGTTCTTTGTTTGGTCCTTGTCCAATCACCATTATGGAATAAAGGACATGCGTTACATGGACTGGATGTAAGACAGCACCTGGCGTGAGTCAGTGGATCCTTTCATGATGGAGATCATTTACGTTAATGTTTTTGATGTAGCCAGATGCTTGGGGAGGAGGATGATCAGGCCTGATTGATATTAAAACACACAAACACACACTGCTTCCCACATGCGTGTACTACAGATACACACACATGCAGAGCAACCAATTTCTTAATGGATCGAGGAGCATTTTATTCAAATGATCTACCTATGGGCATGATGTTGTGCCCATGTATGAGTGGATGTTCATGCATAGCAGGCTTTATGAGTATGTCTAGATATGACTATTAATATAAAACAGCCGAGTCGACACAATTACATTATCCAGGCCTTTTTTCCTCTGTGACCTACAGACCACACTGTTGACTCTAGAAAGCCTCACACACTCTGTCGGCTGTCAAACTGCTGTAAACTGCTCCCGTTGAATTACGTCCTGTGAGAGTGCTCAGAGACGGAGCTAAAAAGACAGACAGGAAGTGGGGTGTAAAGACATTGTTACGAAGAATGTCAACAGAGTTATAAATGAGCCAGTTAGGAATCACAGAGAGACAGACGGACGGAAACCAAAAGATAGACAAGCACGGTTTCTTAGCGGGGGATAAAAGCGGGTTATGTCCGAGTCTCATCAGACAGGATTAAGGACGGGATGCCAGACCCCTTCCCATCCACTCCCCTGATGCATGCACGCACACACACACACACACACACACACACACACACACACACACACACACACACACACACACACACACACACACACACACACACACACACACACACACACCACTGCCTGAGTGAAGTGCTGGGGTGGGCTTCACTGACTTTTCTTGTCGCTCTCTCTGTGACTGTTCTCTGTGTGTGTGTGTGTGTGTGTGCATGCATGCGTGCGCACTGGGTGGTATGGACTGAGGGGGATTGTTACACAACAGAAGATTAGTTTGCTGAGGGCTTTTTTGGGCATCCCCCACCCACCCCCACCCCCGTACACCAGCACTCAGTATTCAGGAGTTAATGTTATTAGGCTGTGATAATTAGCACTTTATATTCATTCAGACTTAATAGTCAGGTTTCTATTATATCTGTGTTTGTGTAAGTAGTTTGATATTAATCCACAACTTAATACATTTAAATTCCCTCACTTGCCTAACAACATAGTAAACAAGCAGTATTTGCTAGTGCAGATGAGAAGGTGGAGGAGCAAGGAGACAAGGAGACAAGGAGACAAGGAGACAAGAGGGGGGGGATGTTTTGATGTAAGCTAAGATTTAGTGTTGTAGAGTGGAGGCAAGGGAGGTGTTTCATCCTTTAGTACTTTATTTTGTTGAACAGATTTTTTCTCAAAACTCATTTTGTATTTCTATACTGTGAAATGTACAAAATACGTGAGAATCAAATATACATTTGACATATTATTCTATCGCGCAGCACAGATAAACTGCACATAGTATACACATGTCAAGTGGAAGTCTGAGCATACGTTTGAATGATGGGAACTGATGTCTTTTATTTATCTTAAAAAACAGGAAGTATTATTCAACGAACAATTCTAAAAAAGGAAATAATCGTCTCTTCGTGGGAATATTTGTTTTCGTTGCTATGCTCACGTTCTGGCTTTGTCTTTGCACACTCTGTGTTTCAGCCCGTGCTTCAGGTAGAGCCGCTGGGCCAGAAGCTGCTCCTCCTCTGAATGTCCGTGTCGCGGCATCAGTGCCATGTTGTCGTCACGTTATCATAACCACAGACGAGTCACGCGTCATTCTTCTGTCTCTTCATCTGAGCGTCTATCCTATGAATTGGACATCGTTGTTGTTTGTTGTCGGGGACATTTTCATCGTCGTCATCGTCCTTTTTGCTCTAACTTTGTGATGAGAAATATGTTTGTTGATTCTTTAACTTGGAGCCTCTACATAACAATGTGGCTGCTGATCCATTCGGTACATTTGATGCTTTGTTAAGTTTGATACAGATTAAACAAAGAACCACCATAAGTCACTTGTATAAGTAATTACAGTTAGAATAGCTACTTAAAAAAAGTACATATATAATACATATACATATAACTGTATAGGTCATTCTGCTTTGATGATCTAATGATCCCTGATATTAATTTAAAATATTTACTGACATGCTGACTACCTTTGTTTGACCCTTCAACCACTCCAATGCAACTGTTATGTATCTCGTATAACTGCCCTTGAACTTTAAATGACATACACTCAAGATAACGTTTTGTCATTCACACTGTGAACAGGTGCATCGGAAGTTGGCAGCGGTGACTACGGCCGCTACTTCACAGATTCAGGGATCAAAGACGAAGACGGCTTCGACGTTGATGACTCCGATTATGATGTCTTTATTGAGGAGGTGGGTTGTTACACACAGCAGGACAGGAATACTTCAACATGTTAGGCTGATTCCATCTTGTAAATCCTCCTCCTCTTCCTAGTTGAAGCCATTCCCAGGTATTAATCAGGACAACAGGAAGTCGCAGCTCCGTTCACGCCCTGATCCGCCGTCTGGTCGCAACGTTGTTTACCGTATGAACACCATCGCTCCTCCCAACGTTACTGCGCCTCCAGCTTCCTCCACCACCTCGCTCGTCTTCCCGGATTTCACAGATCTGATTTACTCAACCACCTCAGAGCCCAGCACCACTATTGACACCACGACTACTGCCCCGCTGACCACTACCAGGTAAGATCAACCTCTCGTACCTTGATTCCTGTTTGATCAAAGTAATCTGTTTGGGATGAAATGTCATTACTTCCAGAGTTATCGCCTCTCGTTGAGAACATTTTAACACTTACAGAAGTTTCCCTTTAGAGGAAGGAATAAACAGGGGTATCAAGAAGAAAATCATTATTCTCATTGCGGCTCATCTTGCTTCTTGATTTCCAGATTGCTTTCTCTTACGGTTTTCTTCTGAAAGCCACCAACGATTTATTTGTGTTCATCCTCTTCCACTTAACTATGTATAAATAGACGGAGATTGAAGCAGCGAAATGTCACAATCAATTTAAGCTGTCATTCCAGTTGTGATGTACAGCACATCATTAACGACTGGTTAAACTATCTCTGAACTATGGCACTGAACATTGTGCATCGTTCTGTTTGACTCTTAATATACTGAATTCCCGCCAAGAAACACAGAATTATGTTTCACATTGAAACGCTATCTTTTTGTAAAACCACGCTGTGGACTCACTAAGCGGATCCTTCTAACTCTTCTGATCCATCTTAGTGTCCCTTTGCCCACCACTACGCCCACCATGTCGCCCTGGAGAGGCGAGGTGCCTCGAGTGTACGACCTGACCTGCGACGATACCGTGTGCCCCCCCGACAGCTTCTGTCTCAGCGATTACGACGGCGGAGGCTCGCGCTGCCACTGTAACCTCGGGCGAAGAGGGGACACTTGCTCTGAGGGTGAGAGAAGTGCGGTTGGTAAAAGCTTTTGTAAAAGTCCGGGGGGGGCTGCTGTCTTGGGCATCTCACGCACCAAGGCCAGTCCAGACCCTATCAATACACGTAGCATGTCGTCCCCTCTCTCTACCCCTTACATGACTGTCACTATAAAGCCAAAAAGCCCCGCCCCCCAACAATTTTAAATGTGTAATGTACCTTCCAGACCAAAATGTGTTTTATCCCTTCTTCAGCGTTACCTGTGAACTTTCCGAGGTTCTTTGGCTATTCTCACATGACCTTTGAACCCCTGAAGAACTCTTTTCAGACCTTTCAGATCTCTTTCGAGTTCAAGGTAAAGCACCATGTTTTTTTCTCCCCCAAATGATTTTTTCTCTTTCATAAAAGGGGAGGAGTTCTAAACCGTTTTTCTGTGGTACAGGCGGACTCTGAGGACGGCTTGTTGCTGTACTGCGGAGAGAACGAACATGGCCGCGGAGACTTTACCTCATTGGCTCTGGTGCGAGGCAAGCTTCACTACAGGTGAGGAACACAGGGACTCTCTTATTGGTTCAGACACTCCGAGGTTTGGCTGGTCATAAAAGCAGCAAACAGCAACAACTGTTTTCCTTTGAGGTTTTTCATGAAGTCTTCAAAAGCATCAGTAAGAAAATGTGATGGACTTGTAGAAACCAGCTTTTAGTAGTTGTAAGCACAACACTGGAGAAAGCTATAATTCTGTAAACCCATTTGATTCATCGGTGCAGCCATGACACATGTGTGTTGAATATTTCACTCTGTTCCAATATATTGTCATTGAGGTGACAGAACAAGCAGATAGAGAATACATTTGATATTGTTTTGGAAAAGTGAGCTTCTAGTCGGGGATCTGTCTTCCCCTCAGGTTTAACTGTGGCACAGGAGCCGCTCAGATAGTCAGTGAGAGTCGCGTTGTCGTCGGTCAGTGGCACATGGTCACCGTCTTCAGGGACGGCGTGAGCGGCTGGCTGCGTATGGACAACGACACGCCCATATCTGGCCGATCGCAGGTAACAAACAATAAGAACTTATAAGGACAAGATAAAGACTTGTATTGTTTGTGCACATTGCCACAATGAGGACATGTAGATGTGTTGTGCATGAATGTGGATCAGTAAACTATAGTTCATCTTTAAAAATTGATTTTATATTTTTTTATTTGAATATTGTGGAGTGGATGAATTTAGTACGAGGTGTTGCGGACATCATTGTCTTTCAGGCCCTTCCGGCACAGACCAACGGGTCAAGTGTTTTCCAGTCGTAAAGGCAAATAAGACAGTAACAAAAGCACATGTTCTCTTCACTCTCTCAGGGCCAGTACACTAAGATCACTTTCCGCTCGCCGCTGTATGTGGGTGGATCCCCGAGTGCTTATTGGCTGGTCAGGGCGACGGGGACGAATCGCGGCTTTCTTGGCTGCATTCAAAGTTTGGCTATCAACAACAAAGCTACTGACATCCGACCTTGGCCCCTGGGCAGAGCTCTGAGTGGAGCAGACATAGGTGAGGGAGTGTACGGCATGTGCAATCAGTGCGACTGCTGCCAGCGGGTAACCCATGTTACCCATAATGCACCGGTTCTCCTCTAAAGCTTTGAAGCTCAGATATATAATTTCGGAGCCCCTGCAGATTGACACATTGTATTTTAAACCTTGTACATGAACAACGTTATGAAGTAAGTAGGCTACAATTTAATTTAAGTGGCAGTTGTTCTCCATTGATGGTCGTGCCATTGCTCTCTTTAGCCTATAAAATAGCACCTTTTTGAACTTCGTATTGTATAATTTCTATAATGCACTGAACCATTTTTTCCATAAATCCAGTTATGGAGAAATAATGTTACTAGAAATATTAAAAGCACTGAAACAGACACATATGCCGAGTCTGAATACTGTATATTATTTTACCACCCTATGTACAGTGTGCTTTTGTATAGTGTGCTTTTAATATATATATATATATATATTAATAATAATAATAATAATAATAATAATAATAATATTAATAATAATTATTATTATAGTGTTTGTTTTGTACCTCTGTTGACTCGGGGAGCCCTGCAGAATAATTCTGATGTGTCTGGACTGCTGGTCTAGGCAAAGATGGCAAATAAAAAAAAATAAAAAAACCTTGAACCTTGAGTCTCCCCTAATTCCCTCACATCTCCTCGCCACTAGGTGAGTGCAGCGACAGTGTGTGTGACCTGGTCAGCTGCGCCAACGGCGGCGTCTGCTTTGCAAACCGCGCCGACGGCTTCATCTGCCTGTGCCCGCTCGGCTTCAGCGGAGCACTTTGTGCAGAGAGTAAGTCGACTCCACCTTCCTCATCCCTTTGTTCCCAGAAGAGAAGTCACTCTTGTCTTGTTTACAGGAGTAAACGTTTTCTTACCTCTGTGAACGTAGGAAGTAAAATCCTTTTGTGGTTTCTCTTTACTTGATGGTCACAGATTGTCACCCAAACCTTTTAAGGTAATTACTGACCAGTTGAATACAATATGAAGGGAAATTGGTGGGAATGAGGATAATTATATATTGCACTGAGGCAGAGGGGTTAATTGCATGTTACACCAGCTTTCACACAATAACCTTCTCTTTCTCTGTCGTCCTCCCATCTTCTCTTCTCATCATCTTCTTCCTCATCTTCACTCTTAATCACATACATTCTCACACTCTCCCCTCTGGGCACACATCTTTCTTCTGTCACTCATTCTTGCTCTTTTCTCTTCGTGGCTTCTCTCCCAACTCTTTAGCGTTCTCACTGTCCTCCCCTCTCTTCAATGAGACGGCCTTTTCGTACGCCGTCATCCCCTGGCCTCAGTCCTCTCAGAGTTATCTGTCCTTCATGGAGTTTGAGCTGACGTTTCGTCCGTTGATGCCCGACGGGACGCTGCTGTACAGCGACGACGCCGGCAGCGGAGACTTCCTGGCTATTAACCTCGTGGACGGATATGTGGAGTTCAGATTTGACTGCGGCTCTGGAGGAGCGACAATAAGGTGTGAAATAGATGCACTTCCATGCTATTCTCTGTCTCCCTAACTGTCTCTCATTTTATATTTGAACCGTGCGGCCTGTAATGTGTGTGTGATCTGTGCGACAGGAGTGAAGAGAAGATCATACTGGACGCCTGGCATGAGCTGAGGGTGTCCCGCACAGCAAAGAGTGGGATCCTCCAGGTGGATAGTCAGAGGGCGATAGAAGGAATCGCTGAGGTATTTGTTGTGTTTTTTTTAATGTTCTTTTTTGGTGTCACACTACAACTCCCTGACTGCTTGAACTTCAACTGTGCACACAAAATGTCTCTATACAGGATGATGGCTTCTAGCTAAAATACGAACGACCCTCACTTTGTTTCATTTGTACAAGCTACTGACATAATGAACTAATATCTTTCTGTTTAATTTACTCTTCAGGGAGCTTTCACTCAGATCAACTGCAGCTCACCTCTTTATATTGGAGGAGTACCAGAATATGATAAAACCAAGAGGACAGCAGGTGTGATAAAGCCCTTCACAGGAATTATTCAGAAGGTATTACCACGTCTACATCTATAACACCTGTACTTAAACTTTCCTTTTATTATTTAGCAATATAATTAGTTTGTCATTCATTTAAAATCCAGCACTGGTAACGAGTAAATAATCAAATAATATATATTTAAGTCACAACACCTGGTTCTGTTATAACAAAACTAAACGTGATGCATATATCATCTTGAACGCAAACAAAAGGTAAAAACTTTTGTTTTACTTGCCTCCTTTTCTTTGTCGGTGGCTTTCCTTTTCAATCCACAGCTGATACTCAACGACCACACCATCCCCATCACAACTGGCTCCGCTGGTGGAGTTAACGTGGCTAATTCAGCTCACCCATGTGTGGAAGGTCCCTGTGCCAACGGGGGGACCTGCAGGCCAAAGTGGGACAGCTATGATTGTGACTGCCCCCTAGGGTATGATGGGAGGCACTGCCAGAAAGGTCAGTCGGTCAGCACTCTTTTTACCGAACTGGCTATTTTCTTCTTTTTAGCACAGTGACATGTTTGAGGGTCTTTTTTATTCAGTATACATCCTGTGACTAGGACCACTATGAACAGTGTTTGGTTGAGTTTAACAGCAAAGGCCGACAGAACACTGCACTGATGATAAGTGAAGGAGTTGTGATTAGAGAGCAACCAACACAAAATGCTATCAGTTGATAAACACAACGCGTTGCCTGGTCCAGTGGCGAGCATCGTCACCCCACAGCAGGAAGGGCCGGGGTTCAATCCCCGACGTGGGTTCCCTCCGGGTTCTCCGAATTTGCCCAATGTCATCTGGGCTCGGCTCCAGCGCCCTTGCAACCCTTAATGGGATAATCAGTTTGGATAATGGAATGAGGAATATCACTGAAATCAGGGTGTGGTTTACACAGCAAAAGAAGGGGTTTGAGCTAGGAGTAAATATCTTTTTTGTGTAATCCAACTAAAAAGTATACTTCACATTTAGACGGAACACTTTTGGTTTGTGCATGAAGTAAAGACAGAAGAACCGAAATTGTAAATAACATTCTTAAAAAGAAATCTGATGTAAAGAAATGAATGATGACATCATGTAATTGCATATACAATGATATATTGGACAACCTAACCCCTTCAGCTGATCTATGCCTTCTCTGTGTTTAATGCTTTCACTAATCAGAGTGTGGGAATTACTGTTTGAACAGTAAGTTTTCTTCAATGTATTTAAAAAGCAGATTTCTAGCAGTAGATACATGCAGCTGCTGCCACCTTGTGATGCTATGTAGTAAATGCAATGTTTTCTCTGTCCAGCTGTGACTGAATCCATTGAGATCCCGCAGTTCATTGGCAGAAGTTACCTGACATATGACAACAGAGACATCCTGAAAAGGTTAGGAATCAAATTAATGAGAAAAGGGTGTTTCTGATATCTTCAGAGACAATTTCCCATCTTAAAGTTTTAATGTTCATTTAATGATGTTTGTGAGTATCACATCAACATTTGTCATCACTTAAATTGTCATTATTTGTGCAGGGCGTCTGGGTCCAGGACCAATCTGTTCATGCGTTTTAAGAGCACAGCCAAGGATGGCCTGTTGCTATGGCGAGGAGACAGTCCAATGAGACCCAACAGTGACTTCCTGTCTATGGGGCTTCAGGAGGGTGCACTAATCTTCAGGTAAGAGTTTGCATAAAAGTAGGAAAACAACTGTGTAAGTTAACCTACCTATTCTAAAAATATATATATTAGACATATTTTTAGTCGGCTTACCGCATGGCTGCTCCTCCCGGTCGTTTTGTGACGACACGGGACAGCAGGAAAAGGTCAGATTTTAGCAAGAGAAAAAAGTTTAGTGCAAGAAGAGGATGAGGATGATGGAGAGAGACGCTGATCCCACCGAAGGGCAAGGAGAGCTAAGCACCTAGTAGAGGCAGAGCTAAAAAAAGACCTGAAGTCTGGGGCAGGACCATGACCTGGAAAATGATCATCTGGGCAGTAGGCCTACTGTACAAATGTGAACCCCCAGCCCCAGGGGCGGACTGGGGAAAAAAAGTGGCCCGGGAGTTACTGTCAGACCGGCCCACTCAATACACGTATCGACCAGTCAGGGGCCTACTTGGAGATATATGCCCATACCCATAACATTATTTTGGACGATTACAAAGAAATTACATCATATATGTTGTTTTTAATAACATTTGGCTCCACCAATTTGCCTGGATGGACACATGAAATAAAATGATACTGGCTATTGTAACAGATATTGTAAATACACTATTTGTGTACCAATTGTATATTAAAGTGTAATTTACAGTGTACCATAGGTTGTACTTTAATAAACTAAGTTTACTGACACACTGAAGTTGTACTTAAGTACATCTAAGTATACTTTTCTGTACTAAGTAATGTGTGGCCCTGGGTCTTATCTCGTCTCTGGGCCTTGGTGCTGCTTCCAGCAGCAGAATCATCAATCTAAATAACATATTAACATTGTTTATAATGTTAGTGTTGCGTGTAACAAAGTGATTTTAGCAGATTCTAGCTGGTTAACTTAAGCATTATTTGACATTGGTTATTAGAAATGATAAGATTGTCCTCTTTACAACTACCACCATGGATAGCTTGCTCATCGATTGTAAGCACTACAGCTAACATGATAAATAGATAATCTAAATGATGACAACACCACCAGTTTGTTTATTTGACCAGATCATAACAGTCTCAATTTTGGACCTTTATCTAGCTGATGTTGTCTGGGCTAGCTTGTAGGAAGCATTACCTCATATGTGAAAAGCAAGCTAACATTGGCCAAATTAACACCACAATTTACCATCATATCACCAGTCGGTGGCTTTCCAAATAAATCAGAGATTTTTAAATATTTTTAGGCACCTTCCTCCAGACATCTCTTATTTTTCTCCCTGGGCTTTTCAGCTCCAACTTTAAAAGGATTTACGTGTTGGTGCTCAAAAACGGCTTTGTCTGCGAGCGAGTGACTTTTGGTACCGGGCAGCAAAGAAAGAATGAAAAATATATATTTATATAAATCAAGGCCGGAAATGTGTTTTATTTTGAAAAATGACCGGATACATCCGTCTGTGCGTCTGAGCCTCTTACTCTTGACACATGTCAAGAGGCTACGTGATAACTTTACCACAAACAAGAAACTTAAACGTTATTTTCAACTCTGCCGGAGTGCCGGTGGTCTGGGTGTCTGGATTAAAATCAAGGCAGAATATCCTTAAAGCTCTGAAAAGCTGCAACATCCAAACCATGAGGAGTATGAATAAAGCTTGCGATCAGTAGTGTTGCATGACTTTAGGTAATAGAGTAATTTAACGTGTTCTGTAAATCATATCATTTCGCCGGGGCCGCGCATGTCAGAGGGACGGCCGGTTGATGACGGAGGTGGGCCGGCCCCAACCCTGTCGGCCTACCGGTGTCCCCTTTGGCCAGTCCGCCCCTGCCCAGCCCCCATTTTGGAACCAGCTCAACTCCTTGTGGGGTTTATATGTTGTTCTAGTTATAACCTGGGCAGCGGCACGACTGACATCGCCGTCAACGGGACTTTCACCGACGGAAAGTGGCACAGAGTCAAAGCTGTGAGGTAAGCTACAAAAACATCAAAAAGACACCGAGGTAATCACAACATCTGTGTCACTTGGCAACTCAGACATAAAAGATGCACCACTTGCTTTATTTGTCCACTTAGGGGCAGCAGAACAAGCTGACATATTATCTCCTTGTCGATTTGATATATACGTATGTGAGGAGGAGATGTGAGGGGATTAGGGAAGACTCAAGGTTTAAGGTTTTTTTATTTTTTTTTATTTGCCATCTGTGCCTAGACCAGCAGTCCAGACACATCAGAATTATTTTGCAGGGCTCCCCGAGTCAACAGAGGTACAAAACAAACACTATAATAATAATAATAATACTAATAATAATAATAATAACAATAACAACAATAATAATAATATTAATGATAATATTAATAATAATAATAATAATAATAATAATAAGTTAGCAAACCGTTATTTTTGTACACATGTCACAGGAAGTCAGGAGAGTCATGCATGAAAACAGTAAACAATGAGCTAAAATATACTAAGATGCTCCCTGAGGAAAACTGCAGAGTTGTGGCACTACTGATCATGTTTTTCTCCCAATGATCAACCCCTTACACACACCACACATAAGCTATTTGATCCTTTGTTAACATACAAGTATGGATTATTGCAGCTTCATGTAGAAGTAATGTGGTAACCTGTAACTCTTCTCGAGGACATTCAGAAACAAGTTAACGTTCAATCCATGTGGAAAATGACAAATCTAAGGACATCTCTTGAAGATCTTCTGATGTTTGTTTTTTTAAAACATACTTCGGAGATGCAAAAAGAAAATTTGGCTTACTAATCAACCATTGCATTATCTGTTCAGGGATGGACCGTCAGGGAAGCTGACAGTGGATGACTACGGAGCAAAAACCGGCAGGTCCCCTGGAAAGATGAGACAACTCAACATCAACGGACCCTTATATGTTGGTACGCGGTGCTTTCCACTCACAAACACATCCAGTGTCATGTACTGCAGAGCTAACAGCGGTTTTAATTCCTGCATGTGTATTTTCTCTCCCTGAAGGCGGCATGAAGGAGATCGCTCTTCACACAAACAGACAGTACATGGGAGGCCTGGTGGGCTGCGTGTCCCACTTCACCCTCTCCACTGATTACCACTTAGCGCTGGTGGAGGACGCTGCCGACGGCAAGAACATCAACACCTGCTCCAACTAGCACACGTTAAACACGCCACGGTGCGTTTCAGCAACATTTTCAAGTGGAGCGATCGCCACGACCTGGCTCATGAGTCAACTTGAAACGGACTAAAACCATAACATGTCGGCCTTCCTATTCAGGGCCGACGTGGTACAAACCCAACGTGCGAAAAGACCAACAACAACGTTACTTTGAGCCACAAGCAGATACACGTTGCTCCTGTGTGCAAAGTTCACAAGCCAACTTTAGTTGTACATTTTTATTTTAACATTAACAACTTGTTGATGCGTAAATTGCTCTTTTGAAACACAGCAAAAAAAAAAAAACACCATGGATATTACAAAGCACAAGTAATCTGTGAGCTTAAGCGTTATGGATGATGAAGGTATTTGAAGGACACTTCTTTTTTTTCATTGGACGATCCCAATCGTATCTTTCTTTTTTTCTACTATAAATCCTTATTTGATTGCTGGAAGAACCAAGTGATCCGAGGGATCAAGTGTCATCACAAGTTTTTCATGAACCCGACCTAGAGCTAGCAGAGATAAACTTCTTTCTAGAGGATTTGGGTTTTTTGGCCATAGAGGATTTCTGTTGTTTTTGTCGCACTCGTATTATTGTTTGTGTCGTATTTTCAGTATTTTCAGTCTGATTGATGTCAGTTTTTATAAAGGTTGCTAGTTTTAAAGGGCAAAGAGATTTCACCCGCACACTACATTTGTTTCTGTATAAACTCTCCTTTTAGTTGACATGCTCCTTCACATGAAAGCCTGATGTTGACACGAGGAAGCCAAAATCCTGGAGAAAACCTCTGAATGTCAGCCTAAAGCTTTTGTTGTTCGAGAAAATAGATTTGTTCTGCATTTTCTCTAATTAATCTTGCTTAACTCAATTGCTGTCTCCCCCCCCTCCCCCTCAACAAAAGTGACGACAATGTGAAAATAAGATGAGGCACACACACCTTGGTTGTAAGTTTTAGCTCACAAAAAAAATCCCAAATAAACTGTCAGTTATTGTACACATTTACTTCTTGAATTGTTTTTGGTCGAGAATGAAAGAAAGTCTGTGGTCATTGTGGCACCAAATCCACCGTGTGAATGTGAATGAGTCACATGGGTTTGAGCTTCCACTGTACAACATGTAACGCACAGTTGAAGACGAGGGTAACCTTTTGTTATATGATGAAAAGATCTTTTTTGGAGATTTTGAAAATTTACATTTACCTTCTACGGTGAGAACAAATACATTCATTGAGTTAAATAACATACACTTTGATTTACCACTATTAAAACAAAAAAATCACAAATAATAAATGTTCACAGTGTTGGTAAATGGTACATTGTGACAGCTGCCTGTCAAAAATTAGACAGCAATAAATACTTAACAAATAACTCTGAAAGAGCATTTCAGTCCAGAGAGACGAGTCAGATGAAGAGAAGTCTTGACAGAGTCATTGGCGCTTGTGGAAATATGTAAATTAAGGGCCGCCTCACTTACATGCAAGATTTAATGAATCATACGTCACTTACAAGATATTGAATGGGTTTAACCAAGAAGAGGTCATCAGTGACCTGAGAGTTAGCCATGCCATGATTCTGACACCACTTCGATGTACCATGTACATGCATTATTAGAAAACAAGCTTTCTGATTAATTATAAAATCTATGAAAATATAGCGGATAGCCTACGACAACATTATGAGAATACAATAATATGAACCACTTGTAATACAATAAAATGAATCCAGATGTTTCATGGAGATGAAACCAGTATATTGAGGTCATCCTCACTTTAAGGTGAAAGGTACATGCCGCATTAATTCACTTGTTATAATTTGGTTTTATCTAATCGTTCTGTATTAATCAGAACAGTTACCTAACCTGTATCCTAACCCTAATCCATTTTCTCAATCGAAGCATTAATCTTAACTTGAATACCATAACAACTCATGTTACATACACATGCGACGCTATAACCTCATCCTGCTCTACTTACAGATAATACCGCATTTAAAGGGTTGACTCACTCAAATAATGGAAAAACATATTTAAATATTTATGTTCAGATTTTCGGCGATACACAGTAACCCTTTAAATGAACACATCGTAAATGAACACATTGTCTCTTGTCAAAGCTTTTGGAACAAATCTGCAATAAATCAAAAAGCATATCGACAGTCTGATTAAAAATACACCTTCTATATGACATACAATTGAAACAATTAATACACTGGCGACGAGTGACAAGCCTAAGAATTGAGTTGAAACAGTTAATTCGTTCGACACATTAAATTACTACGGATAATAACTTCCACCTTCTCTTGCTCTTCTTTGAGTCTTTCCAAGTAATGCAGCTGACTCAGGAGAGCCTCCGGGAGATTAATGGAAATAACAGTAGAAGTAATGTTGTCTTTGTGTGCACATGGGTCCTTTGTTACATAAGAAACGTAAGGAACAGTGTTACCAGACTGTTGTATTCCCTATAAAGAATACACTGATTATAAGTGCCAAGTGGGGATATGGGTTCTTTCTGTGAGTGAAAAAAGAACAGAGTGGACAATCACATAAATAATACAGAAATCCACCGGAATAAAACCTTATTAGACTCTGCTGCAAGTCTGTTTGAGCCAAAATGCTTCTTTAAAAATACATTTAATGATGAATGATGAAAGAGTACAGTTCATCCTCTCAGGGAGACGTCAATTTAAACAGGTGAAAGCCAGAGAAAAATGTGTCTGGCTCAGTATTTATTAAAAGAACAGCCGTCTGCTTCCTCTTACTGTCGGGTCACACCGCTGGTCTTTTTCTGTGTGAAATCAATAATAAATAATGACATACAGACACCAAACAGGAAGTGTGAAATGTCAGAGGGATGGACAGAACGTTACTTGTGGCTATTCTATGATTAAACCACTAGTGATGAGAGAGTCCGTTCTTTATTTGACGGCTTTGTTCTTGTTTTATTTTTACAAAACAGAAAGAAATTAAAGATTAGAAAGATTTGAGGACGCTCAGAAATACAAATGAGAGACTAATCCTTTAAGCCCTACGATTACACTAGTGCATACATTCAGGAAAAGGTTTTTTTCTGTCTGAATCCACGAGTCGTGTAAGAGAAGCAAGTCTTGCTGACGCGGCACTATCTGCTCTTCCAGTCTTCTCAGGTCACTTCGTTTTGCTTCCTGCATTTTTATAATCTTTGCGTGAAGACAACGTGGAGCCGGTTGTCGCAGTTGCTTCTCCTCATGCATAAAAAAACACAGTTCTTTGGTGACATTGTTGAACAAAGCATTATTTTGTGTGTGGAGCAACACAACACAACACTATACAACACAACACTCAATATAAAATCCAGTCTTTGGTTTGTTAACAAAAAAGTCCTTTGTGACAGAAGAGCTAAACTGTCAAGTCCAAAAATTCTCCAATGGTCGTCTTATAACATGAATAACACCCGAGAAAACGCATTCGGACGTGGGTGCATTTTTTCTTTAGGACTACGGTGCAGTACACATTCATCATGTGCTTTCCATTGAAAATATTTTCTAACTTCACTCAACCACAATAATCTCTAAGCAAGAAACAGAAAGGAAAATGTAGCTTTCTCTTCTTTTGTTGACAAAAATCATGAGATCATCTACATGAATAAAAGTGAATATTATGAATAAAGAAAATATGTTGTGGTTGTGTTACTCAGCAACATTTTGTTTTATTTCCTTCAGCTCAGTGCTGTGCTTCGCTCTCAGCATCACATCCATGATGGAGCTGCTGTTGCCTGCTTTCATTAGGCTTCAGATGTCTTGTTGGTGGCTCTCCCAGTGGCGCTCCCAGTGGCGCCAGTTGGTCTGTGCTGAGCTGCTGCCTCAGCCTCCACCAGCGCCCTGGGCTTCTCTCATCAACAGCAGGCAAGGCCATCACAGGTCAAATGTCCAGGAAGACTTTTAGCAAAAACAACACAATGAATATTAGATATTATTAACAAACATGTAGATGGGAAGATGTCAATATGTAACTCTGTAATGTTTCCATCTGTACACATGACATCTATTGCATCCATCCATATGGGGAGAAGGATCCTCCTATGTTGCTCTCCTGAAGGTTTCTTCTCTTGTTTCCCTGTAAAAAAAAAGGTATTTTTTAAATTTTTGGGGAGGTCAAAGGTCAGGGATGTCTATGTGTACAGATTGTAAAGCCCTCTGAGGCAAATTTGTGATATCGGGCTATACAAAATAAACTGCATTGAATTGAATTGATACATATATATTTATAAAGCAAATACAAAGCAAATAGTATTAGTTTACTTTATATACTCATTATAAATGTGCATGTTATTCATCTTGCAGCTAGTTTGTATGCTGTTTTTTTATAAAGCAAATACAAACGTTAAGAAAAGATGTGTAAAAAAAAGCAGACATGAAAGTATGACAGATTTCACTGATAACTCTGAGCAAATATGTTTATAACAGGTTTGTGTTTGTCTCAGCTGGGTTTCTCCCTCGAGAACCAGAGGATGAGCAAACACAAAGGATATTTGGTAATGTCTTTCATTGACACTGCAGTCTGTGCCTCTGCTCACCCCTCTCTCGCTCCTCAGCCCCTGCTGCTCCTTTATGGGGACAGACACACACACACACACACACACACACACACACACACACACACACACACACACACACACACAGATCGGCCCTAGCTGGGACTAATTAACAATCAACCACCAGCTGAGGCCAATTGGACATGGCCCCTCCACCCCCCACTGCCACAGCGTTGTTTACCTTCTTAGGTCCAAACGGTTGTGTAATGTGAATTTTATGTTTTTCATCGGGCATTGTGTAGATAATCCAGCAGGAGGACAACACCACTGTCTAAAGCTGGATACCGCCCAACCCTACAATATCTACTTTATTCAAGCAAACTACTTTTTCCTATGATTTTTTTACAATCTCAAAATCATAAAGCCGCTTAAAAACTTACTCTCTCTTGCTCTCTTACTTAATTTATTAGAGCCACAATGGCTCAGCAGTGCCATTTATTAAGTTTTCTGTGTTAATGTGAAGTCCAACCCTGTCGTCAGACGTCGGTACAGCAGCGTGACACATGAAAGGTAAAATCACAGATATAAACTTCTGTTAGGATTTAGTCCTCTTCTTCTACCTCCCAGGGGGTCTCAGTCTGGCTACGGGAGCTTGTGCAGGAATGGCTGAAGAAAAGCCTCTGCACCTCCGTGTGATGTGTTTGCTGTTATTCTAGGTGAAAAGAAAATATGTTCTGCATTGTGGTGAAAAACTACCAGACACAGAAACAGCTTCTTCCCTCTGGCTGTCACCCTGATGAACAGTTGATCAGACTCTCCATCTGCACTATCTGCACTTTTTTAACTACTGCCTTTAATGTCTTTTTGAATCTTTTTTATATTTATCTAGTTTAATGTATATTGTGTATGTATGAGAGAGCAAAGTGGAACCGGAGACAAATTCCATGTATGTGAAAACTTTCATGGCCATTAAAGCTGATTCTGATTCTGATTCTGATTCTGAATTTTAATGATTTGTTGTCCAGATTTTGCAGTAAACATGGAGCCTAAAACATTTGTGCATGTATAGGTTTTACTGTGATATGGAGCATTTGTTTCATATCATACTGCAGATGTAACAAGCTGTGTCCATTTAAAAAGTTTTTAGGAACACATTTCTAAGAGTATGTGTGAATATAAAAAGACAACAGTACAATGGATTGTAATGGATTGTTATTAAGGTTGATCTTTACCACCATACCATCTTTACATATTGTATTAATCAACAATCAAGTTAATCTATCACTTCTCAAAATAAAAAAAAAGCATCAGATTAATTGCAATCCTTTACAGTTGGAGAGGTAGAGGCACCTAGGGAAAGAGATTGATTGATACATCCAGAGTCTCACTGTGGCTGTTTGTTATTGACTGAAATGCATTCAACTTAATGGACAGCATGTTATTGCATGCTTTTTCCACATTGTATTATCTATAACCTAGATTTCCAATATGGCGGTGAACAGAAACCCAGGGAGTTAGTAAAGAGGCTTAAGACATGCATTAACCGTGAGCTTTAAAGCTCTAATACCATATCCATAATGTCCTGCTTAAATCCCATGTCTCTGCTTCACATGCTGCTGCACCTCCCTCCTAATACCAGCGCCTGCAACCAGAGGGACAGGTACACGGTCTAGTTTTACTAAAGCATGGTTAGCAATGAATGAAGTGTTTTCCATCCACAGAGGGGTTTAGAGTGAATATAGAAACAAAGCCCACAATCCACATACAGTGAAAAGAAACAAAAGAACGTTTTAGAGAAAGTCAAGGGTCTTTCAAGTTAAGGAATGGTATCATAGACTGATTCCCATGTTAATAAATCATACCAGAATTGTAAAACTCTTTTCATTTACTCTACATATTAATTACATTTACGTACAGGTGTGTTTGTAAATGATTATAAAAAAGAAGAAAAAAAGCATACCTCTAAACATGTATCCATTTAAAGAAAATTATAACCCATCGATCTATTTTAACCAGCTGTCAAAAGCCGATACCTTTAAGATAAGTGCAGCACCAGGCTTCATCCACAAGATGGAGACATTGGCCGGCTGAGGATAGGCTGTTAAATTCCAGAGGAAGGCAGAGTGCAAACGAATATAGACGTCTGGAATCAACTTGAATGTTATTCAGAGAGAGCGTAATAAATATTTTCCCATTAATTTCAGCACTTTCGCGAGAATGCTAAAATTGATACACTCGTCCAATCCCACCCGAAAAAACTCCTGTTGCTCTGTACATTATTTCCCTCAATAGTAACATATTGATCTCCAACATGGCTTATATGCCCGAGGACACAGTCCTGGTCACATGGCCAGCACCACTCAATAATAATTAGCGTATTTTCCACTGGGCGCCAAAAGCTAGCTATAACAGGGGATAGGTAGCCAGGACATAAGCATCAGCGCTACTAGTTTGTTCAATACTAATTGACTAATTGACTTGTGGAATAGTGACCTTATTTGCTCTGTGAATTCCGGACCACTGATGTGTTTTCCACCCAGACAAGGTCATTCATCCAGATGTTGTTGAGTGAAACACAGAGAAAGATACAAATAGTTGGAACTCTGAAGATGAGACACATGCACTCCTAACAAACAAACTAGAGTGGAATATAATAAATGAAAACAGTTCGGAAACCTTTCACCAACACTAGAAATAAAACAAAATGTTTTGATTTGCAAGCAGGAAATGTAATTAAGTTTTTTGGGCAAAACAAGTTATTCTTCCTTAGGATGCTTTTCATTTTGGAAACATAGTAATTTAGTAAATATGTATTACAAGTAGAGATTAGACTGCGGAACTGTTAAGCAAAAAAACTATTGCACTGAGCTGTCGAAAGTCCGGTCCCCAGCAGGCCTTTTACAGAAATAAATTCAAGAGCCACTTTTAGTTATTTTTCTTATTTATAATATTGATTATTTCAAAATAAGCTTTAATAATATGTCTAGTTGTGATTTTAATAAACTAAAATATTGTTCTAAGTAGAATTTGAATGGTGCTGTCATCTTGTGCATACGAGTCAGATTAGGAGTGTGTCTTGGCTCTTTCATCTTCCTCTAATCCTTCTCTGGCGCACGCTTGCTGTATGAACTGTATAAACACGACAAGTGGCCTTGCAGTCAGTGGAAGGCAAACCAGCATCACATTTGACATTATTTATGTAATCCAAAGTGTGTACTCCCTCGTGAAAATGTGTTTGTTTGAATGTAAATACCTTTGTGTCAACATGAAGTATCTCTAGATATCCCCCTGCTCTGCTGACTTGAACCTGGACTGTGGTCGGGTCATCAAGGCAGAACCCAACAGTAATCCCTGAAAACATCTGCCCTTATGTGCTGGGGGGTGGGGAGGGGGGGGGGGCTGTGATGTAGTGCACAAATACAAGTACACATGTCTGCATGTGTGAACATATCACACACATGACACACAGTTACATGGAGAGCATCACATAAATTATTATTCCACGCAGATCAAACACTGATCCACATGCATGCACAGAGTGCAGATTAAGGCTATCTCTTGCTGTAGGGGCTTAGTTGCCATCTCTGTCTAAGCTCTGCATTCTTCACCTCCCTCTCTATTCCCTTCATCTCCTTTGCAACGTCCAGCACCATAAAAAGCAATGACCAGCAGATGAGGCATGCTTCCTTCCGATGTCCCGTCGGTAATCCTCAGCATATCATTGAGAAAAGAGCTTCTTTGAATGCCTGTTTGCTCTTCCGAAATTGGTCCTGAGGATATTAGTCCCATTATTAATGAAATTATTTGTATTCTAGATTTGCATACTGTCTTAAATTCCCATTGTACATTGAATAACCACTCCATATTTAAAATAGGTTGATTGTTTCACAACAATGCAAAATACAAAGTAAACAAACTAGTATTAGATGCTATTGATGATGTTGTTTCTTTCCTGATGTTACTACCCTATCGGCAGATTGAGATACAGCATTTGAATATACTCATTGAGATAAACTGCAGTACAGTATTTTGTTTTTTTGTGCCATTTCAAACTTTGCTAAAGCTGGCCCTTCTGCACATGAATAATCTGTACATCCAGCCAACGGGAAGGGATTACATGTTGTGTGTGTGTGAGTGTGAAAAGAGTTCTGGATCATGCTGCGTGCCTTATGAGTCATGGCTGTGGTGAATCAACAGGAATGGAAAAGACCAATTAGTGTGATTCCATGAGGGATCTTAAAAAGTCTGTGTGTGTTGGTGACCGTCAACACAATGATGTGGCAGCAGAGCGAGCACCATTTGGACGGCAGGACATGCGTGAATGCTCGCATGCATGCATGAGGTTTCACGGACTGGTCAGCTTGTTAATTAACTGGCTGTGCTGAATGGCATACTGGGAATCAATTGACTTGAAAGGCGACATCGTGGCGTGCGTACCTCATTTTCAAAGTCTGTGTCGGATTGTTAATGCTGGAGTTAGTGAACATGATGTCTGTTATGTAAGGATCTCATAGTTAAAGGGTGAGAGCTCAGGGCTAGGCTGTATTACATGAAGGGGGGGGGGGAGAGAGAGAGAGAGAGAAAGAGATAGAGGGGAGGCGAGGAAATGCATTATGTTTGGTTTGAGGAGAGGAGAGAGTATGACAAGGGAGCAGAGCAGCGAGAGCAACACACAGCATCATGGGAAGGCGAGAAGGAGGCACATAGAGAGAGAGGAGCGGAGAGGAGTCGTCGCTGGTTAACGTGATCAGAGAAAGGCCTCAGGTTCAAAGCTTGGTGCACAGCTGGTGTGACGGGTGAGGAGGCTGCAGGCATTGTACAACGTGTGGGAGATTTACTATGTTGGATGTTTATTATCAACTCATAACCCAAGAGGCCAAGGAAACATTAGGTGGACGACACGTTGTGGAACTGCAGACCAGAGTGGAGTAGCAGAACGGATGTTGATTCAATATTTGGAGACAACTACTGGCGGCTGTGGATGTCGTTGGGCTGGACAGAGAAGTAAAAGAGGAACTGATTTTTTCTTTCACTTCCAACAACTCTTGATAACATTTGGTATGATCGAAAATATAAGATTTTGCACAGATTATACCCTTTCCAGTACTCAAGAGGGACACATATGGACTTCCAAAGTGGACATCACCTTCTTCTCTGTATTCAGTACTAGAGTACTAAATGGATGGTTTGTGAAGAAAAAGGGATTTTATCAGTGATTTGAATCCTGACTAATTTAAACCTGAATGTAGTAGATCTAAAGCAGATACTCTCCATCTCCCTCGCATCTCCTGTGCGAATGGTACCTCTAATGGAGCCAAGACACGAGCAAAGCAAAGTTCTAGACCCACTACACCCGGCCCGGTTGGCAATCCTGATGATTTGTTTGAACCATGTGGTCCACTGAGAGCATGGAGCCAGAGACCACCCACACGCAGAGAAGCTTCTTCAACAAGGTGGATGTGCCCGACCATGCTCACTACATCGTCGCCTCATTTGTCTTTGTCATCGGGGCGCTGGGCATCACTGGCAACGCGCTGGTTATGTTCGCCTTCTACAGGTGGGTGTGTGCGAGGGATTTGTTGTTGGGGAGCCTGTTCTCTTCACCTGATACCCTTACCCTCTTTAATGTGTCTCTCTCTCTCTCTTTTAACCAGAGCTTTGACGGGATGTTTTAACTACTCAGAAATGTGACGGTCTCCCAGGGAGACAGGCAGAGGGGTGTGATTGATTTAGGAGGCAAGCACAACTCAATTAAATATGAGTGTGCAATTGCTATCTTTAATTTATTGGGTCAGTATTTGCACGTCTGTTACTCTCCAGAGGAACAAAGGTACGATTAGGGTTGACATAATCTTTGTGTCCTGGTGGAATCATCACTTTAGTAGAATGAGGAGTTCATCAGAGTAAATCGGTCCTGTATGCTTGAGAAATATTGTGAAGAGCATCTTGAATATTATACCAGTGATATATGAACACAACTGAGGATAATAATTGTGCTCTTACCAAATATAATTATTTGTATGCGGTGTAAACATTTTCTTTACATTGCTTTTAATCTAATATACAATGTAGTTCAAATCAATTGTGAAATGTACACAGCCTCACAAAGGGATTCTTAAATTCCAATTTTGTCAAGAGGATGAAGGTGTACTATATGTTGATTAATTTGAACGGCCGTTGACCTCTTATTGTGCTACTAACATTAACCGTTGCAGAGAAACTGGGTCAGCGATAGGAAGTGTGTGTGTGTGTGTGTATATGCGTGTGTGTGTGTGTGTATGTGTGTATATATGCTTCTGTGTGTGTGTGTGTGTGTGTGTGTGTGTGTGTATGGTGCAGGGATTTTCATAAGCTTTCATATTTCTGTCCATTACCTAAGATAGATTTGATGGGTTCATGTGCTGATAATGTGTTTATTGAATCAGAAATTAACCTGATATTATGATTTCCAAGAAAATGCATGCACACACACACCTACACACAAACACACAGCGGGAGGGGGGGGGGGGATAATGGTATTACAAGTGAGATGTTATCCATTATGATGATTTCCCTGGAAGGAAGTGAGTGCCGTATAGTCGTCGGCATGTTCACGCATGTGACTTGTTCACACAAACAGAAACAGAAACAGACTAAACACTTGAAGATCCTCACAAGGTTACACCACCTGATTCAGAAATCAGCCACTTTTAATGCAACTGTCGTAGAAATAAAGGAGGATCAATGAAGAGCTGTGGAGGCGGACGGCATGTCGATAGGCGGCTTAATCAAGCTGCTGTGAATGATGGTTCACACAAAGTTGAGCAGTCCAGCAAACAGCCCTTTGTTACACAATCAAACAAGATACTGCAAAAAAGAAAAAGCACAGAGACAGTTGATACAACACACAACCAAGAGAGATGCTAACTGATGCTTCAAGGTCTCTAACAGAAGGAAACAAGCCTCAGAACATGCTTATGACATGTTTAATATTTTGATGTAGTATATAAAGATGTATCGGATGCACACCTAATCATACAGTGGGTCAGAGAATGATCATTAGGCTAATCTATATTTATATATCTATATCTATATCTATACCTATATCTATATAACAGATTGCTTACCTCACCCTCATTAATACAAACTACTATCACAAGCAAAATCCAATCTTTCTCATAATGTAGCAATATAAAGTAATGAAGTATACTTATACTAAATATTATAAAGCTAAACACAACTTAATAACTAAACTTTCTCTCGAAAAAAAAAGCTCAGGTGTTGACTCCAAGTGAATGAAGGGTATAACAAAACATGTGTGTATTGTTACAACTGTCAATAATACCCTTCTTTTATGCCCTTTCTCTCTCTCCTTCTCTCTCTTTCTCTCTTTCTCTCTCTCTTTCTGTGTGTGTGTGTGTGTGTGTGTGTGTGTGTGTGTAGTAACAAGAAGCTCCGTAACCTGCCTAACTACTTCATCATGAACCTAGCAATCAGTGACTTCCTCATGGCTTTCACACAGTCGCCCATTTTCTTCATCAACTGCCTCTTCAAGGAATGGGTGTTTGGAGAGATGGGTAACACTCTTAGATTTCTCATCCTGCGTATATAAAGAGGACATATCATGAAACAGTATTACATAGCTATGAGTCTGTATGCGCTCCTTCTCTGCAGGCTGTAAGATATATGCGTTCTGCGGCGCCTTGTTTGGCATCACCTCCATGATAACCCTGCTGGCCATCTCCATCGACCGGTACCTGGTGATCACCAAGCCTCTGCAGAATGTTCACTGGGGCTCGAAACGAAGAACCGCCGTGGCCATCCTCTTGGTCTGGCTCTACTCTTTGGCTTGGAGTCTGGCTCCTCTTGTCGGCTGGAGTGAGTTCCATCTTCTTTACTTCCCACAGAGCTGAAGCCCATGAATACAGTATGAGTGAGAGATGACCTGTGGACAATCTGATGTAGCGATGGATGTACCCTGCAGTTACTCGAGTCGCTTCGATCTTGATTTACTCTGTCACGGACATTACACCAAAGTCTGAAGTCAAGCAAAATGCACAACTATTGATGTTTCACCTGATATCTCACTTCCTCAACTCTTTCCCCCCCTGTAGGCTCTTATATCCCGGAGGGCCTGATGACATCATGTACATGGGATTATGTCACATTCACATTGGCCAATAGGAGCTACACGATGATGCTATGCTGTTTTGTTTTCTTCATTCCACTGGGAGTCATCTTTTACTGCTATCTCTTTATGTTTCTGGCTATACGGAAGACTACCAGGTATCGTAACTTTTATATCGTAGGCTATGTGAATGTTATGTATTTTGTTGCAGATATACATGCAATACAAAATGCATACCACTGTTAAATGACCCACAATAATAACCCTTCCTGCAGGGAGGTGGAGCGTCTGGGTACCCAGGTGAGGAAATCCACCTTGATCAAGCAGAAGTCCTTGAAGAGTGAGTGGAAGTTGGCAAAGATCGCCTTCGTGGTCATTGTAGTTTACGTCCTCTCCTGGTCGCCGTACGCCTGCGTCACACTGGTTTCCTGGGCTGGGTAAGACTTCTTTCCTATGGGTTCAGTGTGCTTGTACATTTCTAGATAGTATTCCTCATCGTATACATGTTCCCTCTAAAGTAGCATCCCTGCTATGTTGAGATCTGTTCTCTGAGGACTTCAACCGTTCACCCCAGTGGCACAGCGTGTAGAGTGCATCGCGTGTTAACATGCTAAATATGTTGCTCAATCCATTTTTCATGGAGAAGCTGTTGTGGAGTCACGATGTCAGCTCAAGTCAAATTATATAGCTTAAACTGACTTGAGGTTCTGGTCCAAACTACTTCTTTTCCATCCAGCATTATGTTAATGTAGTATGTCATGGTGCCATTTAGAGTCAAATAGATCATAAAGCAGGGATGCTTTAGGACATGGCTACCTTGTGATTTGATTTAGATGCATCAAACAATTCATTGAGATTTAGGAATCAAATGAGGCTCGGCTGGCAACATTGAATAGAGCCACTTTACAGCAGCAGAAGAGTAACACTAAAGTTACATCACTTAGGGAAATTAGCAGGAGGATGATGTGTAGTCATGTAACCTTGAACCCCCCCCCCCCACCCACACACACACACACGGATCAGATGGACTAAATCACCCCTCTGTGCCAGCTCCCATAGTCAGGCTGATCCTAGATCAGTATACTCCTCCATTATGAAACAACATATCAAAAGAAGAAGTAAACTTAGATTTTTTTGTCAAACTCTTGTTCTGTTACCAGTCATGCCGATATCCTGTCGCCCTACTCCAAGGCCGTCCCTGCTATCATAGCAAAGGCCTCGGCCATCTACAATCCTTTTATCTACGCCATCATACACAACAAATACAGGTAACTGATGAATCTGTGTCATATTGTCTCTTTTTTTACCTTCACCTCTCTATCTTATTGTGTGGATCTCGTTCTGGAAGTAGTAGTTCATCATATCCGTCTTTCAAAGAAAAACAAAACAGATTGCTTTTGTTCCTGTATTTTATTAGGAGGACTCTGGCAGAGAAGTTTTCCTGCCTGAGGTTCCTGTCTCCCACTTCTCGAAAGGAATGTGGCTCCATCAGTGAGTCCTCTTACAGGGACTCCGTCATCAGCAGACAGTCGGCAGCGTCAAGGACTCACTTTATTACAGCGTGCCCTAACATGGTACACACATTTGAACCTGTATTTTGTTGTTCTTTAAGATGTCTTGTATGTATCTAAATGAATTAATTATGTAATCGTAAATCTTATACATTGTAATGCTTTACACTGTTACTGCTATGGTGTATTAACAACAGTATGTGAAGAAACAGGCACAAAACAAGTGTTGTCCTTCCTTTGAGAAGAGTGGGGTTCCACTGCAGGTTAATGTTTAAATATAAATGAAATCCGAAATAAAGCAGCTTTAGTTTCTTGAATCTTTCTCAAGATCCCGTTCCTGGTTCTAGTTAAAGTTAAATGCTGGATGTGAATTCTTCTTGAATTACGTTCAGTTCAGCTCACGTCGACTCTGCTTCGTCCTGCAGCTTAAGGATGTAGAGATGGAGTTTTTGGGGAGGAAGTCCTTCAGAAGCATGCCGTCTTACAGACAGTCGTCCAGAGGCCGGTCCTATCATAAACAAATAGAGAGGACGACCAAAGCTGCAGAGAAGGTGACAAACACAACATGTCAACACTGGGACTTCAGTTTAAATTTGTTTTGGGTTAATCAGATAACTGTTCTTTTTTTCTTCTTCTCATATTTCCAGCAGCCATCTCCATTGACTGAACCATCCATCACATGTGACCATGAACTGGTGTCCAGCTCCCTCACCATGGCCTCTCTCCCCTTACTGGTTCTTACAAGGAGGCGCAGCCAGAGCCTGACCAATGAGATGCCAGATGCTTTGGAGAAGAAAGACGGCAAGAGCGATTCTTTTGATTCCCTGAATTTGGGTAATATCCCATTCATTGATCCCAGGCCGCCTCAGGGTGTCCCGCGCATAATCATCATTAGTCCCACCTCTGAAAGCAGCCTCATCAAGCACGACAGTGTCTGCTTAGAGGACAGCATTGAGGCAATGGAGAACAATGTCTGCCTCAACTTCTCATCAGAAGTCTTTGAGGCTGTGGAGCTACTCCTATGATCAGTTGGACAGGGTTGGGCAATAGTTACGATAATTACCCGTGTACGTTTTGTTATAATTTGTCATCACCTGCTTGGATCAGTGGTTCTCAAACCCGGGGGGGTACATGGAAATATATATGAATATATATAAAATTAGCATCAATTCAAAAATTCTTTAAAAATAATTCTTTAATAAATATTCAATAATATATATGTGTGAGTTCACAAACTAAATTGTATATATTCAATATTAAATCAGACTCTGATAGCGTTTTCACACAAGTTCATTACTGAAAAAAGGTTTGAGAACCACTGGTTTAGATAAACGCAGAAAGGGTTGTATGCAAAATGAAACAATATGACCTGACCCTGGTATGCAGTGTGCGTTTGTGTGTTTGTTTTTGGCAGGGAAAGGTGACCTGAGAGGCAGCATGGGGTGGAGCACAATTTTTGTTTAATTTCTCAAAAATGACAAGTGTAACAACACATGTTGATGTGATTTGGGGCTTCATGAAACTGGGATTGTGATGCTCTGAGCTGGAAGGTTTAGTAAATGTGACACACTTCATGTTTTATCTGCTGCACACTAAAGAGGACATCTATTGCCACCTTAGTGGGAAAGGGAGACACTTTTTAGAGTCTCATATCACACAAAGAATTGAGAAAAATAACGCAAAGGAAAGAAAGCGTAACAATAAGCGTAACAATAACTCCAGGCGGTGAGGATGTTTTCATAGTATTTAAAGTAGACGTATTCAATTATTGTCTTGTGGTAGTACCGTAGTTCCTTCGGGCAACGCAGACCTCTCCAAGTTTTCTTTGGCAGGGAAACGGTGGGATAATAAACAGTTGAGGTATAGATGTGAATACTTGTTAAAAGACTCAGACGGGGTCCCGTGTGTGTCATAGAAGCACACACACTGGTGACATGTTCCTTGTGGTGACTTTAATGTGACTTTCTTTGTAACAAATGCGCCACTGTTCCTTACTCCCAGACAACATGTAACTGAACTATGTGTGCTACTTGTGAATGCTACAGTATTGTTGCCATAGATGTACACCAGTGATGTAGATGTATGCACAGTATGCATATGACCAAAGATGTTTGCTGAAGTATTTTTATCATTATTGGATTAATTTTTTTTTTAAATCCTTTCTTTTTTAGACAGGTAATAGAATCACTCCAGGAAATGAATGGCAACATCTCTTACCTGTTTAAATATTCCTGTTATTAGTGTAATCCTTCCAGCAAGTCCACACAGCAGCAAACGCATAAACAATAAATGATCTTGATCATGATTCACATGATTTATACTCTTCATGATTCACATCTGTTTTCAGTATTTGGTGTATCAGTAACATCTACATTTCAACATTTGAGACGCATCTGTTGGTTTTATACCTACAAACATTTTGGGACAACGAAGGGGAGGACATGTTGGGGAAGCACTTTTTCATGTTCGTTTATGTGATGATTAAACACTCTGAATCCCTCATGTTCTTCAATCTGAAAGGAGCACACATGATTACACTTGTATTTTACTAATTGCAAATCCATTGATTACATTCAACGAGAACATTTGCCTCACATGTTATTTATTGCTACAATATCTGTGCATAACAGCAGCTGAGTGGTTAAAGAAAGAGACATTTCAGAGACAATTCAGAACATTGGGAACTGTCTTCTCACATATTCTTCTCACTCATGTGGAAAACACAGGTCCGCCAAAATCAATGGCCTCCACCAATGTGATTTATGACATTAGTAATACGGGGAGCTATATATAGTTTTAGATCTGCACCGCATGAGCCACACATTAGAGGAATAATCTGCTTAATTCTGAAGTGTTTGATTTTCAATTAGATTTGCTTTCTTTATCGTTAAGCAGAAGTTCAGTATTTCAGTGTTCGAGAATATGAAGGTAGGAAATAATATTGAAAGATTCTGAAGAAGTTGAACCGTGTGGATCAATAGTGAATGACAGCTGGAGCCATGTGGACAAGAGGGGACATTTAAAACACTCCTCACATGGCCACTTGCATAATTACTTTGACATCAACAACTATTATTTATTATTATTATTATTATTATTTTGGTCAATAATATTATTTGTGAATACATTAAACCGATACGAGAGAGGCAACACTGGGGAAGTACTGTTTGTGTTGGAGTGGGGGGTACAGTGTTACCTCTGACCTCACACATCACTCTCACCTCCTTCCCTTCACAGGATTGATCTTTTCCAGATTGTATCTCACCAACAGATATAGACTGACCGGTTTCAGAATGTGTGACTTCCACAGTATTTATACTCAGAGACGGAGCTCATTGCACTCTAAAACCTGAATCTTTTTCGATACCTGCACTTCTGCTGCCCCGGCTCAGTTTAGCCAGGGTTGTCTGTTACCTGTTTGGCCTTGCCATCAATGTAAGTGAGCTTAATTGTATCCTCACCTTTCAATACATCCTTGAACTACTCCGGTCTGCCCGTCTGTATCCGGGTCCTTTCCTTGCAGCTTTGTCACCTACCTGAGAAATATCATCATAGGTTTAAAGCACCCTTGTCCTGGGAGAACCTCGTATTTCTAAAACTCAACTTTTACTGTAATATGTTTATGAAAAACGGCCCTGTTTTCAACTTTGTGACGATTCATTTGGATTTTTGTTGTATCTTAAGATTTAAAACAAGGAACACAAACTCAACACATTCAGAGATGCATGGATTTCACTGGACAGGAAGGGTAATGTGACACGTTAACCACAGCAGGCAGGCAGGTGTGGTTATGTGTATGTAATGGCAGCGCATGGGCACTAGAGGGAGTTGGTGAATCATATCATTTGCATTTAGAGGTACAAGAACATAGGAACATATTCACAAGCTCTCGCACCACGTCTTCCTAATTATTATTTGGAGCAGAGTTTAAAATGTCGTATAGGCTGCCGTCCAATCAAACGGGGCTTTTATATCCTTAAGCATAAACACCGGCATGACAGACACGTGCGTGCGCATGGCCTCGTCCCCTGGCAGGACGATGCTGTGCCTCTCTATGTGGACGGATGCGGCCCCTTTCATCCCACCATGGCCCATCATGCCAGTGCACGGTGATGCTGTATTTGACTGACCCCGCCCACGTATGCGTGCGATGTGAGGAAATTATAAAAAAAACAAATATTTAAAAAACGAATAAATAAAAAAAATGTAAATGTATTGTGTGTAAAGTTTCTGTCGCGGTCACAAGTTAACACGTCACTGTTAACATTTACCTCGTTATATGTAACAGTTTGGTGTTGAACCAACTCGGCGGCCGAGTACGTGATGACGTAGCTTCATTACTGACGGACCAATCATACAAAGAGCTCAATGAGTGGCAGATGTCTAATGAAGTGTCGGTGGTCCCGGGACACCGGAGAGGAGATCGACCCGAGCACAGCGACCCGGTGAGTACACATCACGGGGGAAGCTCTCTGGGCCTTCTGGACTCTATTCAGGGAAACACGCCTCGTTTTAATTGATAAGATTTGAAGGGAAAAAATGAATTGTTTTAACTGGTAGAACTGAGCTGACTCTTCTCTGATTGATTGGTTGTATCCAAATCGACAGCGGAAGATGTAGACTGTGTACTGCCAGATAGAGAAAGAGGGAGCGCAGTCTAGGATGTGTGTGTGTGTGTGTGTGGGGGGGGGGGGGGGGGGAGGGGGAAGTATTGACGTTGGGTCATGCTTTATCTTTGCTGAATGGAGCAGTTACTTTGATCTGCCCTTGAGACCCTGCAAATACTGAAGCTCTGCCTCTCCTCAGCTGTTATGTGGATAGCAAGTGTACACACACACACTCACACACACACACACACACATACACACACACATACACACACACACACACACACACGCACACTCCACATTACTTGATGAGCGTTAATGGTTCAATTACATTTTGATTAATTTGTATTTCATCAATTCTTTACCACCACTTAATTTTCTCCTCCCCATCGTTCCGTGATCTTTCCTTCACACTTTCCTCCTACAACTTCTCTCTGCCCGAGAGAAAGGAAATATACAGAAGTTATTTCATCAAAACATGTTGTATGTGTTTCTTTGTCTTATTTATTCTTCTGGGTTTCTGGTTACACACCATCCATGTATAAGTCATTATCTACTGAAGCCAGTTTCAGCTCTTGTTATGGCTGCAATCTGACCTAACAAGAAGAGTTTGTGTGAAGTGTGTGAATTGTACTAGATATGGAACAATACTACAATCCTACAACAATTGTGGAAATATAATAAAAATACTGCTAAATTGTCAATCAGAACCAGAAAGAAAAATAAATAAACGATTAATGATTCATTTTTTGTTATCCAAGATGTTCCTGGAACTGGCTCAACGCTCAGTTACATTTTTCCAGCTGCATGTAGCTGCTCTATTTGTTATAATGCAATGCACTGTGGGGGAAACGTGTCGGCCAACACTGCACTAAAACCTTAGCAACAGCTCTCGGAGACGTCTTTTGTAACTTTAATCATGTTTGTCATTGTTTCAATGTAAAATATTTCCGAAGCCTCCCTTCTGTTGGCCGGGACTACAACGGTGGAGGCTGTCCCAGCATCGGGTTCAAAAGTAGTTTAGCCAAATCCACTAACAGTCCCAACACGGAACAGAAATTAATGGTGTGACACAAAGTATACTCCAGGTCTTTACTCGAGTCATTGACTGTGAACATCTAAAGCTCAACAATCTGTGTAGGTGGATAGACGTGAGACCGGGACCTACGAGTGTTTATAGACGTTGTTTGCCTTTCATGGTATTTTAACGAACACGCCTTTGGCAACATCTCACTGCCTTACCTGTTGTGGGATGTGAGCAATGTGTGAGCGTGCCATGACATCTTAAAGTTCCTCCTCTGGGGAGCTCAAATATGGTCAGTAAAGTTCATGAGAACCTGCTTATTTGATGAGAAAATGTACGCCTGAGGGGGGTTACTGCAGAAAAAGGAGAGCTCAGGGACTTGAGTGTTGATCGCTCTGCTTCCCAAGAGTAGTTGTGAGGAACGACTAAGGACAGCTGATCTTGAGTGTTGGATGGCGTCTGTGAAATGTGTGTGCTGTATGACTCGGAGGAAACTTTGCATTTGACCTTTGATTGAACCAGACGTGACCCGCTCATTAAACCGTGGTGTAGGGATGTCTCTGAGCAGCTGCTGTCACATTTATTTGAGTTTATCTCTTAGTATGATCAGTCGCTGCTTATTTGTGTGTGTGTGTGTGTGTGTGTGTGTGTGTGGGTGTCTGTTTGTGTGTGTGTGTGTCTGTTTGTCTGTCTTCGTGTGTCTGTTTGTCTGTCTTTGTGTGTGTGTGTGTGTGTGTGCGCGTTTGTATGCGTCTGTGTGTATGTCTATTTGTCTGTGTGTATGCCTGTTTGTGTGTGTGTGTGTGTGTGTGTCTGTGTGTGTATGTGTCTGCTGGGCTGGCCGGCAGGGAGGAATATGTTCCACTATGAAAGTGAGCCGTTACAAAAAGTGACTGCGGTCAGAAGGTTCAGGACAGTGAGTGAGCCCATCTCTGGGCTCCAAACAAGTAGTAGTATTATTATGTAATACACTACATTGTGGAGAGATGTTTGTATCTTGGACTCATCAACTCAAAACCAAATTACATTTTCAGATTGTTCAAACCTATGCCATAACGGACCTGGCCTTTATCCATCAAGGTGGAGAAACACAGAGTGAACACATCTAAGTGGCTCTGTCTGGGGTCTGTCTGTATGTTTGACATCTGAACACATTTGAGAAATGAGCATACTTACCTGGGTAGAGTACGGCCATTACTGGTTTGGCAGTGACTTAAAAAAATCCTGAAAACACTAGACACCTTGAGAAAGACCCGGCTGCCCTCACTCTGTGCCTCACTGAGCCGTGTTCACAGACATGGGTCGTGGGATTAGTTGGCTTATATCAGTCTGAGGGGTCAGACTGATTAGATGGCTATCAGACAATACTCTCCTTGATATAAACAACCTCACACATGTTTTTCTTCTACCGGTAGATACGGGTGAGTCAATGTAATGTTTGTCTATTGATCTATGTGCACAATTATTATGTTTTTTTCTTTTTCTGTGATGTGTGTGTGCGTGTCCTCTCAGTGTGGGTTAGTTACGTCGCACATGCTGCCTACCCAAATATGTAAAAATTACAACATTTTCAGAGCCAATTTATAGCTATTTTTATTGTATGACATTGTATTTCAAGAAAGATAATATTTAACACCTTGTATTCATTGTTTCTTTTACTTATTCTTAAATGGTATTTTCCAGTGTATCCCACATAACATAGAATAAGACATATATATAAGAATAATTATAATCTTTTTCAGCATACAGTTTGGTAACTTCACACCCTGGAGTTACATCGTATCATTGTTGATAATTTTGACTCAATATATTTAAACTAATTTAGACTATTTGCTAATCAGACCACAGCTGTTGTCTTCAGCTTTGACCTGAATCATGATTTATACACAAGAGAGATTTGTTGTGACCCTTTGGGCCATGTGTGTGTGTGTGTGTGTGTGTGTGTGTGTTTGCCTGCAGGCTAAGCTGTGATCATTAACCATGTGGAGAGGTGAGCATATGGGGACTGGAATAGACCATTTGACAGAACAAAGGACTGGCAGGGTGTCTGAGGTTTGGAGTTGTGGTGCACTCTCTATTGTTAGTGTTTGATATCATTATACTGGGGCCCACACGTCTCCTCATCCTGGGGCCCACATGTCTCCTCCGTTCGCTCGGTTGCAGTTTGTGGCCATCGGCCATTTGTGATAAATGTTTTGAGATTGTGAAATGGAGTGGTAGGGCCTTCCATGAGACGCAAAACCATCTCGTCACATGGGAATGGACTGCAGGTTACGTTATGACTTGAGAGAAGCCAATGTTGGGTTTCCTTAACTTCAGAGGTTTCTGCTTAACGTTGACCAAGTATTTTAGTATTTTAGCTGCAGAACAATTGTTGTGTAGTTCACTCAGACAGAGATGGCGGCTACCATGATGGAGGTTATCGACTGTCTTTGTTAAAAAGTAATTTCTTCTCCAAACTCTGAGTACTTTCTCATAAAAAGGGGGCTTTGGGCTCATTAGTTGCAATACCAGCAGAAAAAGCTGGTATTGGAGTTAGGATGGAGCATAACAAAGTTCTCCAAAACCGTATGGAAATTCTCAAGTGTTTGGCTGAAATTAATATTGAAATTTTGCAAATACACAACATGCAAATGTTGTTTATTAATTAGAATAGAATAGAATAGAATTATACTTTATTAATCCCCAAGGGGAAATTTACGGACAAATTACATCTTTGGACTGTGAGAGGAAGCCCACATGGCCAAGGGGAGAACATGCAAACTGGACCCATCTAACCTAAAAAAACTAACCTCCATACAAAAAAGTAGTAAAAAGGTAATAAAGTTATAAAAAATTACAAAAAGTTAAAAAGTAATAAAAAAGTTAAAACGTAATAAAAAAAAATAAAAAAAGTATTAAAGCAATACAAATGTAATAAAGTATTAAAAACCATTCACACCCATGGGCAATTTAGAGCTCACTTGACCTGAGCATGTCTTTGGACTGTGGCAGGAAGCTGGAGAGGGAACCCATGCTGCCAAGGGGAGAACATGCAAACTCCACACAGAAGGACCGCCCCGACCGGGAATTGAACCCCAAGCCCTCTTGCTGTGAGGCGACATACAATGGAATACAATTCTGTTCAAATATTTATAATCCTACAGAGATAATCTTTGGACTACAATTTGTTCTCGCCATGCATCCAAGTTATCGGTTGATCCACCAACCAGAAGAGCCACCTTCAGAAACCCAAAACTCTGGCTTCAGCATACCTCGCTTCCCCTCTGATTTCCTGTTGTTCTCTGTTTACCTTGGATACCCTTGACCCCATAGGCATACCGTGTTACATGTGGGACCTCATCTAGAGAGGAAAGGATGTTATAGTAACTGCTGCTATGGCTAATCCGCAGCGTGTTTTTAAGTAATTTAACGAGATTGACTGCTGTTAATAACCTGTTTATTATAGGTAACGGTTCAGTTAAAGGCTATGGTGTTCACCATAGCATCACCACTACTAACCAGGCCTCAATTATCTAAGTCATCTCCATATATAGAGATGTGGTTAGTCCTTTTTACAACAGGCATTGACATATATCCATTCTATAACTTTGAATAAACAGCGTGTCTTTTGTAATTACTTTCGCTGTAAAATGTAACTTAAGCCCCTCGGCAGAGGAAGCGGGTTAATGACTCCACCGTCTCCGCTCCTCCCAGGCCTCGTTCTGCTGCTGTTAAACCCGGCCGCGCTGGAGGAGTGTGCACGGTCTGTGATCGACTCACTGTGGGAACGCCCGTCAGCAGGGTTAATGAAGAGCATCCTGTGTTTATGTGTGCGACTTTGTGTATTTAATCTTCTCACACTGGGCATCCATCATGGTGTTAGCTTATAAAAAGTGGCAGGTTAATTGTAATATTTAGCCTGCTTGCTTCCCCCTGCTTGTCTCTGTCTAGGCTCTGTCTGTACTTTATTTCTATTTTTTTTTTTTGTCTTAAATCCAGCCACCTCCTCTAAGCTAATAGCCAACTCATTATCAAGCTATCTATCTCCTCTTTGATATTTGAAAAGGTCATTTAATCAAGCTTTGCAGTGAACACATCACAGAGCACTTGGCGGGATGGTGTGCATGCGTGTGTGTGAGAGAGTGTGTGAGTAGGACAGAGTGTTTGTTCAGGGCCAAGAAAGGAATAAGATGAGTATTTGATTGAGCCACTAAGTATCAGTCTAAAGTTAATATTTATCCGTCTGGGCTAGAACAGGGGGAATGGACTCACGTGTCGAAGGCATTGCACAGATATTGAGCAAAAGATTAGTTAAGATCTTTGAATGAGGGAGCGGTTGAGTCATGACACATAACACAGATGTAGTATCAAGATCTAGTATCATGCAACTCAAGCTGATTAGGACAAAGGAGCTATGGTATATAAAGTAGGATTAAAAGAATGAAGGTGACAGTCAATGAATGCCAAATAAAAAATACTACAAAATAAAATGAATGTGTCTCAACTACACTTATTCATATAAGCAGAGCACAGCAGTAGATAAACAACCCTGTTACATGTGTTGAACAAGGTGACCCTAAGCTCGCATCAAATCACCTTCACCCCAATGTATCATTCCAGGATAACGTTTGAGGGACATTTCGATAGAAGCCTTTTGGGAGGTTTCCTGAAGTCATGACCTGGTTCCACCTTAAATAAAACAGCCTGCAGCGTTGAGTAAATGTTCCCAAAATATCTGGATGATAGAACAACGGTTCCCTCTCTCCCTCCCCTTGAGATTTTCTCCGTGTGAATTGCTCCCACACTCTTTTCCATTTATCCCCCCTTTTTGTCTCCCCCCTTATTGTTTTTGTCTCCTCCCACCCCCTAATCTCCCCACTTCATATCATCTCCCTCATTTCTCCTGCTGTTCTGTGTCCCATTCACTCCACCCATTTAGTTGATTCCCCTCCTATTTCTCCTCCCTCTCTCCTTCCAACCTAACCTCTACCCGTTCTTCCTCTCGCCTCCCTCTTCTTCTATCCCCTCCTCCACCTTTCCCCTCCTCTCTGTCATTGGCTGGTATATAAGAGCATTGCATCCTCGTCTGCCTCTCTCACACACACAATACAGTGTGTTTACCGGGAAGGGGATAGTGACGGAGAAGCTAGAGATTACATTGTCAACCTGCCTGTGAAGGAATTACTTTCCTCTCTGGATTTCCATTAAAGAGGTACAGCTGTTCCATTAACAATATATTAGCACTAAATAGTAGGAACTGTGATGCAATTAGGATTGTTAGCTGTGTAATTGTACTCTTGTGAGGTTTTCCTGGGGGGTTGAGGGGTTGTAAGTATTTAAAAGCATATTCAGGTATCCTTTGCATGTGTAATTGTTCATGTTTTCACCTGCGTACAAGTGTGCAGCCAAAAGGGAATTTTAATTAAAATATTTGTTTTTAACCATGAATATTCCTGTTTGTCTTTTGTGTTTACTAAAAGTGTCTGTCTAAAAATCCTTTCCCACTTGTCCTCTAAATTATATTTCTCTCTTTGCTTGTCTTATCATATAAATGATGAATGCTCTTCCTTCCTATCTTCCCTCAGATATTAAATCAACACCCTAAAGGAAGCCAAAGCCGCATTCCTACCAGTCATCAACACCCTCTGACATCACTATTATCACCTGATCTGCTACACATTTTCTTGCCATCACCATCATCACTTACGAGAAAAACGCATTTGGCATCACCCACGGAGAACATGAGCAGCAACTACAGCGTCACACTCTTCGGCCCGGCCCCGTGGGGCTTCAGGCTGCAGGGAGGGAAGGACTTCAACTTGCCCCTCACCATCTCCAGGGTAGGACCAAAACACACTTTGACACACACACACACACACACACTTTGACACACACCTGCGATCATACGTCCACTCCAACACGCGCTATCCGCTATGCGATAGAAGCACATGTTTCATCTCAGAACCCGTTCATCGCGGTGCAGCTGCAGAATGACGGCCCATGCCACATGGCCGATAGGTGATTAAAAAGATGAACACTAATCAGCCCCCCCCACTATCACCCTCCTGTCCTTCCTTTCACCATCTCGCCCCCACCGCACTTGTCATAGCTCGCTCGGCTGATCATGTACCATCCGCCAAGTGTCGACCACACAGGAAACCTTTACTTGAAAACTTTCCTTCCACCTCACGTCTGAAGTGCCGCAATCAAATTTTCTGGCGCACGAGTCTTGGCTTCAGCGCCTTCTGCTCAAGCAAGTAACTTGATGGTCCTTTGGTTTCGGGGCCTTTCCGTGCTCCTAACGTCACCTCCTGTTCCCCTCTTAGTCTGCGGGTTCATTCACACGTTCAAGTTCACAAGAATATGTAACCAAATAATGATCCTGAAACGGATCATCCAGCTGGAGCTTCTGTTCCCTTCTGCTGGGGCAGTGCATCTTCACTGGCACACAGCACACACTGCACACACACACACACACACACACACACACACACACACACACACACACACACACACACACACACACAATCCCAGTGCGTTCACAAGCACACAGATCACCACAACTAGCAGTGGACAGGCTAATGGCAACATGAAGCTGATGATGAATGGCTTGCCAGGTCCTGTGCCAATCCCCCTCGGGGCCGCTTTGGGTTGCCATGTTTGTGTTATTACTCTGGATGTGATACTTTCCCCACTAACTGAAGCCATGTGGATTCTTACCACAGTTTTGTGTTTGTGTCTGGGAGTGTGTGCCTGGATTCACAATTATGGAAGACGCTATCTGAGTAACAGAGGTGGAACAAAATGACAGGCAGATAGAAGGAATAGGAAAAGAGAAAGAGGCAAACTCGAATGAAACAAAAGCAATAATTATTTGTATAGATTCCTAAATGTTTCCATGTGGATTTACCGTTACATCGAAAATAAGTAATTATGATGAAAATATTGTGCATCACAACATTTATACTAGAAACATCGTTGATGAATATAAATACTTGATGTTCAAGGTTCTCTTATCCCCAGAGAAGTTAGCAGGAACTAAACTATAATTGTCTCTGACCTTTACTGCGGTATCACAATGACAGTTATATGGTTTGAGGTTTCAAGACATTGGCAGCGTGAGCAAGAGCTGGTGCAGTTAAAATAAACGTTTGTTCCCTCGCTTAAGACTGTAAAGTGGATCGTAAGTGGATCATATACGACTTTTGAGTATGCTGTAATACTTACAAGGTTATTCCCTATTAGAACCAAGTCATGTCTAAAAATTCAGTAAATCAGCCACAGGAGAATTGAAGGATAATCTCAGCTTCTCCTCCCCATCTCTAGCCAGTTGATATCCAAATTGTTCACAGTTATAAATACCTTATTTAAATCCTAACTGACAGTCTTGTTTTCAATGTAAAAGTCCCAATATGATAGTGTATTGGGAGTTTGTGAAATAAAGACCAACTCTCTCAAACACAACGTAACCTGTAGCTGTCTCTTGAATTTGTTTAATAATAAATAAATAGTTGAATTGTTGAATAAAATATATATTGGAAAACAGAGCAGCAGTGGTAACTGGTTTTGGGGAGACTACATGAAGGAAATGTGGCCATTATTTAACTTTGGTTCTTTTAGAGGAGAGACATTTAGATTAGCTGAGGACACGGAGAGCATGTGACTAAATACAAGGTTATATTGAGAGACAGTGTATGGAAACACATTGTCCACTGAGTGAAGGCCAGCTTGATGACAGCCAGTCCACGTGACATTCAGCAGGTCATCTATCTAGATTGGCCCCCCTCATTCTTATCGTTCATCCCATCATAGTTTTCAAGTTGTCTCTCTCTATCTGTCCGTCTTTTTTTCATTATATCTAATATAAGATATGACTCATTCCCACAATAAATATAGTTTTCAGTCTACACACAATAATCAAACCAAATCTAATCTTATCCTTTTTTAAAATCCATGTTATGAGAAGGAAGGGCAGTGCTTCTGACCGCTCATCACCCAAATATATATATTTTATTATACTGTGTGTGTTTCTGCTGTGTGATTCACACACATTGCTCTGTGCCAGTCCAACCAGGATGTTGCTTCTGTGAAAGGGGTAAACGCAGCACTCCTGCCAAGCCACACTCAGCCTCACAGCTGCTATTGCTGAGCTCTGTATGAATGTGGATATTCTGTGTGTGTTGTTCACGGCATATGTCATAGCCATGGTATTATCGCATCGTACCGGCAGTGCGTCAGAGGGTCGAGTAAAGGTGTAACCACAACTATAAGTCCTGAGCTATCTGTCCAGTAACTGCTATTTTAATTTGTTTGTACAGGGTAGAAAAACAGTTTAATAACAGGCTAGGATTCTCAATACTGCTTCTCAAAGTGCCCATGAAATATTTTACTGCGGCAACCCAGTTTGAAATTGTCCATAAAAGGCGATATTTGGAGAAGTACAAATATTTTAGCAAAAGCTTGCAGCCTGAGAGAATGGGGTCCCCAAGTTCCCCTGACGTATATGTATTGATAGCCTGCAGCACCTCAGACATAACCTGCATTAGTTAGTTTTCCACATTAATCAATATCCAATACATTGTAATGCCCAGGTACTGTTCAGCCCATCAGCTGGACATATGAGTCCACTCGTTCAGCTGGCGCTGGTTAAAGAGAGCAACGGGAGTGGAAGCTGGTGAATACTTTATAGATGCAATGGTCATTAGACTATTAATATTAATACCTTGTCTTTGAGTGATGCAACCATTTCATGAGTATGTGCTGCAAAAAAGATTTTGTAGTAGAATAGCTACCTAAAGTATTCCTGTAAATCCTCATTGAAACCATCGATCTGGAAATCCATTTCCTCGTTTAACGGATCAAAATATTTTCAAGAACAATGTCCCTCATGTTTGGAAACCGAAAATAGCGGCCCTCTATTCCCGGTTCAATGCACAACACGGTGAATCAATATTTAAACCTTTCTTCGGGACAGCCCACTTACAGAATCCATCGCTGACATAATTTAGGGGAACGCAACCCAGGGGAGCGAGTGCATTAAGATCCAGAAATAGATCCGTCGTTTCTCAGGTCAGCATTCACGAGACAAATTGATCCTGGATCCGTTGCCCTGTTTTAAGAGCTCCCGGGTCCAGGCTGAATAATGATCAGAGTGCATCTTGGGTATTTTAGAGACTCCCAAGTCTGCAGCTTTATGCCAGGAAGGGTCGATAATAATGCATCCATCTGCGAGTCCTTCCTCTAGAGTCTAGAGCTATACATGCATGATTAATAACTGGTTTTAGAGAAGTGTTAATCACAGGCGATAGATTTTGTGCCGTGAATACAGAAAGATGCAACGCTATAATCGATAATTACACCTTTTCACGGAAGAATGCAGTTCTTGTAACTCCTGTGCCTCACCAGGCCTATGATGACAGTAGACCACAGTGATGGGTCTCTTTCAAAGACTGTTCAGTACATGGTGTCTGTCTTCTTGCCTCTATTTCCTCCTCTTCCAGTTCTGGTTCATACACTCACAGTGCATCACTGTCCAGGTCTCCGTGCCCTCACCTTTCACACCAGACTAACCGAGCCAGCTCCTCCATGTGACCGGTAACATCTACATCTATCTTAATCAAACAAGCCCACGCGCTTCCCTCTGAATATTTATCTTTCTATCTTAAAGAAATAGACCTAGTGCCAGAATCAACAGCTTAACCTTTCCTCTCCCACACATCAGCCTGAGGTTTGACATTGTTGGCACCCACTTGTTGTATTTGGACAACGTAAGAGACTTTCACAGCAGCCCGATTATTAATCTTACACCTCATAACATTTGTGAGATCTGACATTGTCTGAAGCATTTGTGAGGTTGGTAGGCATCGTAATAGCAGTGATGAGTTGAGGAAAGAGGAGGATTACTTCATGAAGACGAGCCCATAGCTTCAGATTGTACGTTGACAGTTATCTGGTCCTGCTGGTGACCTCACTCAGACATTTCTGTCTTCACCGGTAATGCGCCAACTAATCCATTTTAAAAAGCCCTCTCAGAGTCACACATGCCAATACACAAACCGTTCTGAAATTAACCCTTTCATTCAGGGTCTCACTATCTACTAGTTTTAATGACTCGTGTCAGTGAACACACCTTACCAAAGACAAACCATAACACGTTAATAACTGAGAGAATGATCCTTTAAAAGGTGTTTTTTTATACAGAACCATATGAAGCCTGAACACTTTCATAATGGAGACAGACAAGCACCATTATACTGAATATTTATCATTTAATTTGACTTTAACACAAATACTTACAGTACCCTGTCCACAGCACTGTTATCTGTTTTTACACTTTTTACCATTTTTATACCATTGTAAATGTGATGTTTAAATTCCTGCACTATGTTGACTGTTGATTGTTGTTGGTTTCTTTGTCTGTCTAATGTGCACACCAGCTGCCAAGTCCAATTCTTTGTGTGTCTAACACACGTATAGCAGATAAATGTTTCTGATTCTGATTCTGATTCTGATTCTCATTCTAATTTCACAATGAAGAGACTTGAATGCCCTATTTGCGGTTCTGATGTATTTTCCACAGTAGCTGCTAATCGCTCCGTGCCTCCTCTGCCTTCCTCCCAGCATCCCGGCCTCATGTCTGGTATCATGTTTATCCAGACAAATAGTGGTTGACTACAATAACTGATAGATATACAACTGCAATGGCTGTGGGTTAGCAGCTCAATAGAAGGAAAACAGCTGGAGCGATATCCTCTTTCCTCTTCGGGTTCGAGGCATTTGATCTTGATGCTTTGTTTGGACGTTGTTCAGCGGACTCAGACCCTGAAGTCTCATTCTTTCTGGCAGAATTGAGGAGAATAGAAGTAGCACTGAAATAGAAGACACAGCTGGCACTTTGGTTCACTAATGATTGGCTTATTTAAGGGACCTTGCATGCACTGCTGTGTTTGCAATGAGGCTTATTATTATTGTTATATACACAATTTTAAAATACTGTTCACTGCGTCATTGACCAGAAACCTCTTGGTATTTACACCTTAGATTCAAGCAGTTTTCATTCCCACATTCTCTGGATGGATTTCTCAACCCACTGAGCTGCAACTTGATTTATAACACATGAGTAATGACACTCAAAATATATGAGCATAACTGTTACCTTAACTTATTTCAATATTTTTTGGCACATTTTTTCATTTCAAATGTTGACTAATAGCGTTCCAATTAAAAGATGTTATAAACAAGTTAAACATGATTAAACCTGTAACCACTTTGGATAAATGACAGATTGTAAGTGTGTGTACCACTGATGACGCACACTCTGGGTTCTGGGTTCATAATGGAATAAGAACAATCCAGTCTTGTGTTCTTATGGCTGTATTCCTGAGAGTGTGTTCACCAGCTTTGCCAATGCTAAGTCCCACAGCGCCATGATCATTGAGTCTGGCCATGAATGCTGGCTTGTTCATTCTAGTTTAAAAAGTGCAGTTAATTTTTACAACTTGAAATAATGTCATGTGGATTTGTTGAGTTTTGGTGACGTGTGTAGTGTAATAATATCGCCCTCCGTTGCATATGTTACACGCCACTGTAACCACCTCACTTAATGTACATGTGAAGGAAACATCCAGCTGTCAGTACTTAAAGAAAGAGTGTCAGTTTATTGTATTATTGTCTACTTGTTCTTGATTTGCCTTTAACACAACCTCTCAAAGACTAAATTGTATTTAGATTTTTCCAAAAAGTATTGATGTATTGATGTGGAGTTTTTGATCTTTAGTGTTATTTAGCAATGTTGTTAAGAATGATTCCGTGCTGTGTTACACAGATGTACGCATTCCTGCCAGCTGTGTCGAACAGTTACTTATTCTAACAGCTCACTTATCTACAGGTGGCAGTAAAAGCAGTAACGTCCAAGCAAAAGCAACCAGAAGAAGAAGACAAAGTGTGCATGTAAACGATGCATCTTTCAAATTATTTCTGCAAATGTTTTATGAGGAAGTTTAATGCATTACAGATGTTTGTTAGACCTCACACATGTGTTCATGGCGAGTAACACTGCAAAATGAAATGTTGTTAACAAGAAACCCCCCCCGGGCACCTTGAAGCGTCTCCTCTTCAGCTTTAGTGCACGTGTTGTATTGTTTGGGGATTAAGAATTGACTCACTATGCTGAATTTCTATTACTTTGATAGACATTATCTTTAACCTCATTAGTAACACATATTTGAATATATCAGAGGAATCATTGCATCTACCTTTGGTGGCTATAATAACATCAAGACATAGCAGCATACTTCTAATAAGGCTTATCAGGGGGTGATTATGCCTAAATGGGGGATTCTTGTGAGTGTGGTAGATCTCTTTCTCTCTTGTGCAAAGTTTGATGTTTGAAGTATACAATGTGTGTGTGTGTGTGTGCGTGGGTTTGGCAGCTGTTGCTACATGAGCTGTCTATAAAAACCTGAGGCCAACTGTCCTTTTCATTATTACATTTTCACATTCACATACAAGCCAAGAAGTGGTTAATAGACACAACAAAGAAAGGAGCAGTTACTTACAGATACTTTCATTAGATTACGTGCGTGTGTGCGTGTGCGTGTTTGAGCGTGTGAGTATTAGAGTGCCGGCACGGGTACACATGTGCAAACACGCACCCTACATATACTGTTACGTCATTTAAAAACATTCATTAGTGGGCTGAGGCCCTTAACGCAATTGCTGTAGAACATTATATTGATCCCAGAGCGTTGTTTCTTTATCGCCAGCAGTGATGTGTGCTGTCCACTTCTATTCATTAGTAATGCGATGGACTCTTTTGGATTCCCGGCTGGAACTCAAAGTAAACAATCGGCCAGCGTTGGACTCGTTATAATGGCTGAAAAAGAGCAGTGGATTTTGTCGGATAGACACTACAACTACATACATCCTGTTGTAGGTATTTCCACGATACAGTTGTGCTGCATGGTGGTGTATCGGCTAGCACTGTCGCCTCACAGCAAGAGGGCCGTGGGTTCAATTCCCGGTTGAGGCGGTCCTTCTGCGTGGAGTTTGCATGTTCTCCCGTGGCAGCGGGGGTTCCCTCCGGGTTCTCCGGCTTCCTCCCACAGTCCAAAGACATGCAGCTCAGGTCAATTGATCTCTAGATTGCCCATAGGTATGAATGTTTGTCTGTCTCTATGTGAGCCCTGGATGGACTGGTGGCCTGTCCAGGGTGAACCCTGCTTTGCCCGATGTTAGCTGGGATCGGCTCCAGTGCCCCATGACCCTAATGAGGATAAGCGGTATGGATAATGGAATGATGCAGTTGAACTTACTGCATGATTTGCCTCATTCAGGAGGATACATGAAGCTTCCCCTGACAGTTTAATGTGTTACCGATGGATCCAGCTCAGTTGAGGTCTGCCCCCAAAAAGCAAAACCTCTCAAAGGATTTAAAGGTCTGTAAAAAAAAAAAAAAGGAGTATGTGTGCTGTACTTTCAAAAGTTTTCCCTCTCTTTCAAGTTTTTCCCATCTCTATCTCCATGTCTCCTTCATACATCTTATTGGCCTCTATAATTCTTCCACTGTTTCATATCCTTCAAATCCATCTCAATTTCCTCTCATAACGTGCTGTCGTTAGTTTACTGTTTACATTTCCGAGCACTGAAGCTCACATTCTATTTCTCTCACACATATTTAATGTTGATATCCATACTCTGGTTATAAATGACGAGCTGGCCCATAAACATAGATTTTTGATAAAAAATGATGGTAATAGAATATATTATAAATGTACAATTAAGAATAATTTCCTGTCATGTAGGATAATAAAAGGTAATAACTGACCAGAGTGAAATAAATATTTCTAAAGGCTGGCATATGGCGGCCGCCTTTGTAGATTTCAGAGATACGCTGAACAATGTGAGTATTCGTGTTTCCTGTTGTGAGTGTTTCAATCTGTCACTGCCTGTGTTGAAAGCAGCCATTGTTCAAAGCACTCAAACTGGTCAGTGTGTGTTCAAACCAGAGTGTGTTTAAGCACCCAGCTTGTCCTTATTGCAATGTGTTGGAACCAATTCATTTTTTAGAGCACTTAAATCAGACATGTGTTGAAAACTGACGTTGCTGGAAGCATAATGGCGAGTTCATCTGTAAAGGCTTTAACACACTGCATGTGTTTTATTCTTTCTTTTGAGTTTTGACAGGAATATTGACCTTTTCACTTTTGAACGAATGCCTTTGCACACAATATTATGAATTATGAAGGAAGCTAGTACAAGCAGATCCCATCTTTTATGAATTGCAAAACACACTTTATTATTGCTAATAGCCTTTATGAAGATAACGTCATTCAGCAGACACTCGAGGAACTGATGGAATTTTGAGATTTCTTACATCTTTAAAAAGGGGCAGACAAACAATTTTGTCTTGCCGACAGTTTGTGTCGTAATCAGTTCCTCAAATGTTTTTGTTGTTTATTTTAGGGGACTTGTTGGTTTCCAAACAACTGATGAATCCTTTTCGCTCTGTTTTGTTCTGTATACTAACTTCTGAGAAAGAAATATCTGCAGTCTTTAACTATCTTTTTTGCTTTTAGATTACACGTAGAAATATCATCCATTGTTGATGGAGACAATCTTCATCAGAGCATGACGGTGGGCTTTTTATATCTGCTCATTTTCTGAGAAGGATTTTAACGCAGTCTTCATGGCATCTTTAGTCCCTTTTGTCATGGTGAGATCAAAAAGTCCCTGTCTGACAAGAAATTAGGGAATTCCTCCCCCGTTTTCTATTTTCTCCTGTGGTTTAGTCGTCTCAGTGTTGGGATGTTTGTATTCAGAGGGTTATTCATTAAAGTTGTGGTCAAGTGCACATTCGGAGCAGAGCTAAGCTGCTGTCGGAGAGTAAGAATATGCTTGTACTGTATTACCGTCTCCAGTGGTTTTGTGTGCCGTATGAACGCTGCTGTTTTCTGACATGGCCAAAGCAACAACGCCATAAATCAAATACCCTGGGAAACTTGAAGGGCTTGGCCTTTTTTAATAGGTAGAGTATTTACATTTGTGTTTCTGCTTTTTCTCAATGATCTGTTTCACTGTCTTTGATATGAACATTAAAAGGACTTTTTTCCTCGTAGTGATTGAAAACAAATGTTTTCTTTTGGAAACATATCAGCACAAATCCTTTTACTGAGACTTAATTACAATGAGGACGTAGAGATGAAACACTTCCAACACAAAATAAACCTTTTCTATTCTCTGTTTGTTGTATGGATCAGGATGCAGGTTCTTTGGATGCGCAGTGAGGTTGAGTGTTTCTGGATGAGGAGAGGGAGAGAGGTAGTGGTTGAGTGGTTGTGTGTGTGGGGGACCGGAAGAACAGAGCACTAATTGGCTGAAAACATATAATTGAACATTTTGTGGTGAGCATTTGTTTCCTGACAATGCCAGAGTGGTAAGCATGAAAACACTCCTTAAAATGGGTCAAAAGGCGAAGAAAGAGCCCCCGGAATCAGCTTCTCTTCTTCTTCTCCTTCCCCTCTGTTCCGGCTTTCCTTTCCATCGACACATTTCTAATCCTTGTCAAGACGATCCCTCACTACTCTCTTCTTCTCTTCTTCCTGCCCTCTAAGGTCGTGAGTGGTGGCGAGTGATGTTGTGTGTGTTGGGCTAATATGACTAAAAAAGGTTGGGGCCGCTGAGCCTTAACGCTAATCTGGGTGCAGAGCCTCTTTTATTAGCCCGGCCTGTCTGTCTTTGTGTGGGAGCGAGGGACAAAGATAGAGGCAGAGGAAACAGACCAGAGCGGGCACATAACACACCAAAGACCTCCTCATCTTGGACTGTCGTTTCTCATTCAGCAGAAACACATTTTCTCGTCCAAGCTCCAAATACAATAGCTGCACTTGAAGTGATGTATGGTGGGTAAGAGTAAGAGCCACTTCATAGCTGGGACAACAAAGTGGTCTATGTGTGTGTGTGTGTGTGTGTGTGTGTGTCTGTGAGTGTGTGTGTTCAGTAAAGTGTTATGTGTGGGGTCTTTTCTCCTCCGTGTCAAAAGGAACAAATGACCTCACTCCCCTTTGGTCACACTTTGACCTTCTGTCTGAGCACGAATGGTCAGAATCACAGCTGCTGCTGCCTTTTTGTTCTTCAAGCACTTCAAGAATATCCAAGCCCCCTTTTTCAACACTATAACAAACACACATAATCAAAATCAATACGATATCATCGTTTGTATTTTTTTATTTCGCAATGACACCATCACATTGGACTTAGATGAAGTGCTTTAGCGTCATGGGAAAAAAGAAAAGAGATACTGAGTGTAACATCCTACGCACATTTCCAAATGTGTCCCCGTCCTCCAGATAAGAACGTCTCTGGTTTATTTGACACGCGCTGCCACCAATGTGGCGATGCATTGTTGGGGATAGGGACTTTAAGATTAGGATGGTAATAAAAAAATGACTGATGTGAAAATAACTATTTTCATTTTATTTCATTTCATCTATTTAATTATTTGAGTAGGGACCGTACACATTAATCAACCCAGTGGTAAATGTGTCAGTCTCAGCTAAGGCTAAAATTCAACCGTAGTCCCTGTGGCCAGATGTTAGAAGACTTCACTAATGGAGAGGAAGGTTATCATAGAAACATCCTACAAAAGATTACGATCAAATACTGGCCTCATCATATCAGAAACAAACCAAAACGTCTCCATATTTATTATTGATACAAGAATGAACATACAATTAAACCGTTTCTCCTGTTTTTTCTTTCAATACATTATTTTTGTGTCAACATCCCTCACATCATTTAAAATAATCTGCTTCACCTGTACACTTCAATAGCACATCAACTTCCAAAAAGGGAAACAGGTTGAGTTTAAACACATAAATATAGAACACAATTACACATTTAATCTAATTGGATTGTATTTCTTTGTGGGCTCCACTTGTGTGCCTGTAAAGTTGTTTGTTTCCTCGCAACTTGTTTACAGAATCTGTTCAGCATTGCTCACAAATAGATGGGCCATGATGGGCCGGCAGTGATGGGCATGGAGCATATTACAGTCGTTCTCCCAGCATGATTGTAGTTATATATTTAACATTTCTGTCAAAAGCAGGATGGATTGTAACATTTGTGCAAAATGAATTAACACAAGCCCTGTTGTCCAACACGAGTTCCTCTGTTTAGCTTGAATTTGGCTCAAATGAAGCAATTACACTGAGTGAGCAGTGTTGTTTGGAGGCAGATATTTGAAGCATACCTACAAAAATAATTGGATAAGTTTACAACCAGAGACAAGTGGAGAGCATACATATTTTATGAGGCATGCAAACTAAGAGATGTCTGGACTGTAATTGCTGTTACCTCAAAGCCAATAAATCTGGTTCATTTTTGCAACATTTAGCGTCCTTTTTAACTGTATTGTGTACGGTGTATAATGATTACTGATTGATTACTTTTTACTGGGAGATGTTAAAAGATGGTCTCCTGCTCTTTGTAATACAATTTAGTTTTCAATGTTTAACCAAACAGTTTTGGCTATTAAGCTTTCTGATACATGTTCAGTGCTTATGTTCTGATAAAACAAATCTCTTTCATATTATGGAACAACCCTCCAATAAAAATGGCTACATTTGGACAGAAGGCTTGCGTTGTGGCTGTGATCCTTCTTCTCACACAAGCTGCGGTGAAGAGCCATTTTAAACCTTTCTCTTTTATATTAACAAGCCGTAAGGCCAGGATGACAGCGGGTCATAAAGAAAAAACAAAGGTAACTCAAAGATGAAGGCTCCTGCTATTAGACACGCGCCAGTGAACATACAGTGGGACCATCATCATGCGGTAGAGGACCGGGTCTTTCATTAGCTTTACCAAATATACTTCTGTAATGCAATGGATGCATACATCTTTCGATAAATGCAGACTCAATGTGTTCTTCCCACCCCCCGGCTTAATAATCCTGACTGTGATGCTGTTGGTTACGCACACATACTTCAAGCTGTTTGTGGTTTCTGTGTTTCTGCAGCTGACAGATGGAGGGAAGGCAGCTAAAGGTGGCATTGATATTGGAGACATGGTCCTGTCTATTGGCGGCATCGCCACCGAGGGCATGAACCACCTGGAGGCCCAGAACAAGATCAAGAGCTGCTCCGGGAACCTCAGCCTCAACCTACAGAAGTAAGACATGAGCAAAACATGTGTGTAAGTGTGTGTGTGTGTGTGTGTGTGTGTGTGATAGTTGTAAATTCACTTCACTTTAGAAGGATTTAATATATGGTGGGAAGCCATGCTTTGCCTTTCCAACACTCCCACAACTTCAAATGTAAAGTCTGTGCTCCCCTTTGGACCCAGACGCCCCGCTTACATGCAGATGTTCGCTGTTGTTGCAGGAGGTAATCTTTGCTCTAACACCGTAACACCATTAGTTCTGCCTGATGTCCCATTCCCTGAAGGAAAGAGGAATAACTGAAATCGCAGCTAGAGCATCACACATGTGGACCGCCGCCTCTTCCCCAAGGCCGACTCCTCTCTGTTTGGTGTAATCCTGTTGTACAGTGGAGCTGATTTATCACAAGCACTCTTGTCGCAGTGTGTGTGTGTGTGTGTGTTTGTGTGTATATGCGTGTGTGTTTGTGCGTGCGTGTGTGTGTGTGTCTCTGTGTGTGTGGCTTTTATATTGGTTCTCATGTGGTTTGAATTGTCCGGTTCTTTGACAGCATCTGTAGGCAAGGGGGGGGGGGGGGGCTTTCATTTAATTACAAAGTTCATGGATCCTCCTGGATCTACAGTACGCAGCACACAGAGGTCAAACTAATCGATTTCGCTCCAGTAGATGAAATAAAAAATAAAAAAAATACATTCTGTCCTTTCTCCATGACTTTCATCTTCCTACCCTGAGCATGTCCTCTAATTTGTTTCCAAATGATGACATACCCAAGATGTTTTTTATGTCTTTTGGTCAAGTGGCAGAGAACACTTACTGTAATACCACATCGCTTGTTGTGATGTGGCTTTCTGTGAAAGAGAAACCATGATCAAAATCTTATGTGAATGATGAGTGAAGCAGGTCTTATAATAACACTTGGCAAAAGATCGTCAGGAGATGATTTAGCTGTCAAAGTGGAAATTCATATTCTGATGGATTACTGAGGTTTTTATCGTGAAGAAAGTCTGACAACAATGTGCAAGATCTTCATACTACCCATCGGTCCGGCAGTCGTTGGATGTCTACTTTTAAGCTGTTTCAATTGCACCATACAGCCTTTCTCACCATCTTGACAACAATTACATATTTGTTACTAATTGATTATTACATTGATTAATGTTATGCAAAGTGTAGTTTAGCTCATGGTTTGCAACAATACTTCCTCACATGCATGTGACTTCATAGTCTGCACTATATATGTGGATGAGACCACTAATGGATTCAATATTTCTGTGCTTCATCTAATATTTGGCATATAGTGGGTCGATATGAGCGTGGAGCTTTGCAAGACACAAAACTCAAACCTGCCAAACATTTGATTTATTATTGTGACTAGCACATCATTTATCTTCCCTAATGGGATAGTTTGGAAAATATGCTTATTTTCTTTCTTTCTCAAGAATTAGATCAGAGGATTGAAACCACCCGCCTGTTTGTTTAAAGTGAAGCTACAGTAGTCTAACGGTTCAAAAGAAACTGCTGCACTCCAAGAAGCTAGCCAAGAAATAGTCCAGCACGTATCCTTCCGTAAAATCCCACCTGTTTATTTTACGCTTCACAGTTGTTTTTTTTATTACACAAATGTGATTGAATCTAATATTTAGACAGCTTTCGAGATGGTTGGTGGATTTTAAATTGTGTCTCAACGTCAAACTCTCAACAAGAAAGCGATTAAGCGTCTTTCCTCGAATACTTTTTTTTATTCCAATCAGGTGCCTAAAGAGTTGCCAAGTCCCGATGTAACTGAACACATCTCATGGAAGGGTGTGCTTGTTTGTGGGACCAGTTAAAGGATGATCTGTTCTGCCTCGCTCTGTGTCTGTGTCACACATTGTCTCTCCCAGGGTGGATTCATGCCCTATTGGAAACACATGGAACAGTTTTTTTCATTAAGTGCCATTATCATATCACTGAGGCGGTGTGACCTGGAAGCTGAATCGGGGATCGCTGGCTCCGGCTCCTGCCATACAAGAGGATCCAGAAGAATGAGTCTCCAGACTCCATTACCAATACGAATGGGATCAAAGCTCTAATTCTGTTTGTCGCACTCATTGGCACTGCAAGTTCGACATGCAGTGTTGTGTATTCAGTAAGTGTCATGCCTAGGTCAACATCTGGACTTTAATAGGTTTACGTGCGTAATGGAAAGAAACAAGCGTGTCTCTCCTTTGTGTTATTTTTTATAGGCGTTGCTCGCTTCTCTTTTAGTTTTTCCTCTCTTTTAGTTTTTCCTCTGTGCACATTGGGTTTGTCCCCGGGTCAGATAGCAACAGGAATAATAACGGCAAGAAGATGCAGAGAGATGTTAACAATTCACGTGGTGTCTGCATGTGCGTATTTTAAAAGGAGACACGTTGTTATTCCTCGTCCAAATAAACGAGCGATGGGGAGAAAAGATGGACGGCAGATGTGTGGACAAGACAAGGAGAGGCTGCGGAATAAAGTTGTTTCTCCAGGCTGAGCCTAAACTCATGCAAAGCTGGATTTGCCAGTTCAAAATATTTTTAAGGATGACATGGCAGATGTAAACAGGGCCAAATGATCCTGGCACTAACTAGAACAGAACTGGGATTTATTGCCTGAAAGGTAAAGCCATGTGAATAAATGGATGTAAAAACCATGGTCACCAGTGTAAATAATACTATCCCACATTGTGCAAGACTTATTTCTAGAGTGGAAAATCCATCGCAGGAAAGCAAGCAGCACTGACATTGCTGCTAACAGGTGCCAACATCACACCAGGGTACGTTTTTTGTTGCCCCACTCGGCTCACATCAGTCAGCGCTAACTGAGCTGACCAGCGTCGAGGCCGGTTTCAAATCAGAGAGATCTGCACATCCTTAGAAAAACAACAACACTTTGATGAGCGGTAGATTACAGATGCCTGACTCACATTTTTTGCGACTCGTTTAGCAAACTGGTTTGAGGCTTTGGCAGTCAGCTGGTTACCCTGTTAAAACAAGAGGCTTAGTACAGCGTAGTACCACTTTATTCTTGAGACCCAAATCTCACACACATGAGATTGTTTGATCAGCTTCTTTTTCCCCTCTTTATTGATTTATTTTTATACTTGCAAAGATTCCACCTCAGTTGCTTCACTGTTTGTTTCAAGAGTGCGTGCAGCGTGCAGACAACCGTCTCTGGATTTGCATGCATTTGAGGCGACAGCAACGCAGTGTGTACGTTGGTTACAGGGCTATAAGTGTGTCGCTTCATCACAGCGGGATATACTAGATTAGTATCATCAATGTTGCTACAGTGATTCAGTTAATTGTTTAACACTGTCTACCAGTTTATTCTTATAACCTACAGTATATTTGAAGTGTAATGAAGGCGGTTTCTCTCGCATTAAATTAGACAGCTTTCCTATATATCTGGAATAGCGGCAATGGAATAAATAGTTACTCCTTTGTTTTATTCAACATTATAAATCATTTCCAGAGTTGTTGTGTCTTGGAATGCACTCTGTTTTGTTACGCTCTCAAAACCTCTAGAGCCTCGAGTCCAGAGCCTCCAGAGCCTGCTGTCCAACTGAATCACAGTGTGTGTCTCCTGCTGACAGAGAGTGAGGTTTAAATATTGAAAGAAACAGGGAACGCTAACAGAAATCACGGGAGGGAAATGGAAGTAACTGAGCAGGACAAAGACATGCAAGAGAGACACATAAACAACATGGAGATGGATTCTTCAAGACAGGTCAACTGGCTTGACATCCCCAGTTTCTGTAAACCCTTGATGGCACCAGGTGTGAACGTTATCACTGCTCCATGTCTGGATTCATAACAGCCATAATATTTAAATTTGACTACTGATGACTGACTTTGGGGGAGGGGGGCAAAGGCTGTTGAGCTTCTGGGAATTTCTTTGGTCTGTGAATTATTTTCTTCTTCAGCTGAAACTGAATTCCATTTGGATGAGAACTATAAATAACAACTCAATAACAAATTAAACACACACACACAGACACACACACACACACACACACACACACACACACACACACACATTGAACTAAGAAAGAATGGATGACAATGTTTATATACTACTAACTTGCAACAGCAAATATGTTTCTTATTAACACAATCCCCAAGAAAAAAAAGGGGGGGGGGTTGAGAAGATGATGAAAGATTGGCAGAAATAAGGTCTACAAAGAGAAAGAAGGTCGAGCGAGAATGAACAACAGAAAGGGATACATATGGAAGTGAGAAGCTGACATAGAGGATGTCATGATGAGAATTTAATTAAAGTTTAAAGTCAGTTGCTGGAGGATTACAAACTGAGAGGAAAGTTGTTTCCCCACACTGATGACTCGTTTCAACACTTAAATTAGCCTCTTAAGCGATGCTATTATTCTCTTTAGAGGTACACCAAAGTATTATTTCCAACCAATCAACCCGTGCCTCAACAAAAGCACTTTTGTATTTCACCGTTGTGCACTTCAGCTGCCAGGGTCTGGTTTTAGGCTTCACTCCAAAACAAGTTAAGCTATTTTAATGGGCCTGTGAGCATGTTTGTGTTTAAGTGCTTTTCACCAGCGATGGCTCAGTCTCAAGATGCCGATGTTTTCGAGGGAGCTAAAAGCTCCAAATTAAAATGCAGTTGACCTGATGCACTCCCTCACATGTGCAGAACGGACTGAACATCGCCGAGCGCCGCAAGTGAACTCACAGCTTGAATAAACAAGTGATCGTGCAAATAAAACAAGTTTTTGAAGCAACTTTTATTGTGCTCAGTTGATTGGTTCCACTTCTCTTTTCTTTATCGGAGATCTCACCCTGTTTGAAGGATCTCAAAGATGATTACAGTGTGTGACAGGCGCGCTCTCTGTGACTGATGAGAGTCAAAGTGGTGGAGGCGTACCCATGCAGAAAGGCGACAGGCCATAATAAGTCATGGATAAACACATTCAAGTTTTAGATCTCCTGGGCACACACACACATACACACACACACACACACACACGCACACACTCACACACACACGCACACACACAGATAAGGGTGGCAGCTGCTGGAGTTATTTTGAGTCTGGAAGTTGGCTCTGGGTGCTTGGCCAAGGGGTTGAGTGAGATACTAAAATGCCGGGTTGGGGTATACTTTTTCTTTTTGTTTACATTTTCCTCTCCGAATAGAGATCCCCAGGTTGTACGAGCAGATGCTGATGCTTGTGCGCAGCCACGGGCCCAATCAACTTGTGACACATTGACCTGGCCACTGGCCACAGATGTTCATGTCTCTTTCTCTTTCGATTTGTTGAGATTGTGTAAACATCCTCGCAATAAAATCTGAAATACATGGCTGATGGCTTACAAAATAAGTCATGTTGTGTATGTGTCAGTCACATGTTTGCAGACCAGACTGAAACTTTAATCAAATGATCTGTTGCCTTTTTTTAGCCTAACTTTGAAATGAAACCCAGAATGGATGGCATGCCTACTTGGAACTGGCTCATGTGTAACAAGAACGGTGTGTTTGAACAAGCTTTGCTTTGAAGGAGAGAGATAATTAGATTCCCTATTTGAGATGGAGAGAAAGAGAGAGAAAGAGTGAGAGAGAGGGTGAGAGGGAGAGAGAGAGATTGCAGAAATACCTGGGTTAATGCAACTACACTGGAAAACATTTGGCTTGCTGAAATATTTCAGAGCAAAGCAAACAATGCGAGAAGCGGCACGTAGAGGTGTTAAATAGAAGGAATATCTCACTACGGTGAAAAAGAGTGTGATATTAAAACATTCAGAACCATTGCTGGGGAGCCCCTGTAGTCTGATGGCAGTGAACTGGTACACAAGTCCATGAACTGTAATAGCAACTATACCTTTAAGTTGGATGGAGATGGATTATCCTATGAGAGCTCGACAGTACATGTTATGTCTCATGATTACCGTTGAACTCTTCCTCCTCAGAGGATATTACTGCAAAACCTGATCGGGTAAATAATATGATTTGGTTTGGTCACTGCTTTATTGGGCTTCTTACTGCTTACTGCTTTCAATAAAAGAAGCTGAATAAAACTAGTGGACATGTAGTGTACTCAGGTTAAAGAAGCTTGTTATTGGCTTGATCAGTTTGAACGTGTCCTATAGCCGCACATTCAAATTACAATTGGAAGCCCTTAGTGAATCCGGTGTACTCGTAGACGCCCTCCACGGCTGCTATTGTCACTCACTCGACTCTGATACTCGCCAAAGATTTTCCAAGCCAAGAGCACTAATCTGGGCTCCCACGTCTCGGTCTTTCACCGGCCAGTAGTATTTGCCAAAGATCATTTAAAACAGATGACAGTCATCTTTGGTCAGGCTTTTAGTATTCACTACTAATATCCTAATACCGAAACAATGCAGCTACAGCGAGACACACCTGTCTCTTGCTAGTCTGTTGTTTTCGCCAAAGGAAATGCAAATCCCAAGAGTATTAGAGCATTAGGGATCTCTGAAGGTAGCCCCAAACATTCTGAGGCCAAGAGCACTGTTAAACTCATCTGTTTCAGTGGTTGTTTGTTTTTTATTTCTCTCTGCTATTCGCCAAATGTATATCTTAGTGTAAGCCAAGACCGCTCATCTTCAGGCCGGCCAGCTTGTTGTATGATACCCGAAACGCATCGAGGGAACAGTGCGAAGAATCCTCTGGACTAATGAGACGAGAAAAACAAAATCGCTGAGTAATCACTAGAAATCACTGTCGGGGTGTCAGACCCAGTCGCAACATAAGCTGTACACTCAGCAGAGTATAAATGACTCAATAATAAATTGTAATCAACATATTTTGAAACAAAATTTGCTCGAGGCCCGGGTGTAATTTACCGGCTTCTCGTGGAGTTCTTACATCGAGTGTGAAGGGTTATCCGTTCACATTGGCTGGGATGTATTAAAATATTGCCAAATGACTCAATGTGTATTTTTCTACCTGATTGAATTACATAATCAGACGACCTGCATGTTCAACTTGGGCCGAATGTAATCCGAGAAGCGTGTACCGAAAGTTCTCTGTGTCTTTTCGGGCATCTGTGTTACTTTTCAACACAATCTAATTCTATGTTTGTATGCATTAATACGCGTGTGCATCTTTATGCATACATGAATTGAAATGCATATACTGATGCACTCTCGTCCATCCCTGACCGCTTCACACCATCAACCTCCTCAGGCTGTTCAGGTGTTGACAATAATTTCATGAAAGAAATAGCAACTCAACGAATTCCATAACTTCAGGTATTTGTTCATTGTCAGAGACAGGACCATTTTATAATCACTGTCACAGCGCTGTGGCCGAGTGTGCGGGTGCGTGTGTTAGCAAAAGAGAGAGAGAGAGAGTAGAGAAATGAACCAAGTAAACATAAAGTTGGACATTGAACCGAGAATCAGAAACGGGCCAGATGTTGCATATGGAAAACACTACCTGATCCAGCTGTGATCTGCAGGCAGTCTGAGCGCTGTCTCCCTTTGGCTGTATTTCTCTCTGATGTACTGCTTCTGCTGCCTTGAAAAATATCCGAGCTGCCAGAGAGAAAACTATAAACTGTAAAGTAGTCAAGCAGATACTAAAACTCACTCTGCCTCTCTCACCCACATTGCAAATACATGTTAGGACTACCCTTCATTATTTTACTGTTTATTCTTCTGCCCGATACACACAATTTTGATGTAGAAAGACATGAGGGCACATCAGGGCCCGATCCTACAAAACCACAGCACTAAATACTTAATAATCTTGAATCTCTACTTTAAATCATCCCGTTAGTGGCCCCCTATCACATGGATGCACTCCTCCAGTTTGGCCCCCCTGTACCACTTGGTTCCCTTACGGAGCCCCGGCATGGACCTAAAGCAGAGATTCCTAACCTCTCTCCGTCCAGGACCCACAGTTGAAACAATGCACTCGTCTCATGACATCACACCGGGCTTGAGTCATGTTGGGTTTGACTTTAATTGTTTTCGACAAGACCTGCGGGCCTTTGATGAACCCCAGATCTGTGTTAGTGTTCTCTGCTGGCTGTACGGTTCTGGTGTTGGTGTGACGCGCTCACTGAGGGATGGCTGGACACCATCAGGTCAAGAGTCTTTCACACTAAAAATGAAAAATGCTTTTTTATGTCAGATTGTATTTTGCTATCTGGGCGTGTGACTGCATGGGAGCACCTCCATGGGAGCTTCTTTTTTTATAGTACGTTTTTACTTCTAGGTCTGTCTGCTATGAAATCAAGCTGTAAAACTTTAAATTATATATCAAACAACAACACAAGATCCCAGTGCTCCCATCAACCTTTTACTGCCCAGTGACTCCAGAGACAGGGCAGCCAGGCGGACTCACTCACTTCGATAGCCACTTCAACCAACTCTTAGTGTTTTTCATAAAAAGAAAACATGTCCTCTGCCCTTAAAATAATGAATGTAATGTGACATGAAATGACTTTTATGATCTTTGGAGAACACCTCAGACGAATGATGTGCAGTAAAAGCATGTCGACCGCTCATCTGTTTAAATGATTGTTGGCGTAAAAACTTCCATTCATTGTGTTGGATCCTACAGCTTTTTTGTCTTAAATAAATAAATGTGCGGCCCTGCTACGCTATATAACGTTTGTTATGCTTAAACCCAGTAAAATATCTACAGCAGCTGTGTGTTCCAGTGTCTGTGCCTCATCATGTTTATTTTTACACTTCTCTCCACACACATAATCTACTTTCATCCAATTGTTTTCTTTTTCCAGCCTCTATTTAGTCAAGGCTGATGTGTCGTTGGCCCTCGTGAGTTACCATGTACACATCGAGTATATCCATGTGAAGGAGATATTGACCTCAGGGATATTGACCTGAATGTGAGGGTGTGGCTGCATTGGGAACAGACAACATGCTAGAGGTAGAGCTCTTTTACGGAAACAACAGTTGACCCGTCCCCTCAGGCTTTCTGTCTGGCTGTATTGATCCATGGCAGGAGACAAAGAAGCCTACACATTAAAACAACTTAATCCTAACACAGCCTTCATGATGCCTTGAATGAGGAACAACTGATGGAAACACCATAATTCTAACATGCTTAAAATGTTCTCAAAGATGATTTTAATTGACTCATGGTTTATTCGGGAAACCGCTTTACTTTTATGATTGATCGTTCCGTTAGTCTGCTCAGTGTCAAAGCTTCTTTTAGGATCTGGTGTGATGTCATACTCAGCTGAAAGAACTGTTGATGCCTCTGTGGAGATACTGGAGGGAGGTAGTGGATAAGGAATGGGGAGGATCACACACACACACACACACACACACACATGCACACGCACACACACTAAACAGACCTACAGTACTTGGGATCCGTGGGTGACCGGCTGTCTCTTATATGGTCTTACTCAGTGTGAGGACTGATAGCGACAGGCAGACTCGGCCTGCAGATCTATTTTAAGCTCAGCTGTAGATAAATATCACACACTGGTCTTGAAATAGCAGAGAATTAACAATGTTGTTTTGGGATTTAATCACGCCAGGGAAAGAATGTTACACTAGCTAGTGAAATCCGGAGTTATGGTTTCCTATCAGCCATCATGTTTTTCTCTGGTTTATAGTTATAGCTACATTATACCTACAGTACACTGACTACTTCTTCCTCTATACACCCACAACACCCTCCACAGCCACACACTCCACACTCTACACACACACACACACACACACACACAAATACACACACTGAGCCACACGTCACTCTGCCCTTATTGGCGCCCTGGCATCCTTTCCAGATCACGTTGGTCTGTCTGCTTCAGTTTAAGGTGAAAACACACATAAAGGGCTCAGAGAGTGTGTCCCACCTTCTGGAATGACGACTGCATATATTTCAGAGGGCTTTGTTTCAATTTTGTTTAAAGAACAGTGACCTCATTTTCAGGGAAGGATGGAAAAGTGGAGAGATGGACTAAAAAGGTAACAAGAGGTAAGAAGAGAGGAAGAAATGGGTAATAGTTATTTAGATAAGACTAATAAAACAAAGTTAAGTCCATGTTTTACATGAATGACCCGAGGGCATACTCTCTCTCTCTCCTGTCTCCCCCTCTCTGAATCATGTGTTTCATCTGTTGCCGGGGAAGACAAAACCAGTTTCATCTTATTGCACACATGGATGCACAGGCACACAAACCATGTGATTTTTATTTGTTATATTGGATTGATTTATTCAATATTGTATTAAAGTGTTTGATGGACTTCAGCTGGATACAATCATTCCTTTTTGTCCTTGGAAGGAATGCAACAGTTACTACAAAGACATAAAAGCGCTGCCAAGGAATGTCTCCGCACGACAAATTAGGTGCAAAACGAAGATAAGATCACCGTGTATCAGAGAGGATCAGATCTGGGAAAGAAAACCGAGTCATTTAAAACGGCTCGAGTTCAAGCTTTTCACACATGTAAATATTTGGAATTTCCGAAGGTGCAGTAAATCTAAAAATAGATCTGGACACACATGCAGCCTCTCCACATGTGTGTTGAGTTCACTCAGGGCCTATATGCAGGTGCAGATGCTGCAGAGGGCATACATCACTGTCACCACATCCTTCATAATATACATCATGTGTGTGTGTGTATGTGTATATTACTGTAGTGTAGGTGTCAAAAATTCTGTCATCCAATTAGAAGCACACTTCATTAAAGTCCTGCTTTAAGCTGGAATACAATGATGGGACCAACTCATTAAACAAGGCCGACAGAGAGGGTGAGCTGTGTGTGTACGTGTGTGTGTGTGTGTGTGTGTGTTCACGTTCAAGAGTACACACACATGAAGCATTGGCTGATAAAATCTCCTCCACAACATTGTGTGGTATGTGTTCGGCTTTAAGTGTTACTAACCGACCCCAGTCAGTGTCACCTGCCCATAAACAGACTCTTGTCGTTGACCCACCTCCTTTTTATACATAAAATGACACACACACACCCACACCCACACACACATGGATGTGCAACAATCTCTTATTGATTCCGTCTGGTTGGTTGTTCGCTGGAGAAGCTGATGGCATGTCGGGGCACAGCCCTGGAAACATTGGTCAATGATCTCACTCCAGTATGAATAGACCCAAGAGATTAAAGACAAACGCACAACTGAGAACAGAGAACAGCCGCGAGGACACGGGTGAGATGAAGAGGAGGATGCATCCTCTTTATGGCTGATTCATTTACTGAAAAGAGGAAGAAAACTGGAAAGAGAAACCAAGCAACATGTAGGCGACGCATGGCGGAACATTAAAACAGACTTCTGTTACAAAGATATGACAAGAGAATGATGAATTGTATAATCCTTTATCTCTAGCTCTTTGTAATAATGCAGTGTGTTGTACAGTAATATCCGATGAGGAGATGTAATGTTTCCGGAGAATTATAGAAAATGACACGACCACACAGAATGCACTCAACTATTTAACACAGTTTTATCCCAAACTCAACCGTTTTACATCATACGGATTTTATTGTACGGTATCCTGCTGTTTTGTTCGTTCCCTTCAAATTCGCAATGAGTGGAAACAGACCTGAGACATTTTAATAGCCCATGAAAACATGCTGTCATGGTTATGTGGAAGCTGATGTATTTCACATTAATAATTTGCGAGGAAAACAGAAAAAAATTAGGAAATTAAGAGAACACACAAAATATGTATGCATGCACAAATCCCAATGACAAATATTCAAATGAAAGTGGTATAAGTCCCAACCTAAAGGACTAATACTAAGATTCAGACTGGCTATGGGAATATTTGGAAGACTCCCGAACAGCCGATCAATTCCAGGTTGTCGTCCTCAAGTTTATGTTTCCATAGAACGCTGCCAGTACGGGAAGCCCCGCCCAGTTTGGACCGATTGACGTCTCTGTTGATCGGCTCAGTCATTGTCATCGCGAACATGTCGATCTGTGACTTCCAACTCGCCTCGGCTCATTTCACTAGTCTTGTTTTGATTCAGTACAATGTCCTGGTATAATCTGAGGATGCATCCTCAACGTCTTCAGGATCAGCAGATTATCTTTATACAACAAAAACTGTGTCAGTGTTGACATGACTGACAGAAACACGTGTTGCCTGCAGGCCCTCACATAAAAGGCCTCTCTATTCCCGGGCTGAATTTCAGTCCCAGTAAGCCTCATACTTAACATATTGTTTTTATACCGGCTTGAACTATTAATCAAATGAAACTGTTGGTGGGAAGGACAGACACATATCCAGTTCATATACAGCCCAGCAGATGTTTCCATATGAAATGTCCTGTTTGTCGCCGTCACTCTTTCAGAGTCTTTATTGCCTCCACTTACTCCGTGACCCTCAAACATCGACACTTTGCCACAGGAATGTTTCTCTATAGCTTCAACCAGTGCACGGTCCTGTTGTTCCTCTGCTATTTTGAATAGCGGCACCTAGAAGAAGCGCCATATACTGGTGACATATTTTTATTTTGGAAAATTAAAACTTAAAAGAAAGTGGGACACTGCTGATTTTAATAATGAGCCCTTTTATCAAAAGATGTTTTATAAAGCTCAGTTGTAACTGACAAGTCAGATGTCAGGAAGATCGACCCACAATCTCCCAAGGTCATGCCAAGTCCCGAGGACATACAAAGTCATTATACCAGTAGGAGCTTGATTGAAAGCCTAAAATGACCCTTGACTATGCACACTGCAGAGAAAAGGATTGAAAGCCTCTGAGGTCAAATTAAACTCTGGTTCTCATCCACTTTCAGGCATCTTATTTTCATCCCTCTCACGATATGACGCCCTCACGTTTCCATGTTGGGGTTTCTAGTTCTGGCTGCAGAGCCATCGAGGCAATAGCACACTGGGATGATGGGAACCATGTGACACACCTACTTGATACCCAGGTGTTCTCCTTCCTACTCTGTTTAGAGACCGGCCTGTGCTGGATTTCTGGGGGTGATAATATAAGAGAGTATAGACTATTCCAGTGAGGTGGTTGTCACATTTCTTATACCCACCCTCCCCCCCAAAAAATAGTTTTTATGTTGATGCTGTGGCAACCCGGGGGAAGTGGAGGTGAGATTCGGAATAAAATCAGGAGACTCAGAGACGTAGTGCAAAATAAAGGGTCTTTTAATAAAACGTGTAGGAAAAAGGGGGAATGGGCATCTAACGGAAACAAAGGATTCTTCCCGGTCGGGGTCTTTGGTCTCACACCTGCTGTGAGACGGTTTGTATCTCCTGTATGGGCAGAGCAGAGGAGAGAGGGTTCAGTTACCTCTGGTCTGTCGCGACTCCTCTCCTGAGGTTCCCACGCTCCTTCTCTTTTCCTCTTCAGGCAGCTCTCCCCTGATGCCTTCCAGTGGAGGGAAGATATAGGCCGTTTCTCAATTCAAAGTACACAACTGCAGACTTGTGTTCTTCTGGAGTCTGGTCTTGGGAGTCTGGTCTCGGGAGCCCAGACTCCGGAGGACGGGAGGACGGGACAACGGGAGGACGGTCTTTCTGCGATTGGAACGGCTGCTTATTTGATGACGTCACCACATCAGCTGCTCTTGCTCCTGAGTTTATTCTAATTATTCAGTGTAAATTATTTTTTACAGTCGAATAAAAAAAACAACCTAAAATGACATTCCGTGACTCAACAACAGTAGTATTTATAAAAAGTCATCTGTCAGTTGTTTATTTTCTCCTCCGCTATTGTTTCCGGTTGCTGGTGAAATGCATTGTGGGATATATGCTGGCCAGAGTACGCACAAGTCTCCTGTGATGCATCCTCCGGAAAGTGGGAGGATCAAGTCACATCCGGGCATTTTGACCGTGCTTTGAGAGAAGCGAACTTTGAATTGGAACATGAACTCAGGCTGAGACTGATGACGTTTCACGAGTCCACGAGGACACAAGTAGAGGAAAGGACGCACAAGTACGCATATTGAGAAACGGCCATACTCTCGGTCTCTCGTTAGCTGATGGGCTGCAGGTGTGACCACTCCCATGTGCCAATTGGCTGTAGCACCTGCACTGGGAAGTACGCCCCGTGGATCACTTCCCCCAACCTGAGCTTTGGGATCCGCCTCAGATGTGCTGTTTGCTCATTTTTTCCACCTGGTCTGCCACAATGCGTATCAGAGGACATGCCAATGCAACTTGTATTGCCGTCCATGTCATCGGTAGCACAAACGTGGTCAATGCTGACCTCAGATCAGCATTATGCTCATTTGATACTTGGTGTTGCACTTGTTGGCTACTAGTTGGACCATCTACAGCCCCGGCATACTGCTGACATGTACTTATGAGACACAAACAGATGAGGTGTATTGCGTATACAACTCTTAAGCAGATGCTTTTGCTTTTAGTAGAGCCTTGGAGTCTTATGTTAAGGCAACATCTCTCCTTCTTTAATTTGAGTGCCAAACCTTACAAGCACAAACCCACTTCCCTAAACTTCCAGAGTGTTTTATCAGTGTAGCATATTGAGGCAGTATAGTTAGAATAGGACAGTTTTCCAGATGTTTAGCTCAGACCTGTTCAAATGTCTCTCCTCCCACTGTTTATAGTTTAAACTTTCTTTAAGCACAAGTTTAATGATGTCCTTTTCGCCGCTGGTGTTAAACATAATCTAAAATCCTCACATCTCGCATGGATGAAATAGGATTACATTATCAGGTTCGCTGTTGGCCAACTATACTCACCAAAACAAGAAGCAGGGGGAAAAGACCAAGCGTATGAGTAGCAGTGTGTGTGTGTGTGTGTGTGTGTGTGTGTGTGTGTGTGTGTGTGTGTGTGTGTGTGTGTGCGTGTGTGGACTGACATGTTTCCAGCTACTACGAGGCTGTCGGTTTAAATTTACAGAAGTGAAGGACATGAACCTCCCTCTGGAAGTTTGTGGAAAGGGCCGCTCTGAAAAGAATGCAAGGCTGCTGAGATTCAAAGGTCTCCGCTTACTTAAACCTTTGATTTACGTTAACTTGTTTATTTAACTTTATAACTTTTTTCTAGCTCAATGAAGTTGTGATGCACTGCAACAGTTACAATTATTTGTCCTGTGTGTATCTCAGAAAGCTGTTAGTTCGGAAATTCACCCTTCTGAACAATTAATATGACTTATAACACGTGTTCAGAAGATTGAGTATTAATCCAGAACTGCTGTTAATAGTTGTTTTAGTTGACTTTGTGAATCAGTGATGTTCTGTCCTATTGCATCAATATCATCTTGAACCTGACGGGTCAACTAGAAGCCCTACAAACAGATGATAAATGATCTGTGTTGGGATCAGATGCTGCGGTGATGTCACTGGTGAGTCACTCTAACAAGTGTGTACCCGGTGTGCTCCTCAGATGACCTTTGAAGGAGATCCAGACCAGGAGTATCAGATTGTTACTGGCCTTTATAGACGAAAAGCAGCTGCCTTCAAAAACACACAAACGTTGAAAGAGGCTACAAATGTTTCAGGCCGAGCAACTTAACTTTCATGGTCAAAGGCAAAGAGACTGTGAGATTATTTGGGATTTTGCTGAGAGAAACCTCTCTTTGTTGGTTTCTATGCAAACAGCTCTAGTTTAAATATTCACCACAACCACAGTTATTGAACATTTTACAGTAGTACTTAGGAGCTTTTAATGGCGTTATAAATATCAGCGAGTATGCTTTGGAAAGGCTTGTGCTATGTTAACCACATGATGTTAGTTAAATGTCGCTTTAACCTATTATTGGAAAACGCCAGGGATTATTTCCAAAGAAAATATTAAAAGGAAAAATGATTTGTGGAATTATAACTCATGCACTTTCTCTTTCTCTTGTTCCTCCCTCTCTCCAGGATCTCCAGTGCTCCTAAACCTCCTCCTGTGGCTCCAAAGGTAGTGACATAACGGACAATGATGATAACGGCATTGAATACATCTGAATAACAGCACGTCCAATTACAGATAAAAACAAGTCATGAAATGTTAGTGTCATTAAGGTACTCCAGATGAAAATGTGGATTCTAGCTGTATCGATAAATTCAAAAATAACATATTTTGAATCTATACTTTCTAAAGTATTTTGAGATACCTTGTCCAAAAATATTTTTTGGTGTTTTTGTTCATTTAGAAAATGTAATTGTTTTGTAATCAACCAACTTTGGGGTTATTATGGAAGGATAAAAATAAACCCATGCCATGAAAGGTTATTTGATTATTGAGCGATCCATTACAGTATGACTGTATAAAAAGAAAAACAGTAATTCACCTGGGGTACCAAGTGCTCTGAATACATTTCTTGACTTGCTACACCCTTCTGAAACGATGCTATACACACATGTTGTGTTGCATGCAACGTTTGTCTAGATTTGAATAGGTGTGTTTTTTTCTAATTTTGCTACATACATTTTTTATTGTTCATGACAGTTTATTATACATCACATATTATTTAGCTGACACTTTATAGTGCAATGTGATAACCATGTTACATTCATACACCAAGCTACAGCCGATTCAGGGTTAAGTGTCTGGCTCAAGAACACATTGACTAGGGCGGGATTGAACCGCCAACCCCCTGATTGAAAGACGGAACCACAGTTGCCGTATTCTAACGCCTCCCTATCCCCAGAGACCTCTCAGAGCACATGTACAGGGTCTATTCTAATTGATTTGTGTACCAGATATTCCTGAATTGAATCAAGCGTTACTACATAGACAGATCGTAGACTTTATTCTGCATAAAGTCACAGGGACGAACACAAGAACACGACCTGAGAGGCATCGGTATCGTGTGTTTTGTGTTGTTACTTGTTTTTGTTTGCATGCTCTTCTCTAATGCCGCTAGGACCACAGATCAGACATCATAAAACCAGTGGCCCTCACCCATCCCCCTTCACCACTCCATCCCCACCCTCACTACTCCAGCCCCTCCATCATCGGCTACAACAAGGCCCCCAGACCTTACGGGGGCTGTGCATCAGAGAGCGAATTCCCTCCCTTCGTCCTATCCCCATCCTCCGCCTTCACCCCCGCCTCTTGGAACACCAGTCCTTTTCCCCCTCCTCCACCACCTCCTCCTCCTCCACCTCCTTTCTCTTACCCATCCTCTTCCTCCTCCTCCTCCTCCTCCCCCCCTGTCCTCGTTGCGCCCCAGCCATCAGTGTATAACACACCCATCAACCTCTACTCGAACGAGAACGCATGTGAGGTGGCCATGGGGCAGAGGAGGGGCCTCATGGAGAGTCAGGGTGGAGCCTTGCCTTCGCAGTCCAATGGGTGAGTGGCGTTCGATCCAGCCAATCAAGCCAATCAATCACGTCTTTGCATTTCATCTACATTCGTCTTTCTGCGTCTTGGTTCTGTCCACTTTCTCAAATGGGAGATGAGATATTCCTTGGCCAGTCCACAAGATCATCGTTGGTGTTCTTCCAAGCTTATGTCAAAGTTTACGATCCTGACTGGAAATGGATTCATTCCATGCAGCTTGGGGATCAGGCTCGCCAGACTCCCGCTTGGAGTCTTGACATCTTTTCAAAGTTCCTCCACATCATGAGGTCTGTTTGGTGAAAACATTAAACTACTTAGATTAAAGATTAAAAGACTAAACTGCACATTATAGTGAGACACATAGGCAAGCCGAGTTTAAATAAGCTGTTTGTGAGTTTTTATTGTGGTGGACAAGTGCACAACTTTGACATTTACCAACCACGTAAGATATTTGTGTACACCGTCACGTTAGACCACTTCTATTACTACTGCACCGGTCTGGAAACACGGATACGTGAGCGCGCCTCGTGGGCTGATGTACCGTTTGTTAACTTGAGATGAGAAATTCTGCACTGACAGATTTTTAATAACTGCTTCTTGTAATGGAAAACTAGATAGTTGATGGACTTTAAATGAGCCTTTTGCAGTCCAGTAAAAATAATGGAACATACTAACACACAACTTTTAAGTTATTGTCAGATTGAAGTTTAGGATTCCAACATTCATACAATTGCAGAAAAGATGAATATTGAATTCACTATGGATGTGGACGGACTAAATTATCCCTGGCAAGATGGTTCTATGTGTTTGTACTCATGAATACGTAGCAACCTTTTTGCCATGAAACAAATGAAAAAACACTCAGCCTCCCATTCCTTTTAGTTTGAGATGGCAGATTTACTTTCATTTTTTCATAAAGAATTCAAGATATTTTATTAGATTTTCTTCTTTTCTACCGTATTGTGTCAACATCAGCTTTTATAAGGCAGCATTTAAAACACATCAGCGGTTGCTAGCACTTTTTATATAATTATATTAACATACTATATATTATATAATATACAATAATAAAGCCAATACGTTTGACTCAGCGCCTCTCTTTGAATAATTCCCAGCATCATATGTCTGCCTATGATTCTGTCTCAAGAGCCATGGTGAGGATAACTGACCCGATGACCACGCTGTGTATATATAGCCGCCGCTGGTAACCCGAGCTGTGTCACATTCTCTCTGCTCTTGGAGCAAATCAGTCAATAAAGGTGTCGGTCTTGAATCCACGTAGATTTACATGTTTCTCTTCACGGACTTACACCCTTACATCACTCCGCATTTTCATTCACTTGTTCATTCCGTCTTTGAGAGATTCATCTCAAGACAAACCAAGAGATGGATGTTTTTGATTTATCGCAGTCGATAAATTGTCCGAATAGACTTCTTTCATTTCTTTAACGCTCACTATATAACACTATATAACACTATATAACTGTACACCATGCAGCTATGCACACACACACACACACACACACACACACACACACACACACACACACACACACACACACACACACACACACACACACTTGTGTTTTTCAGTTGAGTACACAGCTTTCTCCAAGATGTCATTTAACAGAACTGGAAACTTTAATAAAGTAAGATCTGTCTTTAGTATTGTTATGCTTCCCTCACTTAATTATTTCTATCTCAATATTCTTTTTATTTCTGTTATTAAAGTATCTGTCCTCTGCAGCAGAGGTCAACATACCGGTTCATGTTCCTGCATTTGGTTTATTCCAGTATCTGTTAATCCACTCACTCTTTTGAATCTGTTGCTGAGGTGACAGTGTGTGTGTGTGTGTGTGTGTGTGTGTGTGTGTGTGTGTGTGTGTGTGTGTGTGTCCATGCTTGCCTGTTTGCATGCTGTACTGTCAAAGGGTCGTATGCTTCGTTTCAGAGGGGATTTTTTAAACTGACAACAGACTGTTAATTGCTAAACATGTGGATGTGTCAATACTCTGTCTCTCTCCCTCCTTTCAACCCTAATTTTCTGCTTTGCAGTCTGCGGCACGTCCTCAAGTCTCAAAGTTAGTCTTTGAAGCATGTTCGGTTATTTATTAGTGTTTGCCTTCTTTTTTACTCTTCCGCCTCCATCTTTCTACCCGTGTGTCTACTTTATTGTGGCGTCTGCATGCATCTGTTTGCGGAGAATAACTCACGATAGGATTGTTTCTATCAGTCAGTTGTTTTTCATGTTTAAATTGTGCAAAAGCTGCAGCACACATGAGTTTAGCTAATTCAAGTTTGGTGTGTGAAGCATGCTCAGGCTGCAGTCTATTTTACTGTAAATAACAAAAACATATTTTTGCAGAGTGGCACACACACACACAAACACTCTCTCACACTTCACACACACACTCACATTCAGTCTGACAATTCCCGTATAACTGTAAGTGTGAGACCACTTAGAGTCGTTAACACTCCACCAACCACATAGCAAAAATGTGTTGAGAGACACTCATCAGTTTGCTCGATGAACGTGTGTGTATGTGTTTGTGTGTGGGTGTGTATGTGTGTGTGTGTGTGTATTTATAGGTGATTTATTGACAGCATGGCCTGAAAGACATTCAATGCCCTGATGTGTGTGCATGTGTTTGTGTGTATGTGTGTGTGTGGGTGTGTGTGTGAGAGTGTGTCTGTGTGTGTGTGCATGTGTGCATGTCTGTGTGTGTGTTTGTCCAAAGAACTGATTTATTGACAGCCCATTAGTAATGGGCCTGTCAGCATCTTGTTGCCAAGGACAAACGTAAATTTACACACATTTACTGTGCATATGTTTAAAAAAACCAAACAACATCTGAATGAAATACATATCAATAAATAATAATATTCAATAATTCTCGTCATGTTTATATTTCCATTTTTATTAACTTATTCTGTTGCTGTCCAAACAGTCCATATTATGAATGACTATACATCTCCAGAAACACAGAGGACCTATTGTACCACCTTGTGGTCAGGAATAGAACTGACTTGTTTTAGAAATTAGTGACCGATCCAATGTCTCCATGGATATTTTGACTCTATGTATTGCATGTTTTATTAGTTCTGGCTCATATGTTTGCTTTTTACTTTACTTTTCTTCAGCTATATTCTTCTGCCTTCCACTGCCTGCTTTTAACATTTCCTTTTGAGTCTTTAAAACAAAGAATTGAATTCATTATTCATACTTGTATCTCTCCTCTTCCTCTACTATATTTCCCCTTAGCGCACCTCAAAGTATTTTGAAGTAAGTCTTTTCAGACTGCGTCTTCATAACTATGAATGTTGCTCTTTTATTATGCCTATATTCAATCTACTACTGTTTTCTTCTGCCCTGATTTTCTCTGTCAATGTTGTTTTCAGAAAGCCTCAGCCACTAAGGTATCCTATTGGTTCAGACCTAGACACTGAATGCATTTAACAAAGTGTGGTGTGATTTTTACTCCCTTTGTTGTCTAATAAGAACAAGTTGATTATTTTGAAAGTGTGCCACATTGCCGCCTCATGTACCTTAAATCTTAACAGACATTCCTCTAACTCTGCACATACATGTATATCAGTTCCAATCCTTGGTTGAAATTAACCACCTAAAAAGACTAAACATGGCTCTGATGGAAGAACAAAGGAGTATAACGTGTTATTGGATCCTGCAATATTGCACCTTCTAGTCTACATCTCTATTACTATAACTATTTTGCTGATGTGATCCATCCCGTTTCACCCAGGAAACACATCGTGGACACAGACATCCATTTTTACCATGTGCCCACTCACGCTGATGCCAGCAGGAAGCGCATAACGGAGGACACAGAGGACTGGCGCCCTCGCAGCGGGACAACCCAGTCCAGATCCTTCAGGATTCTGGCTCAGATCACCGGTACCGAGCGCGGTATGTTACTCACTGAAGAGCTTTTCTGAGTGCACCTGAGCTCGTGGCTCAACACATCTGATCAAAGGGCGACCTCAAACATCCTCCATACATTGAATCATTTCTTTCTAAATCGATAATGTACTTTCTTTTATGGACTTTCTATTCTTTACCTTTTTAGCTCAAGATGAGGAAGCTGGTGAAGCCAAGAAGACAACGTAAGTGCAATGAAACTGCTTACCGGGGTTTTAATAGCCCAAGACTCTCCGTCATCAGTTTGTCTTTATTGTTTTTCCTATGAATAAGCACATTGTGTGGAATAACACATTCACAATCACACTTGCTTTTGTTATTCGTGTGAACCCAGTCAGTCGGGTGCCTCTAACATATAAAGGCCACATTTACATACATAGTGCAACAGACAACCTGACTCCAGATCTCAGTGGCGAAGCCCGTACTGATGCTGTGTGGCCTCTTCCTGTCTAGACAGCAGAGAAGGGATCACATGGTAAGCCCCTGAGTCAAAAGCCAGATCTCTGCGCGCTGTACAGTATGTCCATTATTAATTGCACCAATAAGTTCAGAATGCAGTTTTAATTTAATTCCCTTCCGAGATTGCTGACAGTGTAACTTCATCTGACTTGTGTTCATCCGTGGATGTGACATCCTTGCAGTGCTGCGTGTGATGATTGTGTTGTTGACACTCACGGCTGGACCGCTGGTCGAGTCGTGGTGTGATGATGTGATTGGTCCGTTGACCGTCCATCGCTCTCGCTGGTTTGTGGCGATGCACGTGAGTGCCCGCTGTCCGCGGGTGTTGTTGCTTCATGGTTGAGTGAATTCATCATTTCAGTCCATCCTGGCCATGAAGCTAACGGGCTGCATTTAGACCTCATGACACACGAGTTGCAGTTGGCGACTTTTATAAAGGTAACTTTTAATCATATATGCAGACAGATAATCTCCTCAAATGTCTCCAGAAACATGTATTATAGTGAACAGTTTATCTGTGAAATGAGATATTTTACTTTTTTGTTTACTTTACTTCCACATTCAACAGCTAAACAGTACAAGCTACGCATTTCCACCCCATCCAAACATTCCCCGTCTATTATCAGCTTTCCTTGTGGCATGGCTTACAGTGTCTCTCATCGCAGACTGCAGGGCATCTACTCTACTTTTCCTAAATCTTTATTTTCTCTCTCGTTTGGTGTGTTTTTCTCTTCTTTTCTCTCTTCTGGTGACGACAGAGTGAACAAGACCACCTTACGGATGACGATCGGTCCTAAGTACAACGAGCTGAGAGACTGGCACCACGGAGTGTCTGCTCGCACCCTCAATGTCCAGTAGACCAGTAGACTGTGTGTGTGTGTGTGTGTGTGTGTGTGTGTGTGTGTGCACTATATTTGCTTGACTTCTGGAGGTGGTGGTTCATGACTTTGACTGCTGCTGGGATCAAAGCATATGGACTGAAATAAAGCAAATAATACTGGAGTTAACGCTTGCAAGGGAACTTGTGGAGTTTCTCTTTATGTGTGTGTGTGTGTGTGTGTGTGTGTGTGTGTGTGTGTGTGTGTATGCGTGTGCGTGTGTGTGTGTGTATGCGTGTGCGTGTGCTGGCTTGTCCTTCACTGTGTCTTTATGTGGCTGCACTCTGCCGGCCTCATTCAGACCTGTAATGAAGTGTTGCTTACGTATACTGCTGCTTGAATACAGACTTTTTGTCGTGTGTTGACCTCATCATACATGAATTTGTGTTTGGTCATTTGTATGCTACTACCACTACAAACACTAACACATTTATTTGGATAGTTAGGATAAAGTATTGAGCTGAAAATGTGTGTTTGGAGTATTTTTGTGTGTATTTTTCCATACTAACAGATGTGGAAGACAAGTAATCCAGAGTTTGTATTATTTAATGGGATCTAATCAAATACAATAAAATATGCAGCTGTGAATCTGCAACTCTCTGATGTCACACACATCATGTATTGTTCTTCCTGGAGATATATATATATATATATATATATATATATATATATATATATATATATATATATATATATATATACATATACTGACTCTATACTGTGTGCTGGCTGTGACGGAGACAACAATGAGGACCCACCATCTTTTAAATGGATCCGTCGATCTATGTTCAATGTTCTGATGTGACACAGAAATCTCAGAAACTCAAATGTGTAAACAGATAAACCATGCAGCCTATTCTGGAAGTCGGCATCCAGCTGATGAGAAAGATACCAAGCTGTCAGTCCACTACAAGTGCACTGCATCGCTGCACTGCTGGTTCCTCGAGGTCTTTGTACCACCGTAGTTTGGATGTGGCAAAGCGAAGGGTTTGGATTAACAAGTTTATTCCTGAGATCATTAAATATAGCAAATCTTTGGTCATTCTGCATTACATGGTTATAAACGGCCCTACATGTTTGTTGGACTGTTATAAAGTCATGGGAGACACTTCCAACCTGAAGCTTTAATGGCTTGTTTATAACTATTAATATGAAATATGGTGCTGGTATTTGATCTAAAAAAATGGGAAGATAATTCCACTTACCAATAGCTCATTTGTAGGAACGTAAACAGACCGTCCAGATTGCTGCTAGAAGACATTTGTATGGTATAAGGTATAAGCACGTCAGGGAGGCTCTATGCAGTGAGCCGGTGGTTCAGTTTGATGGTTTGCCAAGTGGCTGTTGAAATGTTCTTTATATGCTCGCAATGCAAAGGTATTTTTTGAGAACCTTGCTATGTAAAATATGTCTCCAGTGCCTCTACAGTGATTACTTTCTTCAGATTTAATAATAGTTACTTCTTGCAAGATCGTAGAGTTTTGAGTTAAAAGAAACAATCTATTGTAACTAATAAATTATTACGTGTTTGTTTTTTTTGTCTTCCTTTCTTTCTGTCTCTGGTGTCCCTTTCCTTCCTTCCTTTAGCCCCTTCTCCTTTAGTCCCTCCACTCTTTACTCTTCTAGTTGTCTCAATGAATCTGAGACAAACAGTGTGGAGGTCACATATAAATGGTAAACATCGTCATCTACACTTATTTCCACCTCGCCACCTGTCACGTTAGATTGTCCCAGCAATCACAAAATGGCTTTCTAAAAATGGTAGTCACTAACTAACCATGTCTAGTCGGTGGGGTTCACACACAAACTACTGTGATAGTTAATACAATGTGATTCTGCAAGCTTTAACACTGATTTAACTTTATTTACTGATCATTTTCATACCTTCGCTATAACAAACTCCTTCAATCTAAATTATATATTTGAATGCACCAAGCACTATCTGACCAAGTAGAAGTTTCACTCTCATCCTTCAGAAGACTTAATGATGTTGGAGCCACACCCACATCTGATCACATTGACCAACCACAGCCACGCGTGGCAGACTCATCGACCAATCAGCAATGGCCAGAGGAGAGCTCTACAATCCCCAACTATTTCCTCCTTTACGAACCTGGCAGCTTCTTAAAAAAGGCAATAACAAGGGAACAAGGGAACAAGGCCTCATCTACAACACCCCTTCACTTAGTTGCCATGCCGATGACATATCCAAGTCCCTTTAACATCGTTTGTCAAATGCACCAAACCCATTTGTCTAATATGAACTATGATCTGTTTGCTCCACTTTAACACACACCAGTTCAACCCGAAGCCAAATACAACGATGTCCATCCTAAAGGCCACATAACACGCCTCTTGAAGCACTGCTAATGCCAGCACACAGGCCTCGTTTTCTTGGATCGTGTTCTGTCTGTTCCAACCCTCCAGCATCCTGTTTACCTGTTTTTGGTGTATCACCTGCTCAAGGACTTAACTTGTCACCTGGCAGCGACTCCTCATTAGATCCAAACCAAGCACCCAAGGCGTCTTCTGATCCCGGACCTGTCCCCAGGCCGGCTGCTCCGGATGGGGCCGACCCAGGCTCTCGACAGCCCACAGATGAAAGGTGCATTGAGCTTAGGATATTGTATTAAAGCTGACAGTATTACGCTGAATTGCATAATAGATCTAAAAAAGGATTTGACTGTAATACTTTACTTGGCCTTGGTCTAGCAATGTCTCTGTGGCACCAGTAGAGGACAGCACACACTCCAAAAACTCAGAGTGCAGTGGTCGTTTTACTGACGATGATGTTGATGGCCACACATTATAACGACACACTACCGAGTCTCTGAAGGCCATGCAAATTCAGTTTGATCTTTCTCTTAAACACAGTTGCTGCACAACACTTCAAATACTTAACACACGTGAAGTCAACTTTTGTGGCAGGTCAATAAATTGCTTCGCCTATCTGTGCAATCTACACGTCTGTACGTCTGTCCCCTCAGTTCTGCAGCTCAAGTCAATACTCGTCTATCTCATATATCCACACGTCAGCGTGTTCTTTCTACCAAACCAGTCAGGTACAGTGTAAAACAGAAATGTTGCAAGAACTATACATTGTTTCGCTGTTCGGAGAAACGATACTAATCTGCCTAATCCGATTTATTTTCAGTTTTATCTGTGGAGACATTTAATTTCACTTTGGTTGCGCATTTGTAAACAGGAAAGAGCTCCTGTCAAACCCTCTGGACTTCCTGCCCAGAGCAGCCCCCTGTCCCCTTCCTCTCACCCCCAGTGCCCCCAAACAGACCCCCAAAAACACACAACCTGAGCACAGCTGTCCAGTGCGGGCGAGGTAAACAGAGTGTGTGTGTGTGTGTGTGTGTGTGTGTGCGTGTGTGCGTGTGTGTGTGCTTCACCCCAAAATGATCCTTCTGAGTGTTCCCTGCCAACGACCGCTTTCTTTAGGTCTTAATTGACGACTTTTGAAACCCTTTTCTCTTTCTATCTTTTTTACACAATTGACGTCTTGGTTCCGTCTCGACTTCCCTTTCCTCCTCCTCTTCCTCCTCCTCTTCCTCAATGTGTCATCACCTCGTCAGAATGGCTTATCAGAGCAGTCCGCGGCCTCCTGAGAAGGACCGCTTATTGGACGCCCTGCTAATCACTCCGATCTCTCAAGCTCCGTCTCTACACTTGAAGAAGAAGAAAAAGAAGCGCCGTAGCGTCAGTGAGCTGCACCTGTCCAAGAACAAGAGGTAGACGGGGCAGACCTGGACACAACTGCACGGTTTTAAGTTTAAAAGAATTGAAAATAATCATTTGCAATCAGCATTCTTCAGTGTTTTAATGATTGTGTTTCAAATTCTTTTAAATACAGTTTTGTCCATGAAAAGAGTGAAACTAATATAATCATCCACTTCACAATGAATGTAATATGACGTGTGGAGACTCACTCACTTATTGATATCCACCGATGTGATGTGATGCATGAGGTTTCACAATAACAGCACTCAAAAATAATATGTTGTTACATATTTGATTTGTTGTACAACAATGTACAAACTCATTTTATGATGTCATTGAAATAACCCGAGTCCACTGGACATACCATTCGTTGCGGTGTGAAAGCCGTGTTTGGCCGGAGCATGCCAGCAATAAAAGACACGTCCATATGTCTCGGGAGACCACTCGTGACATTCCGTGGTCTCTGTGAAGCGTCTTGGCAGCGTCTCACAGAGACCAGTCGGTGGCTAGTCCACACAACTGTCCACATTTAAACCGTGAAGTATGAAAAGTGTGTGTGTGTATGTGTGTGTGAGAGAGGGAGAGAGAGTGAGTGGGTGGATGTCTTTGTCTTTGTGTGTGCGTGTGTGAATGCTCATGGACGGTACAGTGTGTGGGGATTGAATGCCATCCAAAGAATATCACAGTGCTGAATTATAGACCATCTGTTGTGTGGTGGACAGAGCTGCTGGACAGCAGTCCGCTATGTTAATGGGCCATTTGTTCAGCGTTCAAACCAAACCAACACGTCTATGAGATGCATTAAACAAGTCTGAGCTACAGTACACTTCTAAATGTAAACAGTTGGAAGACTGAAATGTACTTTCTTTCCTCATTATCGCTTAATATCAGCAAATAAAAAGTCTAATTTTTAAGCGGTAGTGCTGTAAACAGACTTCAGAAAACATAAAGACAAGAACAACGAGACAGGCACACTCAGTGGAGTGTAGATCTCTGCCTGGTGTGTCTGCACTACTGTATTGTGTGATTGAATGAATGAAGCCCACAGTTGGATGATCCACATGTGGCCTGTAAGGCTTTGAAAAACACACTTCACTTCACTATAATTCAAACTCAAAAACTGATTGCCGGCAGTCAATGCAGGCAATCAGTTTGAAGCCGTCGTGTATAAGACACCTTGCACAATCTTGCCAAAAGAAATCGAACTCACCAAGCAGCGGCTGAGTGGTGGATACGTAGTGTGTGTGTACAGGTAGTTCCATCTCTCCATCCAAAACAATACAAGTGAGCCATAGAACAGTGGTGAACAGGAAGCAGCAGTGTGTTGGTGTGTGGGTATTTTCATTAGCTGTTAGCCAAACACATCCAGCAGGGTCTAGCAGCTCCTAGCGAGGAGTCAGCAGGAAGTTAATGGAAGTTTGGCCACGGAGCCATAACAGGGTACACAAACATACGACCCTAACCCTGCATCAGAATGCAAGATAGCTGTGGAGCGACACCGAGGCTCTCACACACACTCACTCACTCACTCACTGACTCGCTGGCTCACACAACATCCCGGCAGAGATAACAACAGAGATGCAGAGCAGCGGCAGACAACAGGGTAGTGATACACAATTAAAAATGTCTATTCAATTCAGTTCAATTCAGTTTATTTGTATAGCCCAGTTTCACAAATTACAAATTTGTCTCAGAGTGCTTTACAATCTGTACACATAGACATCCCCCCAAAACCTCACATCATCGACCAAAAAAAACCCAAAAAAATAACCCTTCAAAAAAAAAAAAAAAAAAAGGGAGGAGGAGAGACAGAGAGGATCCTCTCCCAGATGGACAGATGCAATATAGATGTAATGTAATGTGTAAGGACATACATATTTTAAAAATCATTCATTCAAGGAATCTGACAGAGTTTATCAATAGTTCATATTTAGGCATATTCCACGGAGGAGAGTTGGAGACCTCAAGTGGAGGGGGTGGGAAAGTCAGCAGGGCAGGTGGCACAGCTGCGACAGGAATCGAAGGTCCATCATCCATCAGTCATCATCAGCAGATGGATTTATGTCATCTCAGTCGGGAGGATGACCCCCAGGACAGAAGGAAGAAGAAGGGGAGAAGAAAAAGCAGAGTAGTAGATGATGATGAGATGATGATTGATCAATAAAAGAAAAGAGCTCTATATTTGTACTCATGTAAAAAAAGCACTGTAGATCAGTGAGACAGAACAAGAGAGACAAATACAATACTCTCCCTCCCTCCCTCCCTCCCTCCCTCCTCCCATCCCTCTTTAAATATCCCTTCAGTTAACAAGGTTCATATAGGGCCCAGTGTTTCCAGATGCTCAGCTCTATAACTGGCTCCTATTGAATCAGAACAGGGGGGTCTCCATTAATCAACCAATCATGGTCTTGCAGAATACAATGAAGTTCCCATCTAATTGTCCTGATTGGTGGAGAATATTAACGAGCTGTGCTGTAATTGGCTCTAATGAATGAAGGACTGGGGAGCATCTTATTTCCTGCCCTATACTTGTCACCTGTTGTTAGCCAATTACCGAAGCTAATGAAAATGAATGTCTTTAGCTCGGCCAAGATAATTGGACTATATGTCACTATCGCCTTTAATCCCAGAGCATTACAGCCCAGTGGCATCATGAGGAGGAGGTATTCTCGGTTCTTTATGGGACCATTCTGCTTGATGAAGCTCTTGTTTCTGTTTCAGAGAACATTTAGTTTGATTAACTAGTCAGAGAGCATACTCACTTATTTGATTTGATGTGCTACATTTCAAGCATTATGGTTACGTATAGCAGTGGTTAGGCAACCGGGGGGTCACTCATTGGTGTAATAATTGCTCACAACTAATGCATAAAGTATGTATGTGAAATAATTAGAGAAATAAAACTAGAATATCTAAGCAGGTGTGGAAGTGTTGGTCATGCTACACGGATGGCGGTAGGATGTAAGTCTAGTGGTGGGAATGTATAGGATTGAATTATCAGTATTTATGTTTTTACTTTTTACAACTTCTAGAACCCTTGACATTTTATTTTTGTCCTTTTGGTTGTTACTTTTTAAATATAACAATATAATGCTTACGTAAACACCTTTCAGTGCACAACAGTCCTGTCTCTTTGCCCAGCTTTATTTTCTCTTATTTTATCTCAAGAGACATGCAGAATAAAATAAAACCAGCTCTTTTTCTCTCACTTTGGCTATCGACGTAAGAAGTTAGTGTTGGCTCCTCCTGCCAGACACACGCTACACAACATGATAAGCAGACAATGACAATGAAGAGAGATGTTGTGCTGCGTGACAGTCTCTTTCCTGTGGAGAGTACTTAAATCCAATCCGGGCTGCATTGGCCGAAGGCTAATGAGCTTGAATCAATGCCAACACAACAGTCCGCGGGGTGCATTCATCACCATCCGTGTCACTGCACTGAAGCTCGTGTTGCTTCACATTGTTTATATTCATCGGATGCCTTTTCTTACCATGTGCCCAATGAGTGAGGATTCACATTGTGTTCTTGTTATGTTCTTTGTATTTCACAATAACGACTACCACGGGTGGGATCGCCATGTTGGACAGCTATAAGCAAATACGTATGTTGCTTGACTTATTTCTATGATATGTCTTCTTCTCCCACCTAAGGGTGTCTTGGCATCAGTCCGGCCCAGAAGAGGGAGCCCCTCTCTTCTCCTCTCCTGTCAATGCTGTCTATGTCTTTAGGTAAATGTAAAGTCTCCTCTCATCATGAGTTGTACGTTTGGCCTCCTATTCCACAGGAGTGATTCAGAAAGCTTGAATAGATGATTTGAGAGTAAGTCCTGGGAGGTAAACCCTTTGATGTTATGGGTCCTGGCCGAGGCCGTCAGTTAATACACGGAGCGTCTACTGAGGTGCAGTTAGCACAGACGTTCTTCCTCTTTATCTTTCACTCTGTGCCTGTTGATTCACCTCACGCTTTATGTCACTCTCTCTCATTTAGTTTTCCTTCACACTTTCTCCCCGACATTAAACAAACAGGCTAAACTGAACGTAACTATGACTACAGTTGCCATAACACTTGTCTCCCAAGGGTCCCTTCAACGGCGAAGCACGAGGGGCAGACAGCAGTGATACAACTGCTGGCAGCGGTCAGAATTATGTATTATGGGTGTAATATGTTTGGGGAGAGATTGCTGGCCCACCCAAGCTCCTCAACTGGCACTGAAGAACAGACACACACACACACACACACGCACACACACACACACACACACACTTGATGTTACTCTTAGAGGAGACGTTATTCATGTTGCATCATATTAAAGGGCAATGGAGAGTTTGATTGAAGGGCGGAGACATTTTCTCCGTTCCACCACGATAGCTGGATGAGCTCTGGCACCTCTGCGAGGGCAGAAACCAAAGAGCACTTCTTTTTCTTTTAATTTAAATTAATTTTAGTTGTTAATTGGTAAGTTAGAATTAATAGACAATCAGTCAATACAATCCTAAAAAAGAGAATAATGTTTCCCCGAGAAAAATAAAAAAAGGTCTGCTCTACATCCCAAACACTATTTTTCCTAATATTATTGCACAATGAATAAATTAATGAATAAATTAAACAAGTAATAATAATAATTCAAACTTTTAAGCACACAAAGACGCTTAGTAGAGAAGTAGAGAACGTTTGCAACCGGAGGGAGAAAAGCTTAAGGAAACATTTTGGCCCGAGAGAGGATGTTTGATCTCAAAAGAATATATAAAAAGCATTTCTTGTTAGTACTCACAACAATACCAGGGATATTAGATGTTTAAATGTTTTCAGAGAAGAATGTGTCGCCCTGTTTCACAGCACTGTTTGCTAAATATAAACTGAAAAGCCATTAAAGGGTCCATTTATCTATTTGTGTTGAGAGGTCCTGTGAGGTCATTTCCCCCCCTCTGTCACTTCATTTGAGTGTTCTGGCAGCATTGGACATGATCGCCGCTACATTTCACTGCAGAGTCTCTGAAAATTGACCAGCTTTTGACCCAAAATGTGAAATTTAGTTGTATTTCTTTGGAAGTGTCTCTACTCGACCTCAATGAATCACCCAAACTCATATTTTCAAAGGAGACATTTGAAAAGGCAGTAAGAGAGAAGGCAAACATATCTGCACATGCAGTAGTTGTACAAATATCAAAGTAATCCACTAAATAAGGAAAACTTTCTACTGCACTATAAGAACTCTGTCTCCCCTCCATCATTAGTGCTGCCAGTCTGGCATCTGTCTACAGCACATTTGGAATGGGCGCTTGATTTCACTCCACCATAGTCCATTACTCTCCTTTAAGTCATTTGCATTGATGTATTGGCATCATTTCTGAACCGGTGTGCCGCACCGTCAGGGCTGTGCAAACCCACTCGTCTCCAATCCATCATGATGCCGGTGGCCTGGACTCTGTTCTGCTGTGAAAGCGGCACACGGGAAACATATCGGTGCTCATGAGTAAGAAGTGCTCCATGAAGTTGAGCACGATGCGGTTTTGGCTGTGGCGGCGTGCTTTGTTTGGTTTGGTACCGTATTTGTCTTCGCTCTGTCAGCAGGTAGGTGGTCTGGAATCCGTCTCACTGCATTTTGACAGGAATTTGACAAATGAGAGCGCTTGCGTGGCATTTATTTTTTCCTTTATGGGCACGAACACAACATCTTAGTACGACAACATAGGCAGGATGCAAATAGCAACCACACCTTTTGCAATATAAGCAGTGAGAATTGAGTTTCGTGATCAGGAGCAATGGTTTCTGGTCTGTTTTCATTCAATTAATTACATTTACATTTATAATTTCCATTTTCCCGCACAGTGAGGAAGGAGAGGAGACGGAACTCAACAGCCACGAGTCTGCAGTTGTGAAGACCATGAGCAAAGGACCTGTTGCAATCCAGCGTAAACACGGTGTGTGTTTGTTATTGCGGCTCATCTGAAATGTTTTTTTACTTCTTTATTCCCGCATTCTGAACGAGCACTGGTTATCACCAGCTATACTATTTCCACTCTGTTTGAATTATGACTCACGCATCAAGCCAAAATGGGCATGTGTCCCATTAACTGACCGAAATAACGTTTTGTGAACATATTATAGAATTCAGTTTTCAATTCAGTGTATCCCAAAACATCCCCAGCAGCCTATAAGCCAATAGTGGCATATCAAGGGGCTGGACCAGGGCAAACCCAATTCAACCCTAACCATAATCGCTATCGTAGAGGAAAGTCTTAAGTCTACTTTACATGAGGTGTCTGTGTCTGCCTCCCGAACTGAAGGTGGAAGCTATTTCAACAAAAGAGGAGCTTGATAACTGAAGGCTTTGGCTCTAATCCTACTTTTTAAGACCCTATGAACCACAAGTAGCCCCGCATTTAGTGAGCGCAGCTCTCTAGTGGGGCAATATTGTACTATAAGCTCCTTAAGATATGATGGTGTGTCAACAATCGAGGTGTTGTAGGTTAAGAGAAACATTTTAAATGTGATTCTTGATTTTACAAGGAGCCAGTGCAGGGCAGCAGAATGTATTTTCTAATATATAGATTTCAGTAAGTCATACATACATGTTTGTTAATCGAGCCAATTGCTGCATGAAATCTGTGAAATCTTACATTATTGCCTACATTTTGTTGCACAATCCAACAAAAGAGTATCTGTATGACTGTGTGTTGCTTTCATTGTAGGTATGTTGTGGTATTTGTTCACTAATCTGGGGCCTAAGAGTTTTCTTAGCATAAATCACGGTAAATGCTAGAGTGCCCCAAAATAGATTCCTAAAAATACATTTATGAGTTAAACAATATTTTATTTCAATTTTGATTGATTATTTTATATCCCATCTACAGTAAAAAATAATATTGTTTTTGTTTCTCCCACAAAAGAATGTTCTGGCAAATGGTGGCATCGTGTGAAACTCTGATTTAGTGCTGTAGGACTGCATGTTGTTGCAGCTAGTCAGCGAGGGGAAAGAGGCGGATTTTCCGTGCTTCAAGCGTGACATATGTGGTGAAATAGGTCATTGCAGACTTTCTTTTCCTTTATTCGTCTTTTTTCCTCTGTGGAAGCCCATTAAGCAGGCGAGAAGGTCCCGCTCTGCCTGTGGCGCCTTGCTCAGTCACACGTGTGGCAGTTCTACTCCGTTAGAAAGATAATATTTACAGAAATGACCTGTCGGGAGTTCTGAATAAAGTTTTAAAGGCAAGCCGCTGAGCTGTAGTATAATGGTCCAACTCCATCTGCACTCAGCCCATAGATTCAAAGATTGAATGTCCTTTCTGGACATTATTATGCTTATCATCTACAAAATATACATTACGTGTGTTTGTGAACAATTATTTATGAATTTAGACGAATATGCTTAAACTTTTACCCCATCCATTCTGTCAGCACAAGTCATTTCTGTCTCTGATGTAACTGCCCGCAAAACAAATCATAAACCGAGTCACTTACCCATGTACCAAGGGTCATGAAAATATACTGAATACAAGAAGCAGTCGGCCACAGCTCCTTTTGAATCCCTAGCTGCCGTTCAGGAATACATTCTGCAGACACTGCCTTGTTGAAAATACCGATTGTAAAATACTGCATATTGGCATTATGTTAAAATTAGAAAATGGCACACATTTATAGTTTGTGACAAAAACTACAGAGAATTGTCACCTGAATCTGCAGCTCCGTACAGCTGGGTGGATCTTTAGAGCGAGTTTCAGCTCATTGCTGTTCAGCAACGTTTGGTTTTGGTTTACTTTTAAAAAAAACTAAAAAAGCTAAAATACGAGTAAATATAAGTTTCAAGTCTTCTTCAAAACAGCATGATGTTCAATCAATTAAATTAAATTCAGTTTATTTTGTACAGCCCGATACAAATTTGCCTCAGAGGGCTTTACAATCTGTACACATACAACATCCCTGTCCCAGGATCTCACATCGGATCAGGAAAAACTCCCAAGAAATAGAAAAAAAACTTTCACTGGTAAAAATAAAAAGGGAAGAAACCTTCAGGAGATCAATAGAGGAGGATCCCTCTCCAGGATGGACAGAACATTAGATGTCATGTGACCAGAATGAATCATTACAGAGTTACAACACATGCATGTGTATGACAGAGTGTATGAATAGTTGGTAGTAGGCATGGACCACGATCCAGACCTCCGTGATCCATTAGGCAGATGGAGGTAGAGAGAAGGAGTGGGCGGGGGATAGAAGGTCCATGGCGTCAGACCCAGCCAGGTCCAATGGACCCTATAAGACGTGAACTCACAAAGACTCCGGAGAGGAAGCAGAGTTAGTAATGTGCTATGGAGGGATGAAAATTCATCCAAAAATAGAGAGAGAAGAGGAGGTAGGAGCTCAGTGTATCCTAAACACCCCCCAGCAGCCTATATGCTTATAGCAGCATATCTAGGGGCTAGCCAAGATGAACCTGATTCAAAATTGTAAATGTTATTCTTGATTTTACGGGGAGCCAGTGCAGAGCAGCTAATACAGGAGTCATGTGATCTCTTGTCTTATTGGTCATTTGGTCAATGACGTACCCATTCAGAGTAATATAGAGCACATGGTATGCTTTAGGGGCGGGCTTCCTTGTGACTGACAGGTTGCTACAACAGCGTTGTCCTAGTTGGCGTCTGTCACGCCTGACGTCACGGGTAGCGAGATGCAGTATGATCTCATGCGCAGAGAAACAGCAGAGAAACAGGCAGGACTCAACGTGAGGGTTCAGGGCAGGCGGGGTCGAAACAGGCAGAATCAGGAATACGCACAAAAGACAAGACGACGGAAAAAAGATTCAGCAACAGACATGTACGACATGGAAACAGGCGTACGACATGGAAACAGGTGTACCACATGAGACATTAACGAGACGAGTGTGGCTGAGGGCAGGTGCAGGGAATAAAACAATCAAGAGAGAAGACAAATGAGTCAGAGAGAAGACAGAGAATACACAGGGTAGACAGAGGACACACAGAACAGCGTCTTACAGCTTTAACCCTTTCACTGTGTTTTCAGTCCATAAAAGGCTTTGTACAATTTTTGGTCACCTAAAAATATCTTTAGGTGTTCTGTTTGTACTTCTAGTTGCAAAAAAGCCAAGATGGCGACGGTCAAAATGACAAAGGAAAAGTTCAAAACGGTAGTTCGCAAATCAGGCGACGTCCTGGTGACTACGTCCTGGTGACTACCTCCACGTCTTACAGGCATCGTATGGGTTTAACCTCAAATTAATTCCTTACAAGCCCCAACTTTTAATGTAAATCCGGCCCCATTCCTAACCCAGACAGACACACTTAAACATGGCATGTTATGGTAAAGCCAAGCGCTAAAAGTAGCCCTCGCCCTCTCGTGCACACACATACAAAAACAAATCTCCATCCACAGTGTGGAGATCAAAGGCCAAGCTATATGTTTAGCCAGGTGTGTGTCTGGGTTTAAGCTGAGGGAGTGTCGTGGTGGTCTATGTGTATATGTGTGTGTGTGTGTGTGTGTGTGCCTGCTATAATATGCCATAGGAATGTGTCAAAGGTGGACTAAAAGATTCAGGGAAGATTGATGTGGAGAGTTCATGGTTTTGACAACAGTAGTCAGCCAGCTGCACGCATCGCCATGACACCTGCTGGGTGTATACACAAAGAGGGTAGAGGTCAAATAACTTACACACCTGGGATGAAAACACAGAGACACACTTGCACCCACATCCTTTGTGATGCTCTAAGTGCTCACTTTTTAGTTTTTCTTTCCATTTGTGCCTTGATCCTTTTACCATCTTTGCCTCCCTGTTTCGCAACCAGTACAATCGTGTATTTCCCCTCCATCTTCTTCAGGTCCCGGTCCACGGGCAGGTTTGATCACCCCCTCTTTCGGCATGAAGGGTAATGGAAGTGCCAGTGTCCCGAGAGCTCCTGTCCCAGCTCGACCTCTACCTCAGCCCCACCCTAAAGATGAGGACACCCTGATCCAGATGGCCGAACACATCCCCGCTGGGACTCGGACGCCCATGTGTGCCCACTGCAACATGGTGATCAGGTGGGGGGCAGATACCATGTAATGTCATTTATCAACTTAAGAATGATTTGAGGAACACTGAAAGGACTATATTCAATTCAATTCAATTTTCAATTCAGTTTATTTGTATAGCCCAGTTTCACAAATTACAAATTTGTCTCAGAGTGCTTTACAATCTGTACACATAGACATCCCTGACCCAAAACCTCACATCGGACCAGGAAAAACACCCAAATAACCCTTCAGGGGGAAAAAAAAGGGAAGAAACCTTCAGGAGAGCAACAGAGGAGGATCCCTCTCCAGGATGGACAGATGCAATAGATGTAATGTGTACAGAAGGACATATTTAGAGTTAAAATACATTCAAGGAATCTGACAGAGTTTATCAATAGTTCATATTTAGGCATATTCCACGATGGAGAGTTTGGAGACCTCCCAAGTGGAGGAGTGGGCGGAGTCCCAGCAGGGCAGTGGCACAGCTGGCGACAGGAACTCACGATCCAACCATCGAAGGTCCATCAGCAGATGGAATCTATGCCGTCTCATAGGGTCCGATGACCCCATGAGACGTGAAGTCAGAAGGACTCCGGGGAGAAAGCAGAGTTAGTCATGTGTGATGGAGAGATGAAGATTCATCCATAGGAGAAAGAAAAGAGGAGAGAGGTGATCAGTGCATCCTAAACATCCCCAGCAGCTATAAGCCTATACCAGCATATCCAGGGGCTGGACCAGGGCAAACCTGATTCAGCCCTGACTATAAGCTCTGTCAAAGAGGAAAGTCTTAAGTCTACTCTTGAATGTGGTGACTGTGTCTGCCTCCCAGACTGAAGGTGGAAGCTGGTTCCATAAAAGAGGAGCTTGATAACTAAAGGCTCTGGCTCCCATTTTACATTTTAAGACTCTAGGAACTACAAGTAGCCCCGCATTTAGTGAGGGCAGCTCTCTTGTGGTGGCGATACGGTACTACAAGCTCTTTAAGATATGATGGTGCATCACCAATTAAGGCTTTGTAAGTTAAGAGAAGAATTTTAAAAGTGATTCTTGATTTTACAGGGAGCCAGTGCAGAGCAGCTAGTGCAGGAGTAATGTGATCTCTTTTCTTAGTTTTAGTGAGAATACGAGCTGCAGCATTCTGGATCAACTGGAGGGACCTAAGAGATTTATTAGTGCAGCCTGATAATAAGGAGTTGCAGTAATCCAGTCTCGAAGTAACAAACGCGTGAACCAATTTCTCTGCATCTTTTTGAGACAAGATGTGCCTGATTTTTGAAATATTACGTAGATGGAAGAATGCAGTCCTTGAGATTTGCTTTATGTGGGAGTTAAAGGACAAGTCCCGATCAAAGATAACGCCGAGATTCTTTACAGTGGTGTTGGATGCTAGAGTAATGCCATCTACAGAAATCACATCACCAGATAATTGATCTCTGAGGTGCTCAGGGCCGAGTAGAATTACTTCGGTTTTGTCTGAGTTTAACATCAAGAAGTTGCCGGTCATCCATGTCACTAAGACATGCTTGAATTTTAGTGAGTTGGTTAGTCTCCTCTGGTTTTATCGATAGATATAGTTGAGTATCATCTGCATAACAATGAAAGTTTATAGAGTGTTTCCTGATAATATTGCCCAAAGGAAGCATGTATAAGGTACATAGAATTGGTCCAAGCACAGAACCTTGTGGAACTCCGTGACTAACGTCGGTGGTCATTGAGGCTTCATCGTTTACAAATACAAACTGAGATCGATCTGATAAATAGGATTTAAACCAACTTAGGGCGGTGCCTGAAATACCAATCGACTGCTCCAGTCTCTGTAATAGGATGTTATGGTCAATGGTGTCGAATGCAGCACTAAGGTCTAACAAGACCAGTACAGAGAGGAGTCCTTTATCTGCTGCCATTAAGAGGTCATTCGTAATCTTCACCAGTGCTGTCTCTGTGCTGTGGTGTTTTGTAAATCCTGACTGAAACTCTTCAAATAAACTATTCTGATGTAGAAAGTCACACAACTGATTTGCGACCACTTTTTCAAGGATCTTAGAGAGGAAGGGGAGGTTAGAGATCGGTCTGTAGTTAGCCAACACCTCTGGATCCAGAGTGGGCTTCTTCAGGAGAGGTTTAATTACAGCTACTTTGAAGGAATGTGGTACGTGGCCTGTTAACAAAGACACATTAATAATATCCAAAAGAGAGCTGCCAATTAAAGGCAGAACGTCTTTAAGCAGCCTAGTCGGGATAGGGTCCAAGAGACAGGTAGACGTGTTAGAAGTAGAAACCATTAAAGATAATTGGTCACGGTTGATGGGAGAAAAGCCATCTAAATATATACCAGGACATACAGGGGTTTCCAAAGCCATTTCACTTGAGGACAGATTGGCACTGGTTATATATTTTAAATGTTTTGTTTCATCATATAATGCTCATAGGCTGCTTGCACAGGTCAATCTGCTCCACCAGGCTGCACAGACATCCATTTGTACTCAAGAAAATTAAGATCAGAAAGGAAAATATGTCCCCTTCTCAATTATTCATTGTCCCAGTTTGCACTTCAAATAATTAAATGAACCCGTCTCGAGAAAATAATCTGTGTATGAAACTGTAGAACTACAAAGAGCCGACTGTAGTGTAGATAAGGGGAAGAGGAATTAAGTTGCACCTGCAGCAGATCAAACCGTGTTGCACCCATACAGGATGTAGATACTGCGTGCAAAACACACACGTACACACACAAAAATTAATAAAAATAATATATATACATAATGTATATATGCTGATGCAACTCTTGGTTATCCTGTTCAGTTCTTCTGTTTAATTATATTTTTTTTATTTTTTATTTCCCTACTGTGTAAGTCCACCAAGTGCACATCGCTTCCTTATCCTCCTTCCTGTCTCCTTCTCTTTCTTCGCATGCCTGCCCTTACCCAAGTGTTATCTTACTTGTCTCACCTTACATGACATCTCACTCAGGATATAGGGTAGCTCACATGCTAATGATGGCCACGCTTGGGTCACTATCTGAGAAAGCTCCGATAAGCACAGCGGCGGTATTGTGTGGAGTAAATTAATCTCTGTTGTTTTCCCACTTTGCCTAATCATCAAAGTGGACAGTGCCAAGGCGCCGTCCGAGTGCACACAGAGGATGATGGTACCAGTAGACCTTTCATGAATGTAATATGAAACAATGAATCCATCAGTTGAGCGAATAATTTTGATTGGAATCAATATCATCATAATGCACATTGTGATCAATGTAATGACGTTGTTATCGGAAGAACAAAGAATGTGCTGAGTTACCAAGAGGCAGTTTGTAGAAGTTAGTTACTCACATTGTCATTCATTTATTTATTCCTTTGTTGTTTGTCCGTTTGCCCTCTAGTGGCTGTCTGTAGGCATGGCAATGAAAACACAGCCCATATAAGCAGAACTGTTGAGCAATGTTGTCTGCTTTGCATAATATACTTGATTTCATGATGAGGCATCATCATAATTGAGTTATTTGCTAATGTTAAGACAACATCTAAAATTGACTTCCACTTATCTTGATGTCTCCTGTTGTCTTTTTTTTCTTCCAGAGGGCCGTTTCTGGTAGCGATGGGGAAATCGTGGCATAAGGAGGAATTTACCTGTACCCACTGCCGTGTATCCCTGGCGGATATCGGCTTCGTGGAGGAACAGGGATCCGTCTACTGTGAACACTGCTATGAAGATTTCTTGGCTCCCACATGCAGCCGCTGCCAGGCCAAGATACTGGGGGTGAGTTAGTGTGAAGCTGAATGGAGGAGTGTGTGTGTGTGTGTGTGTGTGTGTGTGTGTGTGTGTGTGTGTGTGTGTGTGTGTGTATGGCGAAGATACTGAGGGTGAGTTAGTGTGAAGCTGAATAGAGGAGTGTGTGTGTGTGTGTGTGCGTGTGTGTATGGCGAAGATACTGAGGGTGAGATAGTGTGAAGCTGAATGGAGGAGTGTGTGTGTGTGTGTGTGTGTGTGTGTGTGTGTGTGTGTGTATGGCGAAGATACTGAGGGTGAGTTAGTGTGAAGCTGAATAGAGGAGTGTGTGTGTGTGTGTGTGTGTGTGGGCCAAGATACTGGGGGTGAGTTAGTGTGAAGCTGAATGGAGGAGTGTGTGTGTGTGTGTGTGTGTGTGTATGGCGAAGATACTGAGGGTGAGTTAGTGTGAAGCTGAATGGAAGAGTGTGTGTGTGTGTGTGTGTGTGTGTGTGTGTGTGTGTGTGTGTGTGTGTGTGTGTAGGCCAAGATACTGGGGGTGAGTTAGTGTGAAGCTGAATGGAGGAGTGTGTGTGTGTGTGTGTGTGTGTGTGTGTGTGTGTGTGTGTGTGAGTGTGTGTGTGTGTGTGTGTGTGTGTGTGCAGAGGTGAAGGCTTGTCACACTGGCTGCTCTTGAGTCTTTTCTGTTTCGTGTTGGCTGTTCAACATAATGTATTCTTCAGTTCAGTTTCATTGACTTATGTTATGCAATGGAACAAATAATGAAGATGACAACTGAGCTCTAGCAATACAGAGCGAGGAAATATAACACGGAGAATTTGTCTGAGGACCTTAAGTTGGAACCATTCACTTACTGTACAGCTGACCTTTACATTGTGTGTGTGTGGCGGTTTTAAACTCAACCACCTGTTGTGTGGAGTCCTCTGGCATTCAGTGCAAACACAGGCCGACGTCTGACCTGATTTGTTTGATGCTTTTGTTCTTTAGAGCGATGGAACATTGTGTAAGACTGAACTGACTGCTTTACAGCAACTAGATTGCGCATGTGTCAGCACAATGCTCAGTCTTCACTGCTCTGGAGTTTTCCCACTGTGAGCCAGCTGCAGGTTGAGGAGTTCCACGTGGGAAACTGGATGCATGAAGTTTGGTAGTCTCCTCCCAGAATATGCTTTATAAAGAAAGAGAGAAGAGTCTCTTGATGTTTGTAATTCAAACATTCTCTTATGTGAGTTTAAATAGAGGATGATCCGACATGTATACTGATACAGGATTTAATACTATTTAATCAAGTTATCTTAAAAAAATAAAAATGTTTGACTAAATAATAAAGATACATGTTCAAATGGTCACCTTTAAGGGCAATGTTTCAAAGCCGAAAGTTAGAAAGCTATAGGAAATTTCTATAGTGACCACCAATAAAACTCAGGAATGTGGTTATGTTCTGGTCTTAGGAGAATTAGGCTTATTGGCCTCGAGGCAGCAGGTGTAGCATGAACCCAGAGTGTCAGGAAGCTGAGACCTCTGCTCTCACAACACATCTGACAGTCATCCCTCACGTCTTCTAACCTCTTTAGCCTCTATCCCTTTCAACCCTCTATTTCTCACACATCTTCAACCAGCTTATGGCTTCTTATTAACCTGTTTTCTCACTCCCTCCCTCCTAATCCTTCATTTGACTGCAGCACACCAACTTTCCATTGATTCCCCTGTCTTCTTCTCACAATTTAAGGGGTGGGAAAGAAAGCGGTTTGCCTATCTTAAGGTGGGTCATGTGGCCCACAAGAAGAATAAATAAATATTCAAATGTGACATGAGAACAGACACATTTATTCGTTATGATCAAGCAGGGGTTGATAACAGAAAGGCCCATTTTTGCAGAAATAATGACCCGATAAGCAATCAACACGACAGAGTCCCACCAGCAGTCTGTTTCCTGGATCTAATGATCCAATTACTGTGACCGAGCCACGCAGTGCTCTAAATGAACTGCGTGATGCCTCCAACTAACCACACTCTTTGCTTGTTGCTCCCAGGAGGTGATAAATGCCCTCAAGCAGACGTGGCATCTCCACTGCTTTCTGTGCGCTTGCTGTCAGCAGCCAATCAGAAACAACATCTTCCACCTGGAGGACGGAGAACCGTACTGTGAACAAGGTGCGTGATGAGGACTCTGAACAATATGCCCAGTGGACACATGGATCTTGTTTTTGTTGTTGTTGTTGTTGTTGTGTATTTTATTCAGTCAATCATTGCAATACAATACAATATCATTCTATATGCATACGCTTTGATTCGATTTATAACCCTCAAAAATTGTTCTATAAATAATCCTGTTGAAAACCAAAAATTAGTTAACCATTGTTATATCCATTTTAACGTTTTTCTATAATTGGACTCCTACAATAGCCTTTTGTACAGTAAACTTACAAACATCTCTCAAATCATATTTATACTCATGTATTGAAAACAAACTTTGTACATCTTTCTGATTGGACTGATAAAGGATGAATAGAAAAGAAAAAAATGTAGTCTGTAAAAAGAAAAAGAAAGTAGTTATTATTTGTTTAATGTATCTCATGTCATGTTGCTGTGTGTGTAAAAAGACTTCTACAGTATGTTTGGGACCAGCTGCCATGGCTGTGAGTTCCCCATTGAGGCTGGAGACAAGTTCCTGGAGTCCCTCGGTTACACCTGGCACGACACCTGCTTCGTCTGCACGGTAAGTAAAGGAGTAGTATATTCACACTCACGTCGATTGAGAGACTCGTGTCCATCAGAATGGACAGAGGAGCAGATTCAGGGTCCCTCACAGCGAGGTGATAAATGCATGTTCAGGCTTTTCTAGCATTCTTTATATTTAGGAGATGGTGGGTTATCAATGTGCAGTTTCAAAGTTATCTGGACAACTGTACCAATGTAACCTTGGTATGTGTGTGTGTGTGTGTGTGTGTGTTTTTTGTTCATCAGGTGTGCTGCACCACTCTCGAAGGCCAGACCTTCTTCTCCAAGAAAGACAAACCTCTTTGCAAGAAACATGCTCACACACTGAAGATATGAGTCTTGAACAGCTTTCTAACCTTTCATATCTGGCTAGAGGGAGTGGGAGGCCTCGTCAGAGTTCCTTCAACAATGCATTTCTCTCAGAAGCTTAGAGGTCAGAATAAGGTCATTACGTTTTTAGAAATGTGTCGAGTTCTCAACGTTTCCCATCTGCCTCTCACACTTGTACACTTATTTTACTGTGGAAATCGGAAAGGCCTTCAGTCCAATAATTACATTGACGTATTTGCAAAAGTAAACTTTTTGTTGTCTAGGGGCCGAGACATATTTTAAACCCAGTACTTCTCATATGATTTCTACTGTAAGCAGCAAGTAAAGAATCACTTTACCACATTCCACCACATATATTGAATTTAATCTGGATTTTATTGGCTCATGCCAAATGCACAAATTGAGTAGTTTTACTGCCAAATAATGATGATCACCAAAGTCAAACATTCAATCTGTAGGATCCTACTTACTATAGGACAACGAGAGGAGGATATTAGGCAATTACTATTTAAGCAGGTGTTTATTTTTGTTACTGTTAATGTTTGTGTACCTTTATATTAAATATGATAATCGGATACACAGCTATTAAAAGAATAGGGGAATATTAGCCATAACATTGTGTCAAACTTGTTTTATCAGAATCTTCGTAGAGAAATCTGCTTCTGCTTTTGTTTTTATATAGGTGAGCTGTGTGTCTGGATAAATGGGAAAACCTTTTGCCTTTGATCAGTGCTTAGAAAGTTTCTAGATTTTATAAATTAATTTCATTTTCTATTTGTTGTGTGAAACATGAAATATGACAAAAAATGTTACCAGTTTGAAAGTTTTAAGTCAAATTTATTCATATACGTAGGACCAAACTGGCCCTAAATATAAATGATCATACATATAGATAAATGTGTAACAAAATGTAAAGCCCATATTATGTATATCTATGTATATTTCTTTACTATTATTGACTGACATCTTGATAAATGCATTGTAGTTGCAGAAATATGTCTTCCATACTGAGTGCCATAGTTAAATGAATCATCATATTTTTATTTTATCTCGTGCTATTGATACAAATTGCATTCTTTGTTGATTTATTGGATCCTCCATCTGTTTCATAAAATAAGTTCTTGTCTTGGCCTGCAGGAAAAGAAGGTCAAATGTAACCCCTGCGTTTTATTTTGTATATTTTATTTAGTTTATAGAAGCGAGAAATGTCTGATCTGATTAAATGTATTTAACTTTTTAAGTAACTGGGCTTTTCCTTTTCAGGGAATGGATGGGGGGAGGGGGGGAGGTAGTGTCTTCTCTGTTTTTTGGATCAACATGTTGACTTGGAGATGTTTACTTTATATTATGGCTGAGGGGTACAGGGGTACATGGGGTACTTTTCTGTTTATTTTTTCAAACACCAGAGTAAATGCCTGCAAAACTCACTTATTATTGAATTCACATACTTATCAGAAGAAGGTTGTTTTCTTACGATATGTGACAAAAAGTACAGTGTACAGTGATGATTGAACATAGGGAGAAAACCTAAAAAACTGTTAAAATTTATCTGATTTGTTTAATAAATGGTGTTTGTTTAAACCCCTGTTTCCTAATGTTTGCTTTCTTCTCAGTCAGTATAATGCATACATATATATATCTTACCACACTAAACTTATTGCATCTAAGCACAGAGGAGTCTGACATGAGAAATGTGAAATGCAGATTTCAACGCATGCTTTCTCGGCTGAGAAAGATCCAAGAGGACCGAGATAGAATGAAGACAGAGAGCTGAAGATACTCTGAGAGACGAGGATGTGAGCGACGCCACGGTAGCAAGAACCTGTGAGAGATTCCAGTGAAATGGACTGCTTGAAATTTGAAGCATATATGACACGGTAGACTGAAGTTACAAAAATGTCCTTGTTCTAGATTGTCCTGACCGAATCTGTAGGATGAGATCATTAAAGCACAGATAATGTGACGTGCTTTAAATGGGCTAAAAACACTCCAAGAGGGATTCTGGTTCTTCTTCACATACATCCGTCTACCACATTGAATATATGTAGATGAAACCTTAATGAGGGGCTTGATGTAGGATAATTTTTTTTGGGGGGGTAGCTAAGAAGCGATAAACCCACGGCCTTTACAAAACAAACATTTAATAACTTCAACGACGTCTAATGCGTGTGCACTATACATTTCACAAGTGTTTGAGCTCCGTAAGCCTGTTTGTCCAGAGGAGACCACAGGACGTTCTGGTTCGTCGGCTGATAGCAGAGACGCTCAGTCTCCAGCAGATCTTCAGGGCTGCTGCGGTCCTCATAGTCTCAGCTCCTCTGCTACTCACGCTGGGCTCGATGGGAAGCCTGGGCTCTCTGTCTTTGAGCCGTTTCCACAATCATGCTCAGTTTATTCTGCAGCTGTGGAGCGTGAGAGCCCTTCCAAACACTCTCCAGCTTCTCAGATTTGGAAGCGAGCCTCAAACTCTTCAGTGTTTTGAGTCGCACCCTCAGGGAATGACTGGTTGTGTCCGGGTTTTCTTCAGCCGTTGCACCAAAGTTTCTTTGCCTTCTTCCTCTCCGATTTGACTGGTCCTTGTTGCTGCATGAGATCATTCTGAGCTTCCCTCAGCATCATGATCTGTCTCACCTGGGATTTCAGATTCTGTGTATCCCTCTCTCTTTCTCTCTCTGCATCAGGTATTTAAAACCGACTCCAATTATAAGCATCCTTCTATTCCTGGAGAACATCAAGGAAAATTGACCAAAAGATCCTCTTGGAATTCCAGTTGTACTATCCCCTCAAATCCTCTCTGGATGAACCATCCCTGTGCTGTCCTTCAGGGCTCTGGCTCAAGAAGGCAGCAACACTTTTTTCTAAATTGAAGTGTGCCAATTTTTCTTCCGAAAGTGTGACGATACGATGCAATTTGGTTTTCTTCTATTTGAAAGGTGTCATTGCTGATCAAGCATCACAAACAAAGGATACGTTTGTGTAAAAGGGTCAGGCTGAATCATCCTGTCATGGTTACATAGTATATCTGATCTGGGATTTGTGCCGCAAATTGCCTATAATGTAACATGATTTGCAACATTTATTTGTAATTTGAAAGTTGTCTCCTGTAAAAAAAACGAATATAAAATGCCTAAATTATAAATAATTGTAGTGGTTTAAAATAAATCCATTCCTTACATTCTAACCAGCAGACAGGGACCACTTGTACATTGTTTTTCTTTCACTATGCCTTCCAGGTTATTAGTGAATATTATGTTATATTATGACTAGTGGAGAGATAGCACAATTAGGCTTTTGTTTTGTCGTTCATTATTTATAGTAGAGGAGAGTGGTTGTGGAAGCCAGAGGAAGCACGTCTTCACTCAATGGACTTTGTCTTCGCTAATGCACTTACGGCATTAATCACCCGTCATACAGCTGCGGAGGGGCAGCGGGGCTCCGTGAGGCCGATGTGTGAGCGCGTGCTTGTGTGTGCGTGGAGGGGGGGGGGTCAGAGAGAGAGAGAGAGGGGGGGGGGGAGAGAGAGGGAGAGAGAGGTAGCAAAGCCACTACCCCGGGGTGGAGAGAGACCGACTCGCATCTGTCCGGAGGAGCCCTACCGAGTGCTAGAAACTTCTCCTCTCCATCAACATAAGAAGAGAAGGAACGTTCTCTGAGAGGTGAGTAGCTGCTATTTGCTATTGCTTTTACACGATGTTTATTTATTTATTTTTTAACCGCGACTGTTTGCGAACACCTTGGGAAGTGACAGCCCCCCCCCCCCCCTTTCTCAGCGCAGAAGCATGTTTACCCCTCCAGCCTACGTCACCTATGTTGTTTACAAAGAAGACAACGCGACAGTAATGAGACACCATGCGGTCACTTCATTGGTCCTTAACTGTTAGCATGTCCCATAGCGAGTGAGAGCCATAGCACTGAGAAGGGTCAGTTAGATTTAGTTTATGTAGTGGTGGGGGCAATATAGTTTATGTGTGTGTGTGTGTGTGTGTGTGTGTGTGTGTGTGTGTGTGTGTGTGTGTGTGTGTGTGTGTGTGTGTGTGTGTGTGTGGGTGTGTGTGTGTGTGTTTGATGGTGTCAGAAAAGTAAAATCTATTGATGATGATTATATTAGTATGCACTATTTTCAGAAAGATACTGGGACAGCAGCAATTCTTTGTATTTGGGAGAGTCTCTTCGTAGTGAACTAGTGTCAGCAAAGTCCTTCATGAGACTTTGTGAAGTGAGCCCCCTTCTTCAAGGAAACAGAAACAAAATGAACCTCAACACAGCCTCCAGCGCTGAATAACCTACAACCCACTATTCCCAATGCACCCCAGTACACATACACACACACACACACACATACACGTACACACACGTGCACATAGGCATGCACAAAGTATTCAGCTCCCTCCGCTTCTAGTAACCAGGTCCAGGTGTTTGTCAGTGTGGGTTATGACCCATAGCTGTACGTTTGTGTGCGTGTGCACATGAGCGAGCATGTGTAAATGTATATCCAGATGGCATAACGATGTGGCTTCAAATCTTACCTCACCTCATCGGAGGGGGTGCGGGGGCAGGAACACCGGGGAACCCCCCAGGAAAACACTCAGCAAATATGAATGAGAGAAGCAGACGTCCACGTCCGGATGTGTGTTTGTGTCTGTGTGTGTGTCTGTGTGTGTGTGTACTGTTTATTTTTTTGTTTGTCAACCTAGTAAGTATATATGCAGTTGTTGAGGCTTTATTAGGAACAGCTACCTTATTTAGGTCAGCAAGACATCACGTAAATCTGAGAGACAGCCACATTGTCAATTAGCTGTGTAATTGAGTTTCACATGGCAGCTGTAAATAGAAAATGTTCCTAATTTTCTTTTCCCGAACATGTGTGTGTGTGTGTGAGAGTGTGTCTGTGTGTGTGTAGGTGTGTAGGTGTGTGTGTGTGTGTGTGTGTGTGTGTGTGTGTGTGTGTGTGTGTGTGTGTTTGTGTGAGAGAGAGAGAGAGGGCAATTGAGACACTTAAGAGTGTCAGACATCTTGTGACATATGACAAGGTGTCTGATTCTAACTGCTGGAAATCCAGATAGTTTTACTGGGGCTTAATCTACGTGCCAAGAATAGCTAATGTGACAAACCAAACTGTTTTTCTATCTGATGAGTGGAACAGAAAGAGGAGAAGACCGACATATGATACAGTCAAAGGCTCATGTCCATGCCTCTGGAGTAATGTTTAGAGTATTGCAAATGTCTGGTAAAGTCTGATTGATTAAAATGAGGTCAAACAAATGGATAGTTAATTTAAACACACATATCAAGACAATATGTCGACGTGTTTCCATATTTAAATAGGAAGCGCTCAGAAAGTTCACTGAGGAAACTAGAGTTTGATCCGACAACAGGGTGAACAGTGGCAGCAGCCCGTGAACTTTCTCAAGTTTTCCGAGCAACTATCGAAAATGTCATTAAGTTTTTAGAAATGTGTCTTGAGTTCTCAACCTTTCCCATCTGCCTCTCACACTTCTCTACTTATTTTACTGAGGAAATCGGAAAGGCCTTCAGCACAATAATTAATGTCACCGCTTTATTTCTGAGGAGGTAAATGTGTCTAAAGAGAAATGTGTCGGACGACAACAAGAAAGACATCAGGGTGAACTCAAGAGAGGAAAAGCTATTGTTCATGTGAACCTGGGGACAGTTTGCCAGCGTGCCGCTCTAATATCCAATTTCCTCAACTTAGCGATGGAGTTGATAATAATCAAAAAGAGATAACAGAGCCCGAGGCCTTCTTCTCAAAGATCTATCTATCCGTCTTAATTACAGCGTCAATTTGATTCATAGAAACGTGCCAGCCTATATCTTCGCCGGGATTATGTAACAGGAGGTGTTTTAGAAAGGGTTCCATGGGCCTTGAACATTATTAACAGCTCGCAGAAATGAAGCCATAACAAAATGAATACTGCATGTATTATGGAGAGAAATATAACTGCATCACGTCCATCAGCTGGCCTTCGATTTCTGTCATCATGAATAAACGGATCATCAAGCACAGATAAAGGCATTGTTTACCTCAAATGTGTGTGTTCACCTAACCCTAACTCCTTTGTAAAATAATACACAATAATAGATATTGATGCAGCAACAAAAGACGTCGCCAAAAAGTTCAAATTTAGATTTAGACCACTTTCTTATGTCAAATAAAACCAAACTATTCTATGTGGAAGAGGACTCCTGTGTAAAGCTTCCTGGCTGTCAAATGGCAGACAGCAGACGTTCCTGATACATTTGTTCAGATGTATTCAGGGTAGATGTGAACTGGTGAATTATTCCATCCCGAGGGTTGTGAGATGCTGTAAATATTATCTTGACAAAAGGCTCACTCGAGCCGTCTGAAGCTTCAGAAAGTCAAGCGTGGACACCTTCCTTTGAAATAGGCCTACTTCCTACTTTCCAATAAATGCATTACATTTATATCTGGACACATGCTGTGTTCCTCTAAGGAGTTTAATACAAACACAATCTTGTATTATTGTTTTTATAAGTGATTGAGTGAGCAGCATTCAAAGTGTGCATGTATTATTGTGTCACATCTTTTGTGGATCCCATCCCGTCTCCTCCTCTGAAGCTGGGAGGAGTTAAAGAGTTGACCCGTCCCTTCCTCGATGGAAACTGTGATCTATCGGTCCGCGCTGCTTTTGACACGTTCAAACAAGAATGCACTGACGCGTGCGTTTGCTCACAAAGCTTCAACAACTATTTTTACCTGAGCTTCACACAACATACTCCTGGATTTTACCGGTCAAACAAACAGCTATTTGTTTTCCTTCCACGGCGTCCGTGTTCCCGACTCACTGTGACAGCGCAAAGCACGTCAGACCATTTGAATTTGCACTTCTAACGCCACGGAATCAATCTTATTTTAATTTATGCAATAGCGGCTACTTGTAGTACTTTTATTTAGTCTCATCACACATTTCAATGTGCAGTTACTCAGCTGCAGTTGGCCCTTCTCACACTGGCAGCACGACTTTGTGTGTCTACTGTTGTGTTCCTAATGCAGGGAGCAGTGTACGGTACATTTGTTTTTCGATACTCGTCCGGATGAGACCTGAGTTGCAGAGACAAGTGGAGATATCACAGGAAGTGTTCCTACTGGGTCCTGTCGCTGCTGTGGATGAACGATGATGAAGATGCGGGTATACAAAGAGAGGTGAACCACATAACGTTCACAGCGGCGGTAGTTTTGTGGACGTGTGTATGTTCTGTAGGTGCGGCTACGGGTTTATAAGATAATAAAGTTTCAGTGTTTTTACTCAGGTGTTTAAAGTGATGTGTTTTTATGTTTATCTGACGTATCTTTCCCGTACCAGATCACGTCTCATTATTCTAATCTTCATCACTCCACTGTTCCCCCTGAAGGCGGACATTCATGATGGAGTTATTCTGTCCCGGTGCTCTGTAATTCACAAAGGGCACACAGTTCAGCCACTCCTCCACCGGTCTTCCCCTTTTTCTTTTCTTGTGAATGACGTGACAAAAGTTTGGCATCAGCACCTTTAGAAACAATACATGAAATGTTCCAGCCCTCTGTTTATTGAGGACAGCTCCAGGACCCGAAGGGGAAATCATAGTAATCAACAAATTACTGTGACAAACTTTGTGGCTGAACTAAAGTCTGCCGGCCAAGCGACTCCACCGAGAGCAGCACAGGCTGATGCTATGAAACAAGTTTAAATGATGATTTATTAGCCCAGCTAATCGCCTTCAGACTCAGTTAAGGCTTGTGTCCCACAGGGCGGATGTTAAAACATACTACTAGCCAGCTTCTGATCTCATGATTTGGCTATTTCTCTCTCTCACTGCTCTCTAATTCACACAGGTCGCACAGCAGCCACTCCTCTATTGGTTCTTTCCTCTCAGTTTGTTAGTGTTCTGCACCTTTTACGCATGAGCAAAGTCATTTTCTCTAAACTCTCCTCACCTTGTGGTTAATCATTGTTTTTATACTGTATACTACGTATATTTTCAGGACTAAATTAAAGAAATGGGGCATGATAAGAACACCCCGATCACCAAAATGAGCAGGTTGAGCCCTGAGGGGCTCAAACTTGCATCGACTTTTGCTTTGAACTGTGAGGCTGTTCTGTATTTGGTAGACCACGACTTCTTGTGTTTGGTTTGGCTCATTCCTCACGAGAGTAATCACCGGCCCTGTAGTTCACTCAAAAGGGAGAGAGAGAGAGAGAAAAAAGAGAGATGATGGAGTGATGAGTGGGGGGCTGGAGAAAAGTAGAGGAGATATCCATCTGGATCCACTTTTAGACAATTTCATTTCTCCAGCCCTCCAAATCGGAGACCCCCCAATTTTCCATGGTGCCTCCTTTGAGGTGCCATTCCCTGAATGATGGAAGGAATATTTGTCTATGAACAAGTGGCATTCTTAAATTGAGTCTAGAAATCCTCTCACTACTCAAAACTTTAATACGGCGACTACATCCAGAATAAGAGAGCTAGATCACAACATGTTTTAGGTAGTTTAAATAGAATTACGAAAAACTAGTAAAAAAAAGAAGTTTTGAGATGTATTTCTTCATGTAACTTTAAATTGTGGCTCTGCTAGGTGTCAGATTTCAAATAATCTGAGAGATTACAGGTCAGACCAAGTGATGGAAAACCCTCACTTCCTGTTTTGAAAAGATGGGATGGGGAAATCACGTGAAGTTAAAGGTTACTGCTCGTTTTTTAAAGCCTTGAGCCAACTGTCTCATTCATGTATCTGTCATCTGCTGATTCTTTATGACAATTTAACATCTGAAGGATTTCATTACATGTACTTACTTATCTTTATCTTATTTGAACTATTTGATTGTGTTTTCTATTTGCTTCCATGTTTATTGTGAGGCACTTTAGATGTTATTATGAGCGGTTCTGTTTTTGAAAGCATGCTTATATACGTGGCTGAGGTCTGACTGTCTGACCGCCTTGTCCTTACTTTGACTGAGCATTCAGCATCCAGTGTAAAAGTGGAGATGAGGTAAACAGACCAAGAAGTGACTCACAGTGAATCTGTCATGTTATCAAGTGGAAGGAATTATCTGCACCTCTTTCTGGTATGTAGTTGCTTCTTTATCTCGCGCTATGTGTCCCTCGCAGTCTTTAACTCGTCCTCTCATCCCCCACACGCATGCATTTAGGTCTGGAATGATTGATGGCTTTCTTTGATTTGTGCAGATGTGTCGTTGGCAAAGGATCAGGGTATAATGTGTATAATCAAACTCAGAAGCCACTAGTTATTATCTAAAAGCCTCCATCCGATGCTGCGGGTGCCTTATTTTGTGTCCCATCATCGATACCCTGAACTTGCGTTCTCGTTGCCTCTGCAGACACCACCTTCCCATGAGACATGCGCTCATGATGAGCTTGTCAATGTGTTTTCCAAAGTCATGATTCCAGAGTAACTCAATCGGATTCATACCAAATCCAATTTTGCCCCAGAGATAGTGTGTCTTATGCACGTGGAATCAAATCCCAGGGGGGTCTGTTTCTTCACTTACATGTCCGTTGGATTTATACATATCCATCTCACAAGCAAATTACGATTGAAGCAGGCCTCTGGGAGTCTTTGCGTTGTGTCGTCTGAAACACTGTATGTTATGTCATGCTTATTGAGTGAGTTTATTGACAGCTGGATGCAGCAAACAGGGGGACTTAATTGATCCCTGACATCTGCTGCATGAAAGGATATTTATGATATTCATGTGGCGTTTATATTTTCAATAGAGACTAACGATGAGTTTAATTGGAGACCGGTAACAGGAAGTAAATGTGAGGCTCACAGATCACATCATGCCAGATACTGTAGGACGAGGGCTGCTGTTTGCAGATTTGATTAGCTGATAACAAAAAGACCTGATGCCAAACACCAAATCAGCTCCACCAGATCCGGGGGCAGCAAGATCCACAATGAGAACAACATTAAGGGAAACAGTGTCCAAGAGAGGCCAGATGTCCCTCACTTAACAAGCCCTGTAGGTTCCCGGCAAAACCATCACGCACGCACGCACACACACACATACATTATATTCTCTCATGGGTGTGACTAGCATCTCGGGGTTCACGTTCATAACCAAACCGGAGTGCATGCATACGCACACATTTGCACCACACGCTCACTGGTTTTATATACATGGTGATATGCTGGGAGCAGTGTTTTGACAAGTGGAAGCCTCTGAACCATGTCCACTCAGCTTCCTGTTTGAAAAAAAAACTAATCCCTGCACCTACCCTGCACTCCCAGCTGCTATATGTTACATTCTAAGTCTCATATCTAGTCTGCTTAGCATTCAGTAGCAGATGACACGAGGCGTAGTGCGGCGGGACTGACTCACGGCTTCAGAGCGTGGGCCGGGCTCAATGCTGCTGCCAGATGAAAACATCTGCAGGTCAGTTGTGTACATGCACTTGTCTTTCATGCACCAACATGAAAGACACATCAGCATCCTCATCACACTCTTTACAAGATGAATTACATCATATTTTGTTCCACAATGAGATGCGGTCACTTTAAAAACTCCCAAGTTGATATACTAATAGAAGAGCTACATGTTATTCACACCTTTTAAAAGTCCTTCATCGTCTAGTGTGTCACATTCAACAGTAGATTAACGGGTCAAAACACGCTTTAGTCTACACTTTTTTACTTCTAATGCTAGAAATAGTTTGAAACAGTTGTTTTGATAGGTGCCAGTGTTGTGTTATATGTTAGAATGTAATGATGTGTTGTTCCTTGTTGGAGTAGCTTTAGTGACTACCTGGATGGTACAAAGTATGTGTTATTGCTTCTACCGTGCACCGCTGTAAAGCTACGGTAGCTTAGTTCTATCAGCAGCAGACAGAGATCAGGGGCTCGACAGACCTCGACATGTCCCTTTGTTAAGTCGCTGTGTAGATTCTGTGGAGTCTGTCTTTAAGATTCCAGTGAGCGAGATCAAAATGATAGGATGTGTCATGAGCGTTGTAAAACGTCAGCGTTGTGAGCGAATCGTCCTCAGAGGCATCGGTTGCCGGTTTCAACCACATGTTGTGGGATTAATGAATTAACTACAACACATTACCTCATGCACCCATCAAACACTCAGTTCCTCACAGCTCTCCACAATCCCAACTTCAGACCTGCACCCCCCACACACACACACACACATACACACACACACACACATCCTCAACTCAAGTGTCAACTCTGTCTTCAAATCTCTGCCTTCTATTGAACTGTGGCAACGGTTATCTAAAACAAAAGGTATCTGAGTGAAAGTGGCTTTTATGTTGGGCGTACATTAGTAAAAGATAAGGTAATAGGATGAGGAAAGCCACGTCGTCAGAGGCTCCCTTTCACAGAGAAGGAAACACAATAAAGAACCTTGAGCTGGGTTCAGGTTCTAGCTAATCAACGGTGCACACAGCCGTGACTGTTCAGTAACGGGGGAGTGAAGGGGGGGGGGGCAGGATGAGGGTCCTGTCTGAAATTGGAGATTACAGGGGAGAGCCCATGTAGTTGCATGATTGAGGTGTGTGTTTGTGTTTGCGTTTGTGTGTGTGTATGTGTGTGTGTCCATGAGCCTCAATGGATGTGTTTGGCATATCTCCAGGGGCCTGTGTTTGTGTGTCTGTGTTTGTGTGTCTGTGTGTGTCAGTTAATTATATGTGTAGATGAACAAATTATGTCAGTGGTACCAAGTCACCTAATAGTAGAGAGTTAATTGAGCCTTTCTGAGACTTTGCTATAATCACTATCAGATGTCTGGTAGAGGAAAGGGACAGAAGGTAATAGAAAGAGACATAGTGTTTATTATAGTGTGTGTGTGTGTGTGTGTGTGTGTGTGTGTGTGTGTGTGTGTGTTTGTGTTTATATGAAAAAAAACACAGAATTAAAGGACAGATAGATGGAGAAAGAAATGGTATGTGCATGACTAAGAATAATAATATCATTCACGCTGCATTTATTTACAGCACTTCAACTTTACTCTCGGGAAACCTACACCTGAATCGTTTGGTACACCTCTCAACTTTGATAGATTCTTAGCATTTCTACACTGTGAAACGTAATGTATGACGAGCTGCGTCAGCGCTCAAACAAGTACGTCGCACTGATGCACATCGAGGGAACATTTGACATCTTCCACTCGTCAAACTCTTTAGCAACTTTTTAATTTGACATTCTGTCTGCTGTGTTGAGCAATAATACAATGAAGTACACCCGATCATTTCACACTGGCGAGGTGCAGCAGAGTACTGTTCACTACTGGGCTGCTAATTGGCCTGGATCTAGAACCCTGTGGGTGGCATGTTTAGTTCTGCTGCATACAAAGGTGTGTTGCAGCAGTTGAGTGTGCAGGCCGGACTGGTATTCGGCGAGGCCGGGTCCTAATCATTGTCAGATGGGGGACAGAGTCCTCGCGTCTGGAGACATTTACGAGGCCCGCGGCCGCCTGGGGGGGGGGGGTAATCCACTGAAGGACGCTGCCCTTTGTTGTCTGAGAACTTGTGGGAGGAAAAATAGGGAGCAAATGATGGAGAATTAGCAATCAGACAAACAGGTTTTATATGACAAAATTGAACAACAATTGTGATGTCACTTCAGTTTGAGATGGCTCGTATTTTGATTGTTGAGGGGGAAGAACACCACTTGTCCAATACTTGAGTTGCATCAGATGTATTTTTGTGTAAACAAGTGCAATATTATTTATAATATGTCTTAATATTTATAGTTATTATAAAAAAGAAAAGAAAAGCAGCATAAGAAAAGCTTCGAGATGAGGCGCTGCTTATGAAATAGTAAAACAATCCATTTGGCCAACATTCCTTTTCTGTTTTAAGATTTAATAAGCTGAGGCTGGAACAGACCAATGTGCGGGGTTTCTTTTAGGTGAACGTTAACTCGACAGAGGGAGGTGAAGGATGTCAAATAAAATAGAAATGGAATATTCAACATGCAGCTGGTAAAACAGTGAATTACTAAAATAGCCCATGTTAAAAAAAACACAGTGTGGAGAGTTATAGAGATATTTCCAAACTCTTTATTATACTTCCAAGAAGTGTGAAGATGTGCATATATTTGGTAACGGTCTTCTTTTACACTTTTGTCTTAATTTATATCATGTGGAAATGAGAGATACTAAGATAGCATAGGATACTTTTTGTATATATTTCTCCTAAAATACACCACAAACTATTATTATCCGACGGTGGTGATGTCTGTCATCACGGCTGCGTTGGCAGGGAGACGACTGCCATGCGGATCTCGTGAGCAGATTCCAAACCTTTTCGTGACCCTCTGCAAATGTATGTAATTAAGCAATGAAAAGTTGTTTGAGCTGCAGAGCCTTCTGCTGCAGGAAATTAAGGATAATCTGGAGGCTGTGGACGCTATTTGTTGCCACAAGGCGTTCTCAAGATGAAGTGGCTCTACTTCAAGATTGGTTTTTATCCCGTATGAATTAGTTTTGCGTGTTTTGCCCTGACCGTGGCCTTCCTACTTTTCTGCTCTGCTTAACTGTCTGCTGTCTGCTTTTTATCTCCGCCAGGCGTGAGCCCTGGTGAAGATTGTGTGTGCGTGTGTGTGTGTGTGTGTGTGTGTGTGTGTGTGTGTGTGTGCGTCTGTCCACAGATAATGTCACACACTACTGGACCAATTAGCTGACTATTTGTTGTGCTTATGTATAACTTAATGCTTAAGGATGTTTTTAAAATATACTATTTCATCGTTTTATTTTGTTACTGACTGCTGACGTCTCAATCCTCATAACTAACCGATATGTTACATTACATGTCATTTAGCTGAGGCTTTTATCTAAAGCGATTTACAATCATTCACCGCAGACACAGGGAGCAGTTGAGGGTTAGGTGTCTTGCTCAAGGACACAATGACTAGGGCAGGGATTGAACCGCCAACCCCTTGATTGAAAGACAAACCTGCTCACCACTGACCCGCAAGGTCATTGAGCCACGGTCATTATCGTTTGTTAAACATCTGTCCAGCAGTATTCCTGATCTATAACTAACAATAATGATGGTGGCTCAATGGGTCAGTGTGTAGTGTAAGTGCGTAGGACGTGTGTGTGGTTGAACGAGCAGACAGGTGCTGTCGATTGGTCCAGGGGGAACATTCTTTCAATTAATGTTTTATGATTGAATCTGATGCTTGAGACGTGCAACCGACCAACGTCCACGATGCGCTCGTCCTCTTCTAAACGAGATCTGGATCCAGAGGACGTCATACGATGTGTCGTTTGATAGTTTAAAGTGATAATGTATAAACAATGGTATATTTGTGGTTTGCATTTATTCAATCAAACATATGGCAGCACACACATTTGCAGACACACTCGAATAGATCTGCACTCTAACGGTAACCTGACAGTAAAACATCCGTCCAACATGCCGTCCTGTGGCGAGCTCTGTCATCTCTCAAACTCACTACTTCTGCACTATAAGCGACACGTTACACACATCTCTTCACTAAAAAATACAGGTCGACTCACTGGAGGACAACTGTATCAAACCCTCTCCACATAATGCACACGTTACACACACAGTAAACGCAGAGTTGCAGAGAAGAAACAAGAGTGGGAGATAACCTCTTCTTTACCAGCACCAGTTGCCGGCTATAAAATGTACAACAATCACGTCGAACTAATTACTGTGACCCATAAACCCATGATCCTACAAACAAATTAATAAACACACTGTGGCCTTTGCCAACATGTAAAACGTGCGCTGCAGCGACACACACACACACACACATACTTGCACACAATCTACACAACACTCTGAAATCACTATAGTAATGAATGCATAATAAATAATGTGGGATTAACAGTCATATTTGATGTTTTGGGGTTCATGCATATGTACATATATTATAACAAACAAAGATGATTCCACGATGCGTTCGAGAACTGATTTGGATGTTAATTACCATGGCAACAGCCGAAGCTCTGCGTAAGTACATTAGATATATATTTGATCTTTTTTTGTTATCCTAACATTGTGTCTTTATTCATACTGTCCCAGACCCAATGCCTTCCTCTCACCGCTACATGTGCATGCGGTGGCCTGGCTGCTGATCCACTGATTCATTTAACGGTACTGGCACATTCTAACTCAAGGCTCTGGAAGAACAGCGCTATTCTTCCACAAAAACCATGTCAACAAATTAATCTCTGATTATTGACCGTAATCACATTATTGTGTCCTTGTAAATATAGCTGCTGTTCAACCTTATAAGTGATCTCTATCGAAAGAGCCACGCACATATCACAGCAATGATCGCTACCAAAAACAATTAGTCGAGTGGGTCGACTGTGTGGAAGGAGCAAGAGGCTGTGGAGCAGCAGCTCGGAGCGCCTTTGTTTTAAAACCAAAGACGCGATCCTTAAATTGTTTTAAATGTTTACGGTTGTCTGTTCCAAAGGTCAGTGTTGAACTTAATGTTCACCTCAATGCACGTACGCCCAGGTGATATTTTCATGTATCCTGAATCCAACTCGGGGTCCATGAATGCCGCGGTTGCAATGTGACTATAAGCAGATTCAGTGAGAACAACTTGAACCTGGACTGAAGTTCAAAAGGTGCAACTCTCGGTTGGAAAACATTTGACTTTTTTCCCTGATTTGAGACATGAGACCTTGTTTCCCCAGATTCACTCAAGGGGAGCATGTGATGTCATGGCTTTGCGATGGTGTGGAGTCCTTGTGTGTTGGTTGTTTTTGTGAAATAAGAGAAAAAAAGACGGGACAGAGAGTGGAGAGATTTATTGACCGGCGGGATAATTGTCGGTGGGCTTTAGGCGTGCAAGTCCATCCATCAACCAGCCCTACGTCACATTTCACTGAACAGGTGAACTCTGAACATTTCAATAATAATCATGTATTTGTAAGAAAACCAACAACAATAACTTTATTCAACCTACTTTTTTGGCAACCTGTTGAAACCATGCAAGTTGAATTAACACACTACACCTTTAAACCTGACATTATGGAGGCGAAAGTTGAGTGGAAAAGACTTGGTAACCAGACAGGTAAATACATTCCTTGCCTGTTTTGCGTCTCCAGGTAGAGAAGGTGCACACTGAGGGGTCCATAGAGCCAGTAATGAGTCATTTCCTTCAAAGTGCTGTTCTCCATCTCAAACACCTCCTAAAACGCTTGCTGCAATGAGCTGCGCACACACACACACACACACACACACACACACACACACACACACACACACACACAGACACAGGCAGCGCTCTAACCTGTTCATGACTCCGTACTGTACTTCACACCTCTGGGGGTGTTTTCTGGGGAAACACATCACGTCAGTCACAGACGTCAGCGTGTCAATCAAACCTCTGGAAACACAGTTCACGTGTTCTGGCAGGTGTAGGCAGCAGGGGTGGTCTGCAGGCGCTGACTAACGGGACACACACTTCTGGTGATCAGGGGGCAGAATAAACAAGGATATTTTCAGTCTCAACATGTTTTAGAAAACTAAAAACAACAAATGGCACCAACAGGTTACATGACAACTTTAGGGGCTGGACCTCTGACCACATGTAAACGAGGACATCCAATAATGAACGTTTTATCTACCATCTGCACTTGAAACACCGTCTATATCAAAAGCTTTGAGGAGAGGGGAAAAGTTCAGCTGAGGTCAGACTACAATTTGGGTTCCTGTCCTGAGTTGGCAGGAGTTTGCCAAAGAGAATTAATCCTTCATGTTTTGTCCTGCTGGCGTCGATATTTCCATTAGAAGAACAACCTTGACTTCTGTGCCACTTCACTTTGAAATTTGTCAATTAAACTGTGAGTTAAATGAAGCCTGTGCGTGTGAGATCTGTTTTCTTATTGGATTAAACGTACTGTGCTGCTCGTTACAAGTGATTAACGCATCAGTTCGGTTCTAATGCCCGACGACATCGAGTTCCCCCCTCTCCTCTCAGTATCTGTCTCTCTATGGGGCGTCTTTAACATATTCCGCTTTCAATAAAAAAATGTTTTTTAAGACTATGTCTTTTTCTTATTATTTTATTTGATTGTTCAAAAAGTGTGATTAAACATTAGGTTCTCTCCTCTCTTGCAAATATAAATGACTTTCACTATTGATTAATCTGGTGATGTTTTTTTTCTATTAATTGATTAATTGTTTATCTATTCATGGATTCTGTATACAGTATTCAGAGCATTAATATATATGTATGTGTGTTGTTATCTAAGCTTTTCCTTCCTACTTCGTCCCAATGACTCGGCCACTGCTCATAAGGCGCTTTTCTATGGACCACTTGGGAACAGATGAAATATGGTGTGAACATACCACAGACATATTTTATGTTGATAAGAGGAAGTTTTAAGCGAATATCAGTCATTTAGAATCAGGTTTCTAAGTGCATTACTCACTCTCTTTTAGCTCTGATTTTGGTCTCTACCCACTTTTGAAGGAGACGTCAGACTCAACACTGTAAAAAGATATCTGTAAAATCTTGAGCAGCTTCAGCTCAGTGTGCAGAGTGGATCATTCCTTAACTACGAGGTTGGAGGTTTGATCCCTGGCTCCAACTGTCTTTAATAAAGCGGCCCACTGCTCCTAAATGCTTTCAATGCAGAGTTCCAATTTCATATATGTCCATAAAAAAAACCCTAATAAAGATAATTAGCTGCTAAATGCTCCACCAGCATGTTCACCAGCGCACTAACTGTGTCTGCCTGTGGTTTTGTGCTGAGCAGGCAGTGTGCAGTGTGTTTCTAAAAGCTTTTCTTTTTTGCTATGCACAGCAGACACTCACCAGACTCTCCCTAAGTCTGACTTATTGAAGTTTGAATCAGTGTGTAGACCTGGAAGGGCTGGACATTGGGCATCACACTGCACACTGCCAGGTAGACATGCATGTTGTTCATGTGATTGTGGCTCTTTTACAGTATGGATGTGTGTGTGTGTGTGTGTGTGTGTGTGTGTGTGTGTGTGTGTGTGTGTGTGTGTGTGTGTGTTCCTGTGTGTGTGAGACCAGCTCACAGAAGTGCCTCGGAGCCGTGATGGATGATTGTATAGGCTAAAAGGCCAGGCTCGCTGAGTGATCGCCACTTTACCCATAAGTATGAATCAATCTTCTGTTCTGACATTTGGCTATTTATGGACTCACATGAATTTGATCATGTGTTTTCTTTTAATGGTTTTCTAGGATTGACTAAAACCTCTATGGCGGCACTGTTTCACTGCATACCTCTGCAGATGGTGAAGGGTGGGTGGTATATTGGCTCGTAGAATGGTCTGAGATCAGAATAGAGGCCATGAACAATTTAGTTTTGAGTTATTTATCATAACGTTATGAATGCAGTGACTTAGAACACTTCTAGGCTCGCCTGCCACTAAAGCATGATCAGGGGGAGTCAGATGGCTGAATGGGCTACTCTATATGTTTTAATGGCCGTTCATGGTTTGAGGTTATAGAAATTCTTCTTCACAAATTGTGTTATTTTGTATGAAGGCTTTTTTTTGTACATGGAGAACAAAATGCTGCACGCTGGTTCAACCAAACAGACTGGAAGGGACAAAGATGTCTCTGTGCAACAGTAACATAATAAACACAATAGAAGACATTGACTGTGATTAGATACATTGGAAGCTTAGCATCAACATAGGTCCAGTTTTAAACAGGAAAGGTTCCTGTTTCAATGTCAATTGCACAATAATGCAATAAAAAGGCGAGTTACTAAAGCAAAGCTAGTCCCAAAAACTTTATACAAGGTTAGTTAGCCTCCATTTTTGAGAAAAAACGGTTCCCAACATATTCAACTGAGGTGCAATAATGGTCTTTTAATTTGCCTTTATGGACTGGAAAACAAATTAAAAATGCATGTGTATTTGGGGGAATAATGATTATGAAACATTACATGATTTGTTTTCAATATTAAAATAGCCATTATTCAAGGATAGAAGAATACATTTGGAACGACATACAACATTTATTTTCGCGGGTCAAAGACATTGCGCAATACTAATCATGTCAGTCATGTCTGTTTATAGTTTGAAAATATTATCCCTTGAATCTCCTCCTTACTTCTTTGATTGTGTTTTTCTTCTTCCCAGATCTTTATTTGGCTTATATTGGCTTCCACATGTTGTAGAAGTTATACACTTCAGTTTTATTCACTGCTGTTGAGATTTATGATGCGGAAAGTCCTTGAAGTCACGATATCTGAGTTTCAGTGGGAGAAGAAAAACAAGACCTCATTGAGTAAAAAAAGAAAGAAAAGTGATCCTTAACTTGACGTTACACTGCTTATTGAAAGTCTCAAACTTAAGCTATGCATGCACGTAAGTGTTTGACGTGGCTTATGTATGTGATTGTTTGTTATGGCTTTGTGTGAATCAGCTGACCCACTGCAATCATCAGAATACATCACATCTGTGTTTTACAAACAACACCTTTCTCTCATCGAGTGGTTTCAGATGGATGAGAATGAGTGTGTCACAAAAACAACAGGCGGAGCCAGAGGAACATTGTGAAGGACACAGCACAGTAGAAGATGTTTTCAGTCAATCTTCATCCACCATGTGTTTCCACTGCAGGCCACGCTTCTTCCCTCCAGTCACCCTACCTGTCTGTGTTTCCTTTGGCAATTGTGAGGCAGTCAGAGAAATGACAGATTGTAGGAACTCAGTGAAAGAAGGGATTTACGCTGTAATCCCTCTCACTGATCCATTTAGAAACAACCAACTGTCTGGCACGACGCCTGGCTCACGCCACAACACGCCTGCTTTTGATACCTGAAGGCTGGAGAGTAAGCTGACACCCACAGTGGCATTCTTTCTGCTTCCCACATACCTCAGATGCAGAGTAGATTGAAGTTATTTGTTATTCCACTTGTCATACAATGTTGATTCGCAGGTGAGCTGAGGTGTTGCACCCCATTAATATTAATGCTGGACTTGGCGACAGTATTTTTGTCTTTAATCTTTTAGCGCTAATATGAGAAAGAATGCTCATTCTTGTCACGGCGTACGTTATTTTGTCCGTCCGCTGGTCGGGTCAGGTCAACCAGATACGGTTGTTTTGTTTGAGAACATGTGGCATCAACAAAGACTGTCTCGTAAACTTCAGTCTAGTTTATCCAAACACTCTGCACTATGTGTTATCATGTTTAGGCTGATATTCCGTTTTGCAATAATTTGATAATCTGTGTTGGTTCAGCTTAAAACAAATGCTCTTTGTCTTTAATGCAGAGCGATTGCCAATAAGATGAGTTTGATTGATCTTGCTTGACTAAATCTTTCTTTCATTATTCTTATAGTCAAGCCTGCGCCTGGTTTAGATTGTCATATTATCTTACATGTAATGATGATTCCCATTCATTACCTTATATCTGGCAGCTATGCAAACAAACTCAAGATGTTTTATTTTCTAAATCTGTGTGACATTTTTAAAGGTACATAAGAGAATGCGTTTCACTGGTTAAGTCTATCATGGCTATTAAATGGAGTGTTTTGGTCCTCTGGGATGTATTTTACTGGAGCTGTGTGCGAGCTGAAAGAACTGTTATTCTTTACTTTTTTCACGAAGAAATAACTGAATGTGATTTTCTTTGTCAGGAACTGAATGGCACCTTGATTTGATTAAATGTTGTCATTTAAATTGTTTTCCCCACTGGTTGAGCTTAGCAAGATATTTATGAGTATTAGTATTAAAGTTTCTAGACCTTTGATTTATGGACAATCTGGCCTTCCTAATATGAATACACCTCTTTGTTCAGTGGTGATTCTGACTATGGGTGGGTAGGGGTGGGTGGGGGGTGGGGGGGGATAACGCAAACGACACACACACACACACAAACACACACACACACATACGGCTGCAGAGGTTTATAAGGTGGCAATAAAAAGAAACTTTGTGTGAAATGAATCCAGGGCGAGTTAGTGTTTTGGAGGTTGTGTTTTCTTATAGACCCGCCCTGAGTGGCATGTTGATATAAAGAATATTTATTTGAGTTACATTTTCCAACTCTACAGGTGGGAATCTGTAAGGCACGACCCTCCGCATACAATATCTCGTAACATGTGCAATCCTTGGCATACAACCTGTTTGTCTCTATAACACAAAACACAGTGTTTTAAAGTCGCTGTAAGCCCATTTTATATAACTGAATGTGTGTTTCATTTAACTTAATCCATGAAATAAAACAAAGACGAACATATGTGATTCATAAAAGCTGCTTACCATAAAGAAAAGCAGACTCCGAGTTAAAGTTATATATGTTTGAGGCATCATGTTAATCTGACACCACAATAGAAGGTAAACACACAACAGGTGTACATGGAGACTTAAGCTCCAGTATGCAGCCTCAGAAAACGACTGCTGCGTGTTGGTACAACATGATTTATCACATTTTAATTCCAGTTCCCTGTCTTTTACACTAATGCTATAGTGATGTTTTTTAAAAAAAAGGAGCCTCTGTGTTTTTTTACTGTGTTTGTCTTACTGTGTTTGTCTTGTGTGTGCAGGGATAGCAGAGCTGTGTGGCCAGCCCCATCTGTTCAGCTCACATCAAATACTCATTTACAGGTAAGAGCAAAAGGAATCATTCAATGAGTCATAGTATATTATTACTATGGGTGCTAGGAGACTGTGAAACATTGTGTTCATCAAATACTCTTCAGTTAAATATGCTACTTAAGTACCATTTTTATGGGAAACATTGCATGTACAACTGTGAAACAGTTTCATGCTGCCCTGATGGTGGAGGAGATGAAACCAGTTGACACACATCTCAACCCAATGCACAATGTTAGGGCGTACTAATATTAACTATCTACTGTACACAGAGACATTTATTTCTAAAGTGAATGACAGTAGACACCAACCACTGAGTACTGGAGCCCGAGGGAGTAGGATTATATTTATAAAATAATCCATAATGGACCAGTAGAATCAAAGTTGGAAACGACACAAATCATTGCTGAAGCGTATGGATGAGATTTGATAACCTCAGATGATCGGTGTGGTCCCCATCGTAATGGGACCCTCCTCTCTCTGCAAACCATTAGATTGTGTAGACAACCAACACGGCCCACCGGGTGCCGAACACGTCCCTGAAGGAGAAGGGCTGCAGTGTAGGGAGTCAGTCACGTTGGTCGCCACGCCAAAATACAAACGAGCCAAGAGCAACATGAAGTTAATTACACCATATACTTCATACATTACTTTATATTTTACTGGCCTTAAATATCTTAAATGTTTTCTTTTTTCAGTTTTTTTTACTTGAACTGTGATCAGTCATATTTTACTCCTTTTTCCCTTTTCCTCATGCACATTACTTCTAACTATTCATACACTCTGTCATGTTCATTGAATGTGTTTATGTAACTCTGTAACTCTGTTCCTTCTGGTCACGTGACATCTATTACTTCTGTCCATCCTGGAGAGGGGTCCTCCTCTGTTGCTCTCCTCGAGGTTTCTTCACCTTGTTTTCCTTTAAAAGTTTTTTTTTTCTATTTCTTGGGAGTTTTTCCTGATCCGATATGAGGTCAAAGGTCAGGGATGTCGTATGTGTACAGATTGTAAAGCCCTCTGAGGCAAATTTGTAATTCGGGATATCGGGCAAAACAAATTAAACTGAATTAATTGAATTGAATTATCTAATACAGATAGTGTTTGTATGGGCGCTGGCTCTAGAGAGATAGTTATATAGCTTGTAAAAGATATTCATGCACTTTAAATCCTTTTTCTCTTTTTTTGAGAGTTTGGAGAGAACCAAATCACAACGAGAGTTGTGAGCACTGGTCATTTGCAAATACATGACGTCAATCTTATACAGTATAAGAAACCATATAGGCTGCACTAGTATGAGTGGTGGAGCCGTAGTTGCCATGAGAACATTGATTGGTGTCTGGGAGAATTTGATAGCCAGCTGCATGGATAACAGAAATACGTAAGGAGGTGTGTGACATTACTGTAAAGCAGCATGAGCATGAGCTCAGGCAGGGGAGCATTGAAATAGCTCTGAGATGCATCACATGCTTTACCAGCAGCCTAATGTTAGTCTCTGAGACAAGGCCTGGCTCTCGAAGCATGGAGACATGTATAAATGGAGATGCGTTCACGGACTTAGCATGATTAAAAAAAAGAAAAAAGTTCAGAGCATGCGTATCACAAAAAGCCATGGCACAACTGGCATCTGGTAAAGTAAATTCTCCACCAAATGCATATTTGTGACTTAGAGGACACTGGGTCATTCATTCTGGGTGGACAGGTGCCGTTAACTTCACATTTACATATGGATGCTTTAAACGAGGACCACACTGCGGCCAGCAGTTTGGAATTTATTGAGCAGATGGTACTTGGTTAGCCGCGTAAGGATAAGTAGAGGTTCCCTGTAGGGTTGTTTTGAAACTGATAATGCCTCAAACATGGGGTGTCCTGACTGATTATGTCCACATGCAAGGTCCTCATGATGTGTGCAAAGAGTGTCCAGTGGCCTCCGCTCAGCAGGGTGCCGTCGCCATGTGTGAGATGGTTGGGGACCGAGGCTGACGTCTTTAAGACCTTTGTGAGGATGCAGTGCATCCTGTTCTTGAGGATAAGACATTGTTATCCTGTCCTGTTCTATATGTCAATACACTACAGAGTACTTTGATCCATTTGACGAGCGTTTCATCCACATTCACTGCGAGGGCAGCAATTGATGAATGGTGTGTCAATAACAAGATTTATTAAATCTTTTTTTACTATCATGTGTCATCTCCAAGTTGTGAGGGTGATGGTAGGCTTCTGTCTAATTCTATACATTGTATAGGAGGCTGTTGTCCAACATAAGGCCTCTACTGGTATTGTTAAGCTCAACATTATCAGGATCATTTAATCAGATGTATCTTGGTGTGTGTGTGTGTATCACCGATACTCTTTAGGTAAGGCGACCCACCCCGACTCCCCAGTTGTTAAGGAAACGCTGTTGTGTGGTGTTTGTGTTAAACAGCAGCCTGGACCCTTTGAGTGGGAGACGCATGTTTCAGCAGGGCCATTACTGCTGAAACGTGAGAAGGTGTTTTCATGTGCACACATATACGCACAAGGAAATGCATGTATGCACTGTTGTGTTTGCACACACACACACAGGTGTGCTGGCAACAGCATCTTTCAACATAACGGGACTCTACCCTGATTTACACACCACAGAGACAGAGTGGAGAAGCTGTGAGAGTGTACGTGTGTGTGTGTGTGTGTGTGTGTGTGTGTGTGTGTGTGTGTGTGTGTGTGTGTGTGTGTGCATGTGTGTGTGTGAATGAAGAGATGGCAGTGGCTATTGGTCAGGTCATGAACTTGTAAATGAAAATAACCTTCCTATTACTTTTCCATGACATTTCTCTCCAAGGGCTTCTGTTATGCATTTGTTGTAGATACCAACCAGATTGTGCATGAATATTCTCTTCAATGGATGACAGCTCTGGTTGCTCTTATTTCTCTTGAGAGACATTATACAATAGCTCACATTTCATTGCAGTCTTTGGCGTTGTGGAGGTAGTACAGGTTTCCCAGTGCATGAAGCATAATGGCATTAGAGAGGCTTTTAAGATGACACATTACTCTTTTTCACTTCAGCTGCTGACATTAAACACTGAGAACTTCATTTTTACCAGATCAATAAAGAGGATAATATTATGAAAACATATAGCATGGAATATGCATGCATGGTATTAGCATTTAAGCGGATAGACTTATAGTAGTATAGTAATTTAATAGACAGGACCAAACCATCCTCAGATTTGTTCATCTACCAGTGATTGCATGTTGTTTGTCCCCAAGGGGGCACCATACTTTTAGTTTTCTTCCACCTGTTGAGCTCAGATGACAATCAACAGACTATTCAAGTTTAATTAAAAAAGTGTAGGAACAAAAAGTTGTTCCTCTTCTTAACAATGTTGGTAAATGCATGACATGCTTAGTGTCTTGGAATATCTCTTCCTCTACTATTTGTTTTTACTGAGTTTCAAGCATGCAGTCCAGGTTCTATCAGATGGATCTTAAGTGCTGCTCACTCATTGTCGCTGTGTGTGAGCTGCTCTTACGGCACTTTTTCTTCAGGCCTCACTGCCACCCATTTTCTCTCTCTTGTCTATCTCCAGCTCACACACACATCCAGCTGCCCTGGTGCCTCAGCAGCCTAGTAGCCTTCAGCAAGAGCAGAAAGTACTTAGTGGTCTAAAAGAAGGTGCGGTTGACTTCTCCATAATCCCTGTTTGGGCTAGAACAGACTTCTAAATAAACTGCTGCAATGGAACACCGCTGTTTACCAGCAGAGAGGGGATTGTATTCAAAGTGTAGCAGTGTTTTCTCTGTGCTCGTTCAGCTGAGCCAAAACAGAAAGAACAGCGCGATTATGTACTGCCGGGAGGAAAGTAAGCAAGACATTTCCATTAAAGCACAATTTTGGTCAGTGTTTGTAACTAATTAATTTAAGATAATAGGATTTTCTTAGTAATGGTTTATTTATAATTGTTTTATAGGACAGACACCTGACGCCATTGTTGTTTGTATGTCAGATTATGTGTTTGTTTTGCAAATGGTTTGAAGTTACAAGATCAAATTGCTGTATCTGTTAGTTGTATTCAGTCACTCTACCTTATCTGGACCAGGATTTAATTTGTTTATTATCATATTTTTTAATTTTTGAAGATCTTAATGAACGTTTGATATCTTAAAAAAGTACAGCACTGATTTAACATGAGCAGTTCTTTAAATATATCAAACTCAGGATGGAGATTCAAAATGGATGCACGTAACGGGATATTGTCTTTTTAATGCCTCCACGTGGTCAACAGCCAGACGGGTTGTTGGCCCATGTGTCCAGCAGTAGTATACCCACCACCCCCTCCTCTTGAACTTGATGTGTCAGGAATTCCTGCAGAGAATTTCTCCCAATTTGGCCCAAATGTCTCTTTGGACTCAAAGATGAAGTGATTCCATTTTGGCAGTCAAAGGTGAAGTTCACTGTGACCTGACGTCTCAATCTTGTGCATTTAGGATGCTTCGAGGACAATTTTTTGTCTGGAGTGGACAGAGGGGGAAACAGTTAAAATGATCTAATTAACATGTTACATCATCTTTGTTTATTCTGTAGGAAAGTGTAAAAACAGTAAGTAGCAGGAGGCAAGAAAGCCAATAAGCATCTCCAATATATCACCTCAATATTCTCCAACGATAATAGTCGTAAATATACGTAACTGGCATACCAAGCCCGCAAGTCTGGGACACATGTCCCTCCACATCCTCTTTGAGAGCATGCAATGTAGCCTCAAACACACACACACACACACACACACACACACCCACACCCACACCCACACTACGACCTTGAGGGTGTTAGCGGTGCTGACGTGTGTTTGGACGGATCTTCAATTCCTCAGACTGCTGCGAGGTCACATGCCTTGACTTCAAAGACAATCATCTCTTCATGGGCGACGCTGAGAGCTCTGGTGTTTATTCTGAAAGTCTGTCTGTCTCATGTGTGTGTTTCTGTCAGTCTGTGGCTGACATTGTGCCTGTCTGGCCTGTCAGCTGGTTACCTGTGTATCTTTGCTTGCCTCCTTTTTCAATATCCTCACAACTGTCTTTTTTCCTTTCCATCACAGTCTCAGTCATCCTCTTTCTTTCTTTTCTCATCACTTCTTTGGTTTGTTCAGTGTTGGCTGATGCATGCCTCTCTGTGCTTTCACTGGAGAGGAAGATGAATTGAGGGCTAAAATGTAAACGTGTTAATTTGTTGCCATGCATATAATGTTTCCAGCCCTATTCAATTCAATTCAGTTTATTTGTATAGCCCAGTTTCACAAATTACAAATTTGTCTCAGAGTGCTTTACAATCTGTACACATAGACATCCCTGACCCAAAACCTCACATCGGACCAGGAAAAACTCCCAAATAACCCTTCAGGGGAAAAAAAAGGGAAGAAACCTTCAGGAGAGCAACAGAGGAGGATCCCTCTCCAGGATGGACAGATGCAATAGATGTAATGTGTACAGAAGGACATATTTAGAGTTAAAATACATTCAAGGAATCTGACAGAGTTTATCAATAGTTCATATTTAGGCATATTCCACGATGGAGAGTTTGGAGACCTCCCAAGTGGAGGAGTGGGCGGAGTCCCAGCAGGGCAGCGGCACAGCAGGTGGCAGGAACTCGCGGTCCAACCATCGATGGTCCATCAACAGATGGGATCTATGCCGTCTCATAGGGTCCGATGACCCCATTAGATGTGAAGTATGCTTGTTAATGTGACTGTTTTCTCATATTCAAACAAATGCTGTTTCATTTAGCAACACTTCTTGACACCACAGCCAGCTGAAATGTGGTTAAGAAACACATAGTTGTGTTCTGGAGTGTTCTCCGACTATCTCTCATTGTATTCATCTCAAGTGATCCTGGCTACGGAGCAACTTTAATGAATACAAGGGCAGATAATAAGCAGATAAATGGGGCATGTGTGCTACATTTATGGAGTTAGAGTCAATCTGTAAGGCATATAGTAAACAGGGTGCACCAGGAATGGAGGAACAGTACTGTTCTCTCCCAAGAAACACCCTTTATAAACATTATGTGAGATCAAAATGTAAGAGTCCGATTGTCTTGGTACCAAGCAGAGTAATTCATGTGCTTGGTTAGCTGCGAGGTTTTCCCCCCGGGGATGTGTTTTGTTTTGATGTCCTCCCCTCCAGCCAGATGAATGGCCACATGGAGGGCCGGAGGGGGGGAGGAAGGGACCTTTGGACATGTTAAAGGACACCTGTGGGGCTTTCGGGGGGCCTCCGCATGATGGACAGGGTTCCGCTTCAGGTGGCAGTAATTTCTCTAAGCCATGGGAGGGGCAGTGAGGTCGGATTCTCTGTGTGTCTGTGTGTGTGTGTGTGTGTGTGTGTGTGTGTGTGTGTGTGTGTGTGTGTGTGTGTGTGTGTGTCAGTGTGTTTGTGGGCTGTGAGCATGTTGTGTATTTTTTGGTCACCATTTTCTTCTAAGAAGGTAGTTTGGTAACTGTGACATGAATGCTTGCATTAGCCCTTGTTTCCTTACCATTAACTAAAGCAACTGCCCCCTTCCACTGTGCATGTGGGTTCACACACACATGCCCCGTAAACAAGCATACGGTGTGTATGTGTTTGCACGCAGGCCTATCTCTGCGACAGTAATTGCTTCTAATAACACCAGAAACACCACGCAGAACATGACACATGAGTCTCACCCTCAACTAATGATTATGTAAATACGATATCCATCTGAAAACATGATGGTGAGTGTGTGTGGGTGTCCTGCCTGATTTACTTTTATCTCTTATCATGTGGAGATCAGCTGTTAGACAAATGTGGCTTTGTTGAAAGCTGAGGTAGAGTCGAGTGTGTGTGTGTGTGTGTGTGTGTGTGTGTGTGTGTGTGTGTGTGTGTGTGTGTGGGAAGCTGCGCTTGACTGGTTCAGAGCCTCATCTCTTTTGAGCACCTGATACTGGACCAATGTACCTGGAGAGCTCCAGGTATTGTAGAGGAGATGACGGGAGCTTGTTATTAAATGTCACAGGGCGATCTTCTAGAATAACCAATAATGTTCCACCGACCTCCGCCTCCACGCACACACGGACACACACAGACACACACAGACACACACAGCATGCTACCCAGAGTCCTGTTTGCATGGACCACAGAAATACATGTCATTATAGCAGGACTATGAAGACATTTAATGCAACTTAATTAGTTGAAGATCACTGATGGCAACATGTGTAAACAGAGCAAGTTACCAAGCCGACTGTTTAGACGTTTTGAGGGCGCCCACGCATATTCAACCACACACACTAACCCCCCATCAAGGTACGAATGAGGACAAATGTATTCATTTATACCCACACACTCACACACACACACACACACACACACACACACGTCAAGGGTCTTTCAGGCTCTTGAGGGAGTAATCACCTGATTGAATTACATTGAATGACTTGAGCTGTTGTTGATACCTTAACAAATTTAACCGCATGTTCCCCTCACCTATACCCTGACCTTGATTACCTCAAGCAGCGTTTCAGGAGGAGCAATGAAACAGCTCTCTAACAGAGTGCATGATTAAAAAGTGTTTATAAAATGTGTTTAGTATGACCTTACAACTTAAAAAGAAAAAAGCTGTAGTGTTAGTAACAAGTTTAAAACAAATATTATGCCAATTTCGCTTTCCACATGAACAGTTTTGTTATTGTGTTGTTGGAAACTGTTCAATATAATTCTGAAAATGAAGGTTAGTGCCAGTAGTTGATGGATCTAAAGTTCCATTGATGAAAGTTTACATTGAACACCAGAAAGCTGCTTCCTAAACCCACATTACCAGTGGAATCAGTCGGTTATTAGTACATTGTATGGACATAATGATATCACACATTACATCATCTTCTATGATCATTCTGGCTATTTCACCTACATAATTGTATTACATTAGCGACTGAATACACCGTTCTGTAACAGCTCCTGTAATAAGCTGCGTTGCAGGAATGTAGAAAAGGGTCAACCAGATCATGATGTGGGGTCATGTAACGCACAATAGTACACACAAAGACACACACATCTACACGTTTAAGGGGGTTGAGGACCCACAAAACTTTTTTTTAAATATCTCGATATCTGTTGTAAGGCAGTACACTGCACATTTTTTTTATTTCAGGTAACGTAAATGAGAGTATTTTATTTAATAAATAGGCAAAGTGCAACACTCAAACTACGACAAATATTTCAAGATTCCTAGAAGAAGAGATATTGTATCTCGATAGGACCTTCCTCAATAAAGGGTACGTACAGACACAATTAAATTAGATCGCATGTTGCAATGTTTTTGCCCAGGCATACGCTTCCAGTTAGAAATAGTAAGTGTGTTATACACAGGAAGTAAGAGAGATTGCTGAATTTTTTGATTTCCAGAATTTATGCCATTTTTGATAAAGTCAAAGTCAGACTGAAACATAACTTCTCAATGCAGTTTTCCAATGTAAGAATGAAGCACGTATTGCTGTTACTCATACGTGCACAGCTCAGAGCGCTGTCCGCACCATTTGTTAAACAGACAAGCAATTGATGTTCAGATCAGATGATTTTCTGCAGTCATTTCCTTCTTGGAAGGATTCCTCGTTTCCATGTGATCTATCTGTCATCCTTTAAAATAGCGATGTGAATGAGAAGAATGACAAAACTAATATTAATATCAGTACTATTTAAATATATATATATATATATATATATATATATATATATATATATATATATATATATATATATTTTTTTTTTTTTTTTTGTCTTCGCCGTTGCAGACATGTTTTCATGCCGTCTACGCAGAGCCGGCAGAGAGGCCAAGACGATCAGTATGCAGCTTCCACTTGCATGAAATGCACACACATACACACACACACACACACACACACATGCATACAGGCATGTTTCTACGTGTCAGGGCTGTTAGCTTGGAGTGCAAAGGTCATCCTGAGGGGTCAGAGTGTCAGTCTTATGTTTCAGCTATAGAAGAGGTTCTCTGTTGCACACTCAATGGACACTGTGAATAGTGTCGAGAGAGAGAGAGAAAGAGAGAGAGAGAGAGAAACAAGAAACAGAGTACGTAACACAGTGGGTGTTTGTGTGTGTGTGTGTGTGTGTGTGTGTGTGTCTTAGTATTTTGTGCACTTGCATTCATTTACATACATGTGTCTATGCAGTGCACAAGAGTGAATACATGCACTGGAGCGGTGGGAATATGAGTGTATGCATGAATGAATGCATGTTTTGTGTGTTTGGTATGTCTGTTTCTCTCAGTACATAAAGGTCTCATGGTGGTCATACGAGAACCTGCGGTGAACTTAAGGATCCACGAATAGTGGATGCTCTATATTTGGGAGCTGGACCGAGGCCATTGACCCTAACACTGACCCCACACCTGCCCTCGGTGTGTGTGTCTGTGGACACGGTAGGGGTTTGATAGAGTGGTAGCATGCAAAGGAGTGTGTGTGTGTGTGTGTGTGTGTGTGTGTGTGTGTGTGTGTGTGCGCCGCTTCTTCCTTAAAACCGTGCAAAGATGTGCAAGTGCAAGAGCTCCAGAGAGGTGAACACGTTCTACTCTTCTTCCTTACCTCACACACATGTTGAATAATAAAGCAAAACAGTTTTAAAGTAAAACAGTTAAGAACTAAATAACATAAATTGATGCAATTATTTTGAAGTAATTTTTTGGAAGACTCAACTTACAAGACTAAAATATAATTTTAGAAAATACAACTACTGCAGGGTTGGTGTGGAGCTAATTTATTCTAACCTCAGATCTAAATGGCAGCTTTATTGGAACTAAATTTCACGGACGGACGGAATTTTGAATTTTAAATGCCAGATCCTATTTACAGATCTCCTGGTATTTATTGTATCATTTATCCCTTCAGATTCAGATACTTGTTGAAGTTGCCTCCATTTCCTAAAGGGTCTGCATCCGGGCCTTTAAATGTCTGTGATACTTTGTAGTATGGTTTAATTGTAAAGTAAGGAATGGTCGACCTGCGTAGCTTGTGTGTGTGCGTGTGTCTGCATGAGCAATCACTGTCAACAAGTGCGTGCCCAGTCTCTCGGTCCTTGTTCCATATTTAGGTATCAGGGTTTAGGGATGATGGGGGTTGAGAGGCGATATTAACGACTGCCTGTCATCAGGTGGCAAACAAATAATGTTTCTCCCGTAATCTTCTTTTAATGCCACATCTTGCCACATTTCATATTTCCTTTTCACATCCCGTAAATAAGCTTTCCACAAATCACCCCCATTTAATTATTCAGTTAAAATATAGTACAAAATCATTCGGGTAGAAATTGTGATGTCACCATGATGTTTGAGCACACACACATGAGTTGACAAATCAGCATTTTCTTCCCAAATCTTTGCAAACGGTATTGCAAAATTGTAATCCTAGAAAGTATGACTGCTCACATCAAAACTATTCAGTTTGTGCTTTCCTCTTTTTTGACACCATGTCAACACACAATCATTCAAAATTCAGCGATGCCGGCCACTTACAGAAGAGATAGTAAAATAAAGGTACTAACTATTGTAATTCACATATTTTACCTTTCCAGTGGAAGCTTCTTTTGGGTAAATGTGGATCTTTCAGACTCTATGCGTATTTCTGTGAGTCAGGGCCTGTTCAAATGTAGGTCTTAAATCATCTCTAATTTCCCTTTATTCCTCTATCTTTATCCCGTCTCTCTGTTTTATATCTTTTCTCCTCTTTTCTTATTCCATCTTCTCTTTCTCTAACCCCTCCCCCACCCGCCCGTCCTGTTGTCTGTTTTTCTCACTCATTTCATGCCTGCCCCTTTCTTTTCCCTGCTAATTGCCAACTCGTTGTCGCGGGGAGCTCAATAATTGGTACGAGGAGACAGGTGGCGCCACTATGTTGTGATGCTTCCCGTTAGTTGTGCGTGTCAGTGCATTGTGTTCATGTTGTGTTTGCGGGTGCACGAGTTTTGCCTTATTTGTGTCTGCATTAAATGTCTTTATGTGTGAGTGCGTGATTGCTGCGTGCACGCAACTGTGTGTGCTTTGTGTGTGCTTTGTGTGCGTGTGCTTTCTGTGTGTGTGTGAAATGTGTGTGTGTGTATGTGTGTACTTTGTGTGCATGTGTGTCCGTGTGAAATGTGTGTGTGTGATGGTGTGTGTGTGGCGCCCCTGCTTGTTAGCGGCTCAGAGCCCCTTCTCACTGTAATCTCTTTGTGTACGCAGTGCGAAAAGGGCCTGGCGGGGGCATGAACTCCCCACGCTCTTATCCCACTGCGCCACTCACCCCTAGTAGACCCTCATGCCCCCCCGCCACCCTTTCCGACACCCCGCTTTGCTCCCATCACCTCCCCCATCCGACTCAACTCCTGCCCGACTCTCTCCTCCCTCCCCTCGTCTTGTTGTCCCTCCTTCCTGTCCGGCTTCGTTAACATCAGAAACTTAAGCTGTGCAATCTGCAAGAGGTCACCGAAGACGCACCTAATTATTTTGTAGGACACGGTATTTCTGTGTTACTATCAGTTTGAGGCAAGTTACTAGAGTTCCTAATCAATTAGTCATTGGTATCACCATTTATTTTATCCAAAGCGACTTAGAATAAGTGCATTCAACCAGGCACGGGCAGCCACTGGTAATCAGTATTAGTGGAGGTGTACCTCTTGCTATTGTTAGCAAGCTAAGAACATACAACATGTTGATATGACAACTCGGGAGTTACTGGTAATTAGGTTTATTTGTATATTGGTTAACATCCTCCTCCAACATTATGCTGCTGTGCCAAGCCAGCATGTCCTGGACCAGTGTGTCTCCTGAGTCCCAGTAAAAGAGAGAACAGGTCGCCCCTTTAATATCAAAGTAATGCAATGTTACTGGGTTACTGTACATTATTGAAAACAGTAATAATGTTATTATGTTACTGCCCAACATTGGACATATATCAAAACGGTCAGAGCCCTGCTTCATAGAGATGACTGAATTTGATTAGAGAAAACCAGAGTAACCAAATTTGTGATTTAAAAATAGTTATTTAGCGTTCTTCATTTCAATTAAATTTAACATGAATAACTTACTTAAAACAGATTCACATCTCATTGTCTTTTTTCTCTCCTTTTGTCTCTCCTTCTATGCTCCAGACTTCCCGTTTTAATGAAATAATGATTCTCTCTCTCCATTCCGGCCCTCACCACTAACCTCTTTCACATAACTCTCCTTTGAAGTCTTCTTCCAACCTGGCAGTGTGTATCTGATTGTTGGGTAAAGTCTACGAGAAAGAAGAACCAACAGATGGTATTAGTGCTCGGTCAACTAGTGGCCTTTTGGCACGTCTAGTGGTGTGGCCAACGATGTGTGAATACATTGGTGTCTGAGTTTGTGTGTGTAGGGGTACGTGTGTGTCCATGTGTTCATGCAGGTGTCGGGGTTACCGGCGGTTTGTAGGTCGGCCTCCTGCCCCCGGTGTCACCTGACTCTGTTTGGCCATAAACAGCCACTTCTCTCCTCTGCAGTCTCTGCTCTGTGGTCTTTGTTCTATAATCCTCGGTCCTCTTTTATCTAGCCACTGACAACTTGATTATTCCATTTAATTTAATAGGTTATCCTTCTGACAATCAGTAATAATTTGCTTGTGTGTCTGTCACACACTCTGCACTGGGTTTTCTTTTCATTCAGAACCGGCATGTTTTTTAAAGGCCATTAAAATTTCAGTTGATATGACTAAATCTGCAACACTCAGCAGGCATGCATAGCAATTATATACCAGTGTGTGTGTGTGTGTGTGTGTGTGTGTGTGTGTGTGTGTTTGGGACAGAGAGGGAGAGGGCGAGAGAAACCAACAGTGAATAGGACCAGCAATAGACAGAAAGGTTTTATTGGGCTTTGGTATTCTTGGCTGTAGGACCAGTTGTCAATGGCCAAACATTGTGTAGCTCTTTTATTAGCATAAGCTCTCACTTTAGGTGGTCCTCCTGACCTATTCAGGGAAAAACCAAGTCACTTTTAAATGGTTAATTAGAACTAACAGAACAGCATGCTAGTAAATCACTTATGGCATCACGGAAAGTGAAATAATCCTAAACAACTAGATTGATTTAGATGATTTGAGACTCATCTTAACTCGCATCTTTCCCTCCATTTGATAGCTGATGTGCTGCTTGTGGACGATCTTTGCAAATAGCTGCTGCCACAAACTGTTGTGGTGACAGCTAAAAAAAAACGACCATGGACACTTGCAATTATTTTGCCTCATGATCGGCATGTGCCTGCTCCTCCTCAGCTGATTGAACTTGTGTTGAACTTGGTGTTGAATTCACAAATCTCAAGCTAGGGTTTTATAGGTGGCACATATCCTTTTAAGGGGTGTCATTGATCTCACCAGTTTGGTGCGGGTAAAGTAAGACATGGATGACTTTTCCGATCTCATCGGCAGTTGAGTGATAAAGCGTGGTAGTTTGAGAGATTGGGATGTTGAAGGATTTGTATATTTTGTCATCACCTTAATGAATAATGGTGATATTGTGTTTCCTGTTCACTGAGATAATTTGATAGATATTTTCTATGTGTCACTTTTTTCAAAGTAGTTATAGGCTTTAGCCTTTGTATGAAAACTGTGTCTTCTTGTTTATGTTTTTGTATGTTTATTTGTAGGTATTTCTATCTTTGTAAGGAGGATTTTCATTCATGAAAGTAAAGCATAGGAGCATGGTTGGGACCGATACTGGGATTGCATTTGGCCCCTACCCTGACTGCCAGGAGCCTCGGGGTGACGCTAGACAGTCAACTCTCCCTGACGGCCAACATCGCTGCGACAGCGCGTTCCTGTAGGTACATGCTGCACAACATCTGGAGAATACAACCTCTTCTTACCCAGAAGGCAGCGCAGGTTCTGGTCCAGGCTCTGGTCATTTCTCGCCTCGACTACTGCAACTCCCTTCTGGCTGCTCTACCTGCTAAGGCCATCCGGCCTCTGTAGCTCATCCAGAATGCAGCAGCTCGACTGGTCTTCAGCCTCCCGAAATTCACCCACACCACTCCGCTCCTCCGCTCTCTTCACTGGCTACCGGTGGCGGCCCGCATCCGCTTCAAAACATTGGTTCTGGTGTACCATGCTCTGAACGGATCGGGCCCCGTCTACATCCGGGATGTGGTCACACCGTACACCCCGGCACGTTCGCTCCGCTCGGCAACAGCCAACCGACTTGTGACTCCGTCACCTCGAGCTAATCACACGAAATCCAGACTGTTTGCTGTCCTGGCTCCTCAGTGGTGGAACCAGCTCCCCACTGACATCAGGACAGCAGAAAGTCTCTACATCTTCCGCCGAAAACTGAAAACGCACCTTTTCCGACTATATCTGGATTAATCACAGACTTGCACTTTGGTAGCACTTGAATGGCTCTTATTATGGTACTTTTGTAGTTTGACTATGTTGAGGAAATGTTACTTTCTGCATTCTTGGTGTTCTTAGTTTGTACTCTAGGTTGAAATGCACTTATTGTAAGTCGCTTTGGATAAAAGTGTCTGCTAAATGACATGTAATGTAATGTAATGATTGAGTCGTTTCTGACTGACATATTGATGGGGTGGAAAAGTGATATACAGTATTGTTCAACCGTTCCAGATGATTGCCACAGTCTAGGATATTTAGGGACGTTTTCGGTCCAGTTTTGCAGACCAATAATCCCACAGAGCAGGTGGGACTTCTTGCTCTCTTGTATAGCTCCGCCCACATCTTCTTTCTTCTGTGTATTATCGTGTTACCTTAACAGGACATCTTTAATCCTTCACATCTTAGTTCCTTCTGAGACGACTGCAATGCAACAGCTGCTCCTCAAAAGGGGGGCACATTGATTTGGGTTCTTCCAGACTTAAAAAAATGCATAGAGTCAAAATATTTCCCATCATTCAGCCTCAAATCTCTTGAACTGACTGCATTTGATTTGATATACCACAAGTCATAATTAATCTATCACAAATGCAGTAAATCAGGGCTTTTAATGTGCGGTTATACTTGAACGTCTGTGTGCCTTCGACCAAAGTAACAAGATATCAATCCCATTGAAATCCTGTAGAAATCATTCCATTCACCAGATGGCTCGAGGGGGAACTCAGCCAATCATGTCAGTATACAGTAAAGCAATTAAGACTAATTGATATATTCATGATATCATAATTACAAAGCTGGATTTATGATACTCATTCTCAGTTGTGTTGTACCTCGCCCTGACCACACCTATCACTGCCACTGAATTTATGGGGGTGGTAAAGTGATACAGTGGGTGGTTTCACAATGACAGTAACAAGCTGTAAAAGACATTCTCAGTCTAACATTTAGCCTTCATTAAGTTTAAATGACTTTACACCTCTGTGCGTGTGTCTCCGTGTGTGTACGTATGTTTGTGTGTGTGTGTGTGTGTGTGGGTGGGTGGGTGGCTGGGTGATACTAGTTGCGGTGACTTCAAATGGATATCTCATGTTTCATTGGTAAAGTCAGTTTCCTTTATGGTGTTGTTTGTTTGTGATGGTCTAGGTATGTAAGTATGGTTTATAAACCATAGAGGATGAAGGAAGGAAGAGCGAAATCAAAGAAAGATCATAATTAATGTGTTTGGGTTGTCAGATCTGAGAAGGCCTCGAAAGCCATTTTGTGTGAGAGAGTACAGTGGGTTACCAATTTCAACCGCACCGGACATGATGTGTCTATTGGTGCTGGATACAGTTTTTTATTATTATTTTAAATGAAACTGATTTGTTTGTTTTACTAATCTATGATGTTTTAACAACCACATCATGCCAGCACCAGTGAGATATGTTGATCTGTGTTGTCTGAGCATCTTAGCCATAGATATAACTGTGTGTGGTTCTTCTATAGGATGCAGGACATCAATTCTTACTTATTATGCTTTCAGCATTTTCCACAAGTAAAACATTGACTGAAACAATAGAAACTTCTTATTTTAGTTTCCTTCTTTTTATGTGTTTAGGATTCAACTTTTGACTGAGTTTCGTACTAATTTAACTTCCCCGAAGATAAAAGTTCATCCACGAATAATTCAGCTCTCGCCGATTCCTCATAAAGGCTCTGCCTATCAATCTACATGGTTCCTAATGTCTCTCATCAATTCCTTCATGCAGTTTATGTTGGTATGATGCAGCTCAGGGTGAGAGAGGTTTAATTAACACTGATCGTCGGCCACCATTTTACTCCATCCTTCATCATCACGCTCTTTCCTCTCGCCACTGCACTCCTCACGCATTCCTCACACCCGTTGTTGATGAATTCCCTGCTTGCCTCCATCAATACCTCTTCAACACCAACACCTTCCAGCAATTAAAAATAAATGTGCAGGACAAATCATTTTTCTTTCTTTGTATCTTACAAAACGTATATATATTTTTTGGGCTCAACTGTTGCTGGACCGAAACCAAACGATAATACTACCGCTTAATGTGTATCTGAGGCGGAGGAGACACGATTACAAATGGGATCTAATAGGAAGAGAAACTACCCTCTCACACACTACTCACCCACATCGACAACAACACACTCTCATACACATGTTCTCTCAGTCTTTCATTGTGTCTCCATTCAGGCAGAAAGGATTGCTATGTAAATGTACCGATGAATCGTCGTGAATGGGCAGGCTTAAAGCAGATTATGTTAAACTGCTTGTTAGTTTAAAAACGTGCTGAAGTAAATGGCTGGGGATTAACAGATGTGCTACCACAGAGGTGTTTCTATAATGTACTTAATCTTAGTCTGTTAGTCAGTTCACACATCAAATAAAGGGATAAAGCTTCTTAAGGGTGAACCGGGAAAAGGAAAGGTTCAAATCCTCTGGTGCAGATGGAAATCACAAAGCGGAGGTGGTGCATTTAAATAACAAATAGTTAGTGAAGGCACAAGTCTGTCACGGCCATTTACATGTTTTGTCAATGCTGAGTCCAGACCCAGAGTGAGCTGCTGTGTGAGTTCCCCAACAACATAACAAAGAGTGCTCGTTTTTTGTCCAGCTGACTTTTGGAGGAACAGCAACTTCATTTGACAGAAGAAACATTATTTTGTATCTCACGTTGAAATAAAGTGCGCTGTCTTGTGGAAATCATGTTTCTCCAAAACGTCCCCCCCCAAAAAAAGAAACAGATTTCATTGTTTTCTTTCATTGCACACATTCCATTACCCACAATGCAACTCTTTTGTAACCTTGAGCCTATAGCCTCAAGCTGAGATGAGAAGGTTTTATACTTGTTTCAAACTCCACACACCCACATGTTTTACATCTCCACAGTTATGGTCCTCAACACTGCCAGGTGTGGTCACTTGAGGAAGTTTATCCAGACTCAAATCTGTGGCGATGACCTGTGATGAGGAGAAACTGACCTTTTAGATAACGAAACATTAGTCTCCAGGTTTCAGAAGCGTTTGTATGAACATTTTCTGAACCTATAAAATAACAATTAATCCTCCAATTAATTCACAGAATATGAATCTCAACATTTGCAGATACATGTTTTTCAATGGCCAGCAACTGAGGAATCTGAGTCAGCCTAACGAATACTGAGAGTCATTTCAACCTTTGGCTTTGCATTCGGGAAGCAGCACACAAAGATGTGTGGACAAACACATCATCAGGCATTTTAACAATGAAAGGTCTGTTCCTAGGGGGGCTGGGCTGTGGGGGGCTAACCTTATTATACTGTATTATACGGCAGGAGACTGCAGTACACTGTGGCGGCGATGTCCATCATGGATAATGCAACACTACGCATACGCTCGCCTTTCAAATTCACCAGAAAGCACTAAAGCACTATTTTCATTTTCATTTTTGCATTAAACATTCAAAAACCCACTCAAATTGTACCAGGAGGGAACACCACTCACACACATGACATCCCATTTTCTGTACTCATTTTATAAAGTGAACGTGTTTTCAGCGACATCCAGCATTCAGAAAGCAAACGTGACTTTCCTCTAAGTGTTGACACTTAGCGCTGCTGACATGTGGAGTTGTTGTGTTGTGACAGGCTGTCAAACGTGATGTGAGAATGAAAGCTGAATAGAAAGCATGTTGACCCCCAGCACTCGCTGAGTCACATCATCTGAACATGGAAAGGGAGTTTGAATACCATTAACATATGAAGAACAGCAGCAGTCAATCAAAAAAGGGATTTCTGCTTCATAATTAAATGTCTGAAGAACCCGTCATTCGTAGCACTTTCATGTGTCCGGCCTCCGTTCGTCTTTCTGATCCTTGCTGTCCGTCAGCCGCCCTCCTCTTCCGATACACCGCTCCCCTCCCTGCACTCCCTCACTTCTACACGAAAGGTCACCATCCACCATTTATTATCTCTCCTTCAGAAATGTTTCCTTTGAACCGCCAAAGACAACCGTCATCCTTCTCTCATCGTTCCTTTTGTTTTTCCTGTCAGCAGCGTTTTCTTTGCTACTCTTTCTCTTTCAGTTCTACTGCTCATCCTTCGTTTGTGATGGTCTGAGCCATTCATCATAGGCCCAGCATGCGGGTGACACTGTGGAAGAATAGCGTGTGTGTGTGTGTGTGTGTGTGTGTGTGTGTGTGTGTCCACATGTGTGTGTTGGTGTCCGTGTGTGTGTGCATTTTTCTTTGGCACCAGTCTACAATACCTAAAGTAACTGTTTTTAAAGGGGTCATTTCTTAGTTTACATATGATATCCTGTCCTCCAGCAAATCACTAAAGACATTCATTACTCACTCTCTCTCTCCCTCTCACACACACTCACACTCACACACACACACACACACACACACACACACACACACACACACACACAAACGGCTTCACATCTTCACAGCTAGTGGGGATTGGGGGCAAATGCTGTCACAGTTTTTTAAAAGGCTTCCCGCGGTTCGACATGCTTGAAATGACATTCTGTTTCACTGGAGGAGGGGAGTGGGAGAGGGAGAGAAAGGTGGAGGGGGAGGGCAGCTGGCTTTGTGATTTAGAAAAGAAAAACAGATGCAGGAATGATGAAGGAGGTAGTTGTGTGTGATGTTTCTTTTTGTGCTCATTCAAATGGGCATACAGTGTACCATAAGTCTTCTAAACACATCAATTTGCTGGGCAGTTTATTCTTAAACAACATTTTGTCTACATAAAATTGTTATCCTCAAAACAAGAAAAAGCGGGAAGTGGGAAAATATGGAAACCTGAGAATCAGAAAAAGTGTTCTGAAGTCACGGGAGTGTGCACACGATGGCCGAATTGCCAAAGGATGTATGTCCCAGATGTTTATAAATTAATTGTCAATGTCAACATGCCACGATTGAATGGACTTGGCAGTTACTCACAACTATCATAATTTCAAATCTTCCCATGTGCTAAATATCAGTAGCTGCTGAGCTGATAAACTACCTGGATATATTGCTCCTCAAGCTGCATCTGGATCTCGTTTCCACATGAGACAGAGCTGACACGACCGTCAGCTGCTTCAGGTTTGTGTGGGAAAGGGGCTCGACAGAGGATGAAGGGATGACGGGAGACAGAAGAAGAATGGGGTCGGATTATTCATTTTGTAAGTGTTTTTTCGAGGAGCGAGGGAGACGGGCCGCCTATTGTTTGTCACTAATGAACAACATTAACAAGTGTGAGAAGGAAAAAGAAGTGCAAAGGACAGCGGCGGCTACACACAGATTAATACGAAAACTAAAAACGGTTTGCCCCATATTTAACCTAAAAACTTTGAAATCAGCATTTTAGGTTTGGGTAGAAAAAAGAAGCCGCTCGTTAAGTGCTGTTTCAGGTCTGCGAACGCTTTTTGGCTGCAAGCAAAGTGTTCCCAGCACACGCAGACACACAGCAAATGCCTTACAGGCCAGAGGCTAGCTCTGAAAGGGAAATGGTCTATTAGAGTGTCTCAACCCATTTATTCATTAGTATAAAAGCTCCAGGCAGGAGTGACGTCATCTCTAACGGCTACTTTAAAGTATCTTTTCTAGCTACCTGATTCGCTAGCAGAACACCACTGAAGGAAGAGATGATTTATCAGATTGAGTTTTTCTGGAATCCAGGTGTCATATTATCAAATTAATTTGTTTTATTTTTTTCAAAACAACATAATCTCAAGTCTTAAAACAAAGCGTTCAACTGGTAACACAGACTGTGAGAGACCAGTCAGACATGGGTACAGTTAACTTAGTCTCATTGGCTTGTTCCGGGCTGCCCTCATCATTCGCACCTGTCGAGTACACCAGCAATGTAACCTTCTCATATATCAAAACAAAAATCCTCACTTGAAAGAGATGCTTGCTTGTAATGATTTTGCCACTCGGGCTGCTGCTCTGCCTGAGAGTTTCTGATCCGTCAACAGCATCCAGCGATGGGACATCCACAGTGAGGCAGTGCATATGATCAGGCCTGTGATGATGTAAAGGCGTGTGATTGGTGTAAAGCTTATTCATAGGTGTTTTATGTTTTGCCACATTTGTTAAAACTTTTTTTATTACAATCGTTTCTCAATCAATTAACTGTACTTCTGCAAAAACAACATCTTTAATTAAGAGCTTTTTAGTATTTGTTCCACTTTCATCTCGTTCAAAGAATTCATGCAGAAAATGTAAAGTTGAAACGGTGGTCGCTGTGAGAGGCGCTGAGTCCCCCAGACCTTGCTGCTTGTTTTCAATATCCTCCTCACCCTCCTCCTACTTTTACTAAACCCGATCTTGCTCCTGTCTGCTCCCTGCCCCCGTTTTCCTTTCCACTCCTGTGTGTGTGTGTGTGTGTGTGTGTGTGTGTGTGTGTGTGTGTGTGTGTGTGTGTGTGTGTGTGTGTGTGTGTGCGGGTCAGCCCTCCCTACTTGCCAAATGAAGTAAACTCCCCCCTTTTGCCCCTCTCTCCCTCTCTCTCCCACTCTCTCTCTTTCTCTCTCATCTCTCTCTCTCTCTCTCATCTCTCTCATCTCTCTCTCTCTCTCTCTCAGCTGGGCTGCTACTGTCAGACCGGGTTGGAGGACAATCAACTGCAACTGCTGCTGCCACTGCTGGTGTGTTTTGTGTGGTGTGGACTTTCTCACGTTGCGGTGGACCAACACACAGACACACACACACACACACACACATATCCAGGAGCTTGCATGCCCGGTACTCCTCCTCCTCCTCCTCCTCCTCCTCCTCCTCCTCCTCCCACCTCTCTGGCACATTCATACACACACTCGGAGGGAGAGGCAGTGTGTGCGTGGAGGAGCCTGTCGTGTGGACTGTATTGAAGAGAGGAGAGGAGAGGAGAGGAGAAGAGAAGAGAAGAGAAGAGAGGAGAAGAGCAACAGACTCTACCATGGCAGCGCAGGGAGACAGGCTGAGGCGCTGTCTCTCTCTCTGCCTCTGGAGCCGGAGTCCTCTGCTGCTGCTTGGACTGTTCTCTCTTCACGCTCAAGCCCACGGTGAGTTCCTGCACAACTTTCTCTCGTTCGCAACATCGTCGCCGTTTGCTCTGCTGCGCTCTGGATTCGCTCTCACGCAACTCATCGCAAAAATTGTGTTTAAAATTCCCTTTTTACACTTGAAAGCTTTTGTAATTTTGGTCGGGGGTTATTCTCCTCACTGTGAACCGTATCTCTACTCTTTGTTTTATATCTTAGAAGTTATTTTGAAAAGATGCATCTTAAAGATGTGCTCCGCAGGGACCGTACGCCACTGGTGATGACAGGCACTTTGAGAAATCAGCTCCAAAAAATGCAGCGACTGACGTAGACATGATCCTCAATATAAGGTTTCAAAAACACTATTATGATGATCGTTGTTTTATTGTTGTCAGATAATATCAATTTGGCAAATCAACAAGCTGTTAACTGACTATACAAAAATAAATTGAGCCATTGAGAATTGAAGTTGGGTAAGTTACTGATCATCTGATCACTTTGAATTTCTCACTCGTTTACAAGTTAGGAGTTGCTCTGACATTTTATATTTCATATCTTTAATCACAGTGTTTCAGCTGTTCCTTCAATTTTATATATATATATATATAGAGTCTTGGACCAACACTGGTACCGTCAGCCGCATCACCCGCTTTGCCTGTGACCATGTTTGGTATCTGGAGTGTGATCAGCGAGGCGTTGGAGAGAGAAAGTTTCAATAATCTGTTGTGTTTAATGCCGTGATGTGTGTATTAAGGTTTGACGCGCTGCCTCAGTGGTTTTTCCAGCATGTAGGTTTAACCAGTTCTGTAATTAAAAAGTAATTATTGACGGAATTTAAAAGTGTATGTGTGTGTGTGTGAGAGCTAGTGTTTGTGTTGTTCTCTCAGAATACAGGTTTGGATAGTATTCCCTATAAGTGATAGTGGCTGTGAATATGTTTCTTTTCTCTCTATATTGTTGGTCTATTTAAAGTCATTGCGGACGGTATCAGCTGGGAACCCCGAAGTTAAGCCAGCGGAGGCTCATACCTTATTCTCGGTGTGCTATGTGCTGGGGTCACACTGCGACCTCTGGCTGCACGTCACCCCCCTCTTGCTCGTCCATCTTTCCTGTCATTGTCACAGGCTTAGTTGGCTTTTCTTTTACGGAGTCCATGCTGTTACTCTCTTCTTTTGATTATTCTCTCTGCTAACAGTTTCTGTTTTATCATTGAAAGCTAGGCCTTAGAAGTAATACCAGATATTTGGAATGCCACGGATAATTAAGCATTTGCCCACAAGTACACACGGACACACATTTCCTGCGTGACTTACGCGGACTGCTCTGTCCAAGAACAGCTGCAAAAGAAGACGTACATGAAATCTGACAGAAAGCTGGACCTGTACCAAGTCTTTTCTTGTTCATATTATATTAGAACATCCATGTGTTTCAATTGTCTTTATGTTGTACATGTGTCTCTTATTTATTGCATCACTGCAACATCTGCAGATGGGAAATATAATGATCCATAATGGTCAATTTTGGTATTAGGTGTTGGGCAATGTAATGTTTCGGTTAATTTAAATCAACATGAATGTGTCACATGGTTGAATAATGACTGAAAACAAGAATTTGTTTATCTGAGGCCACATTTCTTCAACCTTCACACCAATTTCCCCAATTTACTACTAGAGATGTTCAAACTCTTTGGTCACTCCGTATACATTTAAAAAGGAAAAACCCTGAATATCTTGAGCATCCCCCAAAATAGAGTAAAGAAAAATGAAGAACATATACTGCCTAATTTTTAGCTTGGATGCTTTCTGCTTCTGTTTCAATGCTAACTGGAATTTTATATATTTGATTTCTCACCCTAAATGCTACTCGGTGGTTGAATCAAGAGTTCAAACTCTATTCAAATAGCATGTTTCTCATTCATTCACACATAGTTGATTGATGCATTCATGTGTTGACATACAGATGATTAATTATCCTGGCAGTAGATTCAGCTGTGACTCAACAGGTAAATATTGTTTTTGTGAACAACATATATGTAAAAAAAATGAAAGAAAAATAGATGGAGCAGGTAGAGAAAGAGGTTTTTAAGTATCAGGACTATATCCGGACATTTCGGTCTTCTGTTTCTTCCAGCTCTCTGGCCCTCGACACATCCACTAGAGTGAGTGGTCAGCCAGAGTCTCGTGCTCTCGTAGCAACAGGTGAAGGTGAAGTGGAGACGTTACAGGTTCCAGCCACGGTGTTGTGTCTGCATAGAGGGCATACTTTGCCCTACAGCTTGTCCTTTGTCTCCTACAAATTAAGAACTGTGTGTTCATTATTCTTCAAGGAGAAGTGAGAGAATGTGCACACTTTAACAATCACGCACACGCACGCACACACAGATATTCGGTGACCTTCCACCTACGCCAGGCTGCAGCCTTCACTGTGAGTTCTGGGAAGTGTGGAGTGAGCGTGATAGCTTACATTTCATTGTCCTTGGTGGAAATAAGCACCGCTGTATCAGTTTTCACAGCCAAAGCTTTGCCAGTTGCTTTGCTTTTGTCACTGCCTACTAATGAGACTCAGTTGCTCTCTGCAGAATTTTCAGGTTTTGTTTTAACAGAAAAAAACACCCACTTGGTTTTGAGCCAAAATAATCGCCCCACACATGCTGTTGTTTGACACAGTGTTCTCCTAGCACTGAGATTCAACTTCAACCATCTAACAGCAATTTGTTTTTAGGTTTCATAAAGTTGTCGGCAACATCTGTGCGCTGCATCCTTCTCTCCCCGTGTGTCACTGAACACCTGCTTGAGGATTTCAGCGGTTACCCGGTTGATGTTTTCTTCACAAAGTATCCAATCATAACTGCGTTACAATGGTGGTAAAGAATACTTTTTTTTCATTGAAGTTTTTCAATATCAATAAGCGGTGCATATAATAGACAACGCACACTTTCTTGGCCTTTATTGACGCTCACAAATCGGTGCTTCTCGACAGATGGCAATTGGAATGATTCATTCTCTGCTCTCATGAAGTCATTGATGAAACTAACATTTCTAAAGAAAAAATAAGCAGTTTATATAGGAGAAGCAGAAGGTGTGAGAGCTCACTGTAGCACACGGCTATTGGGGCGTTCTGCTCCTGACAGGATGTGCTAAGTTCCCTCTCTGGAAACTGAAACCTAGAACTACTGATCTGTTGGCCGGGAAGCTGACACGCAGAGATGAGTTGTTGCTGCTGCTTTGTTGGAAACTAATTGTTTTTGTCCTCAAGCAAACTCACACTTTAGATTAGACAGCCTTTAAAAAAATGTCCCTGAATGACATCTGAAATGATTTCTTCAACACAGTCGGCAACATAAATGGTGGTCTGCCCCTGGGAGTGTCTGAAGGAGTTCAGGTTAACAAGGCGGACCCAAAAGGCTAATGTGGTGGCATGAGTTGAAGATATAAGGGGTCGGTGACAAAGCAATGACATATATATGAGTTGAAGATATGTGATATTTGACACACCCCCTATGTTGTGTGTGCGAGGAAAACACATTATCTTGAAATGACCTCTAGAAGGTAGAAGGTAAGGGGACGGGAGGAGAGTTTGGGAGTGAGGGGTATTACATCCTGTAATGGATCCAGATCCAGTAACTTCTATCCCAGTCAGATTACCGGTCTGGCCCTGACTTCTTAAGACACAGCTGGGGCAGGGGAAGTGTGTGTGTGTGTGTGTGTGTGTGTGTGTGTGTGTGTGTGTGTGTGTGTGTGTGTGTGTGTGTGTGTGTGTGTGTGTCTGTGTGTAAAGCCCCTTTCCCACTGGACAAAAAACCTCTATAACACTCACAAACATCTGGCATTTTTCTTCAGTGGGAAACGTAACAATCATCATTCATTCCTGGGACAAATGACTCTGCAGTAGTCACAGGTATTTATTGGCTCCAGCTGCGATGGTCAGTTATGGTAACCCGACTCCCAGGTTGAAACGCAGTGACATGCGGTGTGAGGCTTGTTGAAGTGAACAATAAATATAATCATCAGGGATTTTAAGAATTTTTATTAGCTATTACCGGACAAAAAAAGTGATTGGTGTCCACTGACTTTGAACATGACACACCATGGGGAGAAGAAGTCTCAATTCTACCTGTGTTTCTCAAGCAGAGTACCACAGAGGAAAAGTCAGTTTCCCCAAAACTTTGCAAACCTTTACCTATTAAATTCAAAAAGAAATTCCCATTTGCCTAAATATGTGCGGTCATATTGACTCATTCTGCAGCTACACTGTACAGGGGCAGTACTAGTGCTGTTCTTTTAACACTAATGTTATTGGGGTTGTTGTTGACCCACAGTGTTTATACTTCTCTGTGAGCTGAGAGAAAACACAAGACAGTGATGGACAGATAACAGGTGAAGCAGAGCTGGCCGTCACAGCCGCAGTGCTCTCGGACATCAAGGGCTTCGGGTTTTCCACACATTGGACTCCCGCTCCTTAAATACCCACCCCTCCACCGGGAGAGAGAGAGAGAGAGAGAGAGAGAGAGAGAGAGAGAGAGAGAGAGAGCGGTAGCGAGATAGATCCTTATATGTATTTAAGGGTTAATGCGTATTAAAAGATTCTGTCATATTTGTGTGAGCCTTACAGTAACCTACAAAGGTTTAGTAATTGTGTTTTTTACTTGATCACAAAGCAAAGTAAGAAACGAGCTACTTTAAATGTGTCAGTGAAAAATTAATAAATTCACAGGCAGTAATCCAGGGTCATTTACGGCTTTCGGGATGCCCACTCTGAACCAAATGGCTTTGCAATACAGACAATCATCATCCAATGTGATAGGTACCTAATGGCTGTTCAGATGAGATTGGATGGTGTGTGTGTCTGTGTGTGTGTGTGTGTGTGTGTCTGTGTGTGTGTGTGTGTGTGATGCCGACAGCATGTTTGTCCAGTGAGATAGCACAGGGGAGGCCTGGAGCCACTGATGGGTGATATGTGACTTAGTTAATGGGAAGCTAATCACACGGAGGAGACAAGGCGACGCGTACAACTGTAAACACACTGTTAAACACACCAGGGACCCTCTCCCCCCCCTCTCTCTCTCTCTCTCTCTCTCAGACACCTACACATGTAGAGTTGTGTTCTCGTCATGGATGTTAAACGAACACACACTAATGCTCACATTCCACACATTATCCACGCATTAATAGGAAGTGCTCTAATAACCTCCCATAGCACATGTACACGCATACACACATACTGTACATTACACACACACACACACACACAGATGCAGGCTTTAAATGGATGGAAAGTGATTGTTTAAGCCTGTGGAGATGACTGAGACGCCACAGACCAGAACTCTGGGAAATAAACACATGGCAGCTGTAATGCTAATACCATCATCCCTCCCTTCACACACACACACACGAACACACGCACACACTGACTCTCTCTACACTCCCACAGGCCCACATAAAGGCACCTACATACCGATTTGTTCTCAATCGTGGCGGACATCAAACAATTCACATGTTCATTTATCAGCTCAAGCTATTTTTGTTTTGCATGATAATGATTGTGTGTATGAGTCATAGTGTGATTGTTTGGATGTGTGGGTGTGTTTCGATTGCCCCTACCGAGGGCCTGATGTGTTCTGAAAGAGAAATAATAGATTTTCTTGTTGAATTGTACATTACAAACTCCTTGTGTGCTGTAGTCTGTGTGCATGTGTGTGTGAATTCAGAGAGGCCTTCAGTTAGATATCTCTTTAATATGCATGTTGTGTGTATCTATTTTCATGATATGAATCCAGTCTTGGCTCTGGTCAAGGTTTCAACCATTTATAGCAACAGTGACACACGTTTGTGTGGCTCTGCTCGGGTCAGGCTTTGGAACCAGGCGCAACCTTCACACCTGCATTGTCTCTATTGACCAGCAGGGCGCGGCTGCTCTTGGTCGAAAATAGAAGTCCGATAGTACAGAAGTCTATGAGAAAATGACTCGACTTTGTAAACATGGGTTTATCGTCTCAATCGCTAGTTTCAAGTCCTCCTGAACTATGAACTATGATATATACTAGAGTAAAATATACCATAAAGCACTAGCCTAATGCTTTGGGCCAGACTGCTACAAGAGATAAATCTGGAGTCAATTCTCCCCGTTCCAAATATGGTAACTTCTGTTCATTGGTTGGCAAAAAAACAACATGGTGACCGCCATAATCCAACATGCTAGCAGCCAAAGTCGAGGCTTCATAACGTAAATTCCACTTTAATTAATTTGAGTTTTACAATTTTATACGAAAATATTGAGGGAGTTGTGGATTTTACGAAATACATGGCGAAAAAATGACCAAAAAATCTCTGAGATCAACTTTTTAGAAATTGGTAGAGATAAGCATCTCTGGTCAAATGTCAGCAAACAACTGTATGCATACTCATGTATTGATTGTGTATTTTACACCAGGACACAAATTAGTACTGAAAAAAGTACCATAGTAATATGTCTTGGAGAAGTCTCATCCATATCTAAAAGTTCAAAGGTAACTTCTCTTGGCCTTTCTCAGGAAACCAACAGGTAAACAAACGTCTTTCATGGTTCAAGTAACATTGGAAAGCGCTTGTTTAAAGGTGCTGTATAATTTACCAGAGGTCTAAAACAACTAACACAAAGTTCTTACATTTTCTCCGTGTCCCGTATCAGCCAGACATTATTCCAGACGTAGGAGCAGCAACGCGCCTGTTTGGTCAAACTGGAATCTTAATCAGAGCGTTCACTGTCATCAAGCAATTTGTGGAAATACCAATTGAACAAGGTTCACTTTTGCAATGCAGTAACGCTTTTACAAATTCCAGACTCCGATTTGACCGTATAATATAAATTTATAACCTTCTGGTAGGTGACATAAACATATTCCTCCTTTTACAGTGGCCCTTCTGCATGTCTCCCTCTATTCGTAAATGTCTTCCTTGTATGTACGTAATGCAATTTTGTGTTGTGTACTTTTAAGTTTGCGTCACTTGGAGTATTTATTTAAGAGTGTCATGCAGCTGATGTGTGTTTCAAGTGAGGCAATTTCTCAGCCTCCCAGGCCGCCAAAAATAAAAGTGAGTATTTGTTTCTCGCCTATTATGATGCCCGTGAGATAGCAGCACTGTATTGTCAGTTTGAGTACGGAGAAAACATTTGATAAATGTGGTTCTCGTATATTGTCAGTGAGCAATATCCATGTACAGGAGCTGACTGACACTGAAAAGATGGCTTCTTGTTTTGAACTTCCTGCTGAGACAGTGTTGTTTTCCTGTTGAATGATTTCAGGACTATTACATTCCTCCTTGTCTTGCATATGTCTTGCTTTTCTATCATCTCAAATAAACACATATGCTCACACAAGAAGGTGACATCATGACTAGACTGCAGGGTGGCACCCTGTTTCGAGCAGCAACGGATTGCATCTCCCAAAAATGCAAAATTACCTCAACGCTGTCATTCTCCATTTCCCAAAAACGTCAGTTTGTGTATCTGCGTGTTTAGAATCGCTCTCTATTATCCACAGTGTGGAATTATAAACTTTGGCTGTTATATTTGCCATGGCCAACTATTGACTTGGCGGGTGCATGGCTATTGTTTATCAGTTGGTGATGTAATGTGTGCATACTTCCATGATGGAACAATGAGTCACATGAGGAGATCCCAGAAATATTACATGTGGGGGAAAGTGAGTGTGTGTGTATTGTAACACAATACTTATTACTGTATAATGGTTGTGCATCATAGGCCAAGTATGCTATATGCAAACACAAAAACAGATTTGACTGTAGGTTCGTAATGATACAACCTTTAGTCGGTCAGGTCATTATTGGAGACTTTGTTCGCTTCTCATTATGTAGTTTGTCAGACATTTAAACTGCGCGGGAAACCACATGTTGAAGGCTCTGGATTTAATAATTGCTTTGTGGATATTGATTGTTGAGCATGCGTTTGTGCATTTACAAGGAGCAAAGCAGGCTTTCAGACAGAGAGAGAATGACTCTTTGAAGAAACACCATCGGAACTAATTGGGAAAAAGTTCATTCGCAGTTCATTTGATATCAGTAATCTCCACAGTCACTACGCTTCATGCAGATGTCGAGTGTTTTTGTGTGCCGCAATTGGAGAGCTTCATGACACCAGATACCTTTCTGACACACTAGAACAAAATGTAATGATCCCAGAAGGTAAAGAAGAAATACATCTTAAAAAACACAAATAAAACCTGCTTGCAGTGGCTTGCTGACTGAGTACACAAGGATGCCTCCTATTAAATCGATCTGGTGCCGACACTTCCCTTCTTCTTTTCTACTAAATGTTTATACCTTTGAAAATGTAGATTCTAGTTCAACTTTAATAAAGTTGATGGCCGTGGTGTATTGGTTTTAAATCGATCGCTTTGTGATGCGAACGTTTTTAATGCTGATGCGTTGTGGCAGGCCCTGTGTGCGTTGTGTTACTGTATGAGCTACTCATGGAAAGCATTCCATTATGACGTACACATCTGAGGGTGGACGAGAGCTGCCTGTGTAAGGGATCTGTAGGAGATCGCCAATGCTTCTGGTACCTTCATTTGTCTTCCGTCGGATTGTTTGAAAAGAGATGTGGGAGGACATTTTCCATCTCCTTTGTTTATATTTTGAGATGCATGGTGTTTATTAGGGGTGGATGATATGGCTAAGATCTTCCATTACACTGCATACAACATTTTATATTCAAGAGTGGTTACAGGCTTCGGGACGTTTGTTGCGTGGCACACCCCTCGCTCTCTCCCTTTTCTACTCTGTCCAATGTCAAAATGAAGACATGTAGAACAAAAACAAATTCAATGATATAATTTATGCATTTAATGAACTGATGGATCCAATGAATGTATTGTTGTCATAGAGCTGTGTCCTTTTCATCAAGTTGCTATAATAATAGTAGTGGTAAAATTGCCATTCTCCATGCAGTACTTTGCTCAACTGTGGGTTTCAGTTCAGCCTGATAACGAATCAGATGGCAGCGTGTTGTCCAATCAGAACAAAGTGATATCAGAATTACACGGCCATGGCCCACTGATCCAGCTGGATTCCGAGTGTCTTTGAATTGATACAAGCTGTTTTGTGAGCCCACAGATGGCCTTGAGAAAGAGTTTTGATGAAGAGACCAGCTGTTCTCTTTCTTTTTGCTTTGCTCTCTCATACCTTCTTAAAGGACCATTTCAACATTTACTTGTATTCCAAAGGGAATGCTGAGGGCCTTCCGAAATCCTTGTGTACACGTCACTCATCCCCATGAAAGGGGACACACACACACACACAGACACACACACACACTCACACACAACTGGTTGTAGCATAAAGCAGACAGATGACAGCTGTACAACCAGAGACTGGCACTGGCTCATTACTGCATCATTCATCATGTGACATAATGAAGGAATGTTTGAAGAGCTGTTGATGATGTTGTTGTGTCAGAGGAGGATAGAATGGCTGAATGCAATCCCACAGCTTCTCTCATCCCTCATCTCACGAGCTGTTTCTGCAAAAGAAAACATCTCAAAAGCTGTATTATGTCAGAGCCACATGACATCACTTCTGGGTTTTGTGATTGGCTACTTGGTGGTCGGCCTCAATTGTGGTGTCAGAGCTTATTGGACAGGCTTTTTTCAGACAGTTTAATCATCTCCTTTGTTTGCTCTCAATGTGATTGATTCATTTAAACATTTAATTTAATTTCAATTTCAGTTCCCTTATTGTACCCTAAATTAACAGTAATTTCCAACGTTTATGTGTGCCTATTTCAAACCTTTTATTCTGACTGTATCTGTGAGTTTTAAGTGAGTAGATGAATCGTGAGTGAATAATTAAAAAGCAGTTCTAAAATGTTGGGCAAGAAAGACAGATGTGTTAAAAAGTACGTAGGAGAGGAACAACGTTTTTAAAGGAGTTCATGGAAAAGCGACATGAAGGAGTAATGATGCAAAATCATGAATTCATACAATATAAACTAGTAACTAGTACTAACTTTGTGCCTATGAGCTGGAGACTAACCATTATCTTTCTTTGTCAATGAGTGCAACCTCTCAACCTGACTTCTGTCACAGTTGCAGTGACTTGAATGAGAATCCGATCCCGTCTCCTCTAATATTAGTAGAGTAGTAACAAAGTAGTGAAAGGGAGCTTTGTCACAGGATGTGAAACGCTACTTTGATTTCAAGGTAAGTTTAGCCAAACCAGTTGGAGAGACACCCTCAGCTTCCCAGCATCCAGATCACAAAGTGGGGTTCATTAAGGCATTCCTGAACATGTGGGATGGCTCAGCTCGTCTCAGCATTGACAGGAAGAAGAACATGGAGATAAGACCGGGCACTGTAAGCACATAGAGAGAAAGAGAGAGAGAGAGAGAGCAGGAGCAAAACCCTTTCCCCCTTCCATGTTTCCTTCGCTGTACCGACGGCACTGTCAAACACCAGCAAGATGAACTACTACTTAGAGGGAAGAAAGGGGCAGGAAGGGAGCAGCGTTGTCAAATGAGTGTGTCTTAAGTGGAAGGGGGAGGTGGGTAGTGTTTACACGGGCTCGATGAAAGGGCTTTTTCGGGGAGGCCTTGTTTGACACGGGCCGGATAACTAATGACATGTTCTCTCCATTTGTGTTTTCCCCTGTCTGTTTGTCTTTCTATCTTCCTCTAAAATCTCCTATCGTGATCTCGCCATCTCATGCGCAATTTCCCTCTCCCTCACTTCTCTGCACTCCTTTTATCTTAATATCTGTCTTCTTCTTTTCTCTTTTTGTTTCAGTTTGTACAAAGCGGCGTCTGTTGAAAAGAGGCCTTTTAGTTTTGGGGGTTTTCTGGGGCCACGGTTGCTAATTGTGTGTTTACAGTGGCCCCTATATCCTGCCATCAAGCCGGAAAAAAAAGCCTATAGGGGAGACCTGAAAGCTCACACGGGCATCTGAAAGGACATTTTAGTGAAAGAGCTTGAAACAATTATAGTGTCGGTGAAGTGACTGGAAATTTGGCCACTTTTGGAGCACAAATGGTTTGACCTCCAGAATATTCTGACATTGGTTGCACTAAGGTGGTCGGAACTGGATCCCCATTGGTCAGTGCACCTAACACCCATGACCCTCTTGTTTCCTGCTATTATTCCTTGAATGTCCCCCTGAAAACAATACATCGTATTAAGAAATGCTGACTTTTCTACGGACATCTCTATAAAGCAGTTCTTAGCATGTTCTCGTGTTTTCTCAACAAAAAAGAAATTCAGCTCTGTGGAGCCAATCTTTTTTCCTTGAAGATAAGATTTGAGAATATTCAGGATCAGAGCCTTGTTGCTTTTAAAACAGCAGCATACTTGACCTTGGTCCCTTTCCCTCCCCCAGACAGATGGCATCATAGCAACAACAAAAAAATCCTGTTACTTCAAAGCCGGAGGTCTCTATAGTCATCAATACTCACAAAGACAACATAAAACCCAGAGAGCCGAAGTAGTATGACGCTGGATATCATGTATGAGATAGATACGATAGATGCCGGACATTTCCAAAGGAGATGGGTAACGATGGAGTATTTTAACATACCACTAGAACGGATGACTGGAGAGCTCCTTCTCTTGAGACAAGACGTGTTAATAATGTGATAGCATTTCTAAAAAATCACACATTTCTATGATGTATATTTATTTACGTATATTCCTGTAATATTGACTGGTTTTAAATCCGATAATCTAATAAATAATGTGTCGGACACCTAGAAGCACGAATGAATTGTGCTCGACTGTGGCTTGTCTTTTTTTCTTTCTGTCCTTTTTTGTATCTCCCTCCCACTTTCTTCTCACATGCATGCACTTTCACACACACACACACGCACACAGACACATACACACACACACACACACACACAAACACACACAGGCACACACACACAGAGCAGTAGCCAGGGATCCCAGGTGCAGGATGGATGTGAAAGGCTTTGTGTTTTGTCAACAGCCCAGCAGCACCTCCCATGCCTAACCAGTGAACTCACACTGGAAGGACCGGGCAAAGAAAGTAGAGGACGAGAAGAGAAGGGGAAAAAAGAGATATAGGAGATTTGAGAAAGGCTGAGAGATTGGCTAAAGAAAGCAATACAGGATAAAGAAGAAAAGGGACAGAGATAGAGGTGGGCATTGGGTGAGCCACAAAGTGAATGAGTATTGGGGAGCAGGGAGGAGTAAGTGATGGAGGGAGGGAGGGGGACAGAGAAAGGGTGGAGAAGGCCAGTGGCCTCTGCTCGGTGCCCTCTGTGTGCTGCTAAACTGAACCACCAGTTCCCCGCAGCTCTGTCACTTCTCGTTTGTTAATCCCCCTTTCTTCTCCCCCTCCGACTCTTCCTCGCTCCCTTCTCTCCAATCGGTCAACTGTTAGTGCGACCCTCTTTAAACTCCACCGGCCCTCTCTTCTTTGTCAACACGGCATCAGTGTGTGCCAGAGAGACGTTTACAAAGTGGACATACAGTATCATTTTAATATACGTCCTCGCTGTTCAAAGAAAGGCAATCAAAACTGAGAGACTATGGACGGCCACACATTGTTTTCAGTCAACATAAATGAGATGAATGAGCTGGAGTGCCTCGTGCATTCAACAGCATCTTTTTCGTGAACATAACAAAATCTGCAGTTTTTTATACATTTCTATTAATATTAGCTGTAACTTTTCTGTCTGAGCGTGAGTCGCTGAAGTCAGCATCCCTTAAAGTTGTGGTTCCTTTTTGTGAATACAGATGAATGTCAATCAATACACGTGCAGTACATTGACCACAAAGCACATCTAGGATGTTAGTGACAGTGATCATGGGAGAAAGAGACATCTCTGCTGATAGTGTGTAGCATTTCAGGTGTGGATTTGTGTCTATTATGGAGCTTTACGTGTTTGTCCTTGCAGGAAGTTCTTTGATGTTTTATAAAAGACAGCCAAGCTCAGATGAAAGAGAGGATGTCACATCCATTATTTGACGTTTGACTAAAAGCCCAGGAAACATATAACACATTTTAAAGTTTCCATCTAATCCAAGTCTTTTGTTAAAGGTGAGGCTCTCAGTAGATAATCTCCCTTCCCAACAAACCCTCCGAGCCCACATCCCCTTGTGTTCAGTTAGTTTAATTGGCCACACCCACACCCACACCCCATCCATAGCATTTCATAATTATAATATATTTATTAATAGAATTTCATATCAAAGATAATAAACAAATGAACAGCACAGCTTCACGAGGCAGCACTTTGATCGGCATATAACCTTGCATTATATTACTCAAGTCATTATAATAATCCAACAGAATAATAGATTTTAAAGTAATTGAACTTTAGTGTTTTCAGGAGGGGTTGCTCAGCAACAACACTATTTCAAAAGCTGAAACTGAAATAAAAAACTTTGTAATAGAAATCCTCTGAGCTTTGTTTCATAATGGCACTATTATGCAGTAGACAAGTGTGCAGACATTTAAACTGTCGCAACCAAAGCTGTTGCCGTGATTGAGCACACAGGCAAAGAATGGAGAATAGATTGTGAAACGATGGGCAATTAAAAACACTGTGCAGCAAAAACAGATTTAGAAGATTTAGAAGGACACATACTGGGTCCCATTAGCCACAAAGCGATTTAACTGGGGCCCATTTGTGTGACTCTACACAGTCGACTATATGATGACATACCTCTGTTGTGTTTTTGCACTTTGATGAACCAGCTCTTCATCACTTATGTAAACATATGTACAAGTGGCCAGTTGTTGCTTCTCCAGTGCACAACCAGCGTCAGCTTTATATCATTTTCACCATGCATCCCACTTTCTGCAAGAGTGAAATAATACAAATATCTTTACCTTCCTGACCGATATGGAACTGGAAGGATACCCGAACCACGTATACTGTACCTCACGTCACGTTCACATAATCAGAGATAATTAAAACCACATATATGGTTGATACATTCTGACTGCACCCTTCTCACACACTGTTTGTGTGTTTCTTGATTCTCTTTGTTTGTAAAAAGCACCTGCTTAAAAAAGAAAACCTGAACTCGAGAATGACAAGTCAGAAGCGGAGTTGGCGAGCAGATCTACTCGTAGTTTACTTCAGTGGGGAAGGACTCGTGCTTATTTTGGAGCATCTCCGCCTGCAGCTGTTAAACATCTGGTCTCAATGATCACGCTGGAATAAATAAACATCTTAAAAGCCATGAAGGAAAGACACTTCCGTGATCCCTTTTTTCTCAAGTGACAAACAGGTGTGATTTTGAAATAGGATAAGTAGGGATACAACAGCTTTCCTCTAATTCTCAGGCACTTACTGTAATCAGTTGTAAAATAAAAAAGATCAGCTGTGACCGTGTACTCAGAGCTCAGAGTACTCATCTGTTTCATTTTGTTATTAATTTACATTTCTTCGTGAATTCATTATAGTAAGTTATGTTTCAGTTTAGTCAGCTGGGTAATGTGAAGACGGGGATGATTGAGCTTGTTACTCTCTGGCGCATGTATCACCAAATATTAAATACATTCTATACTTATCTCCTTGCTCTTTAATTTGGACTTTAAACCTTTCTATTTAAACTTAACATTATTATTTTCCCACTTACTAATCTTTACAGATGATGTAACGCCTATAGGTCTGGCTGTGTCACTGCAGATATGTTGTATTTTGAAGATGTTCTCTAGACTAAACACTCATGAGCCCAAACATGTGGTGGCATGAACAATGCAATACGTGATGCTAGCAGTGAAAATATTTCTTACCTCTGTTAAAATATATTATACATCTAGGATTCATGTATGCGGTTTAAACGTGTTTTTTCCTTTTTCTCTTTCAACTAAATGTCTTCTATTTTCTCATGTTGCCTGTTTCATAGGCAACGTATTGGACAGTATGCTCCTGAGAGCATCCAGCAAGGAGTCAGGGGAGAGTGGGAAGGAGACTAGTGGCAGCACAGATCCTTCTTCGTCCTCCCAACATCTACTGTGGTGTCACTGTAATCAATACTGCCCTGAAGATTCAACCAATAATACATGCAGGTACAGTGAGGAGTGGAGTGACACAAGAAATAACACATGCAATTACACACCATCTGGTCTCAGTGGTCACTTTACTTACTGTTCATGTCTTCCAGGACTGATGGCTACTGTTTCACAATGGTGGAGGAGGAGGAGGAAGGGGTGCAGGTCCAATCTGCAGGATGCCTCGGGCTCCCAGGATCAGAATTTCAGTGTAGGGTGAGTAGATGATAGTAACATTGCAATCCACATAGCGGCTCTCTTTTAAAGTAATTTCCGTACACGGCTCTATCTCAGCTCTTGAACCTCAGTGAGATGGAAAGAAGCAGACAAGTCTTACACGACTATATCAACTATACATAAATATCTTCACTTTGTGTGACTATTTGTTACAAAATTACAGTTAAAGCTGTAACTAATAATGATTTTCATGTTTGAGTAATAGGAACATATTTTTATTTAAGTATGGATTTGTTTTTTCAGATTAAAGGATATATATTAATAGTTAAAATGTACATCACAATATCACAGAGACAAATGTAACATTTTCAATCCCCTTTTTTTAATTAAAATATTTTAGATCTACTATAAGGAAAACAAATTAACAATTGCAATTGTATTGTGTAAGAATAAAAGATAAATTAATCCCTTTTTTGTCTTCCAGGAGATTGATAACTCTCGTCAAAGGAGATCACTGGAGTGCTGTACAGACCAAGATTATTGTAACAAAAACCTGCACCCTACACTGCCACCACTCAAACCCCCTCGTAAGTGTATCTCTCTCCCTCTCTCTCTCTTTCTCTCTCTCTCTCTTTCTCTCTCCTCTCATCCCTCCACAACTTTGTTGTCCATGAAACACAAGATGGACTTTTAAGAGCTACGTGTTCTCCAGCTGACAGGTGACAGTGGCAGTGTGATAATGATATGGACGGGGCTAAGAACTGTGACTGACGGTGTTACAAGCACACAGGATCGAGTGAGCGAGATATCATGACATTGTTGGGGAGTCAAAGATGGCTTAAGCGGGGGAGGCAGCAGGAGTTACTCTCAAACTAGCTGTCGAGAGAAGGACACACAGTCTCTTCTCTGTGCAAGCTGTACTCCAGGTGCAAGTGTGAGAGTCTTTGTGTGTATTTGAGAGACAGTGAGCCTAGATTCCCGAGGAGTTCACAAGCTCCAGCAGGCACCGAGGGCAGTCATCAATCTGAAACCCTACCACAGGGGATCAGGAAGAGAATGCAGAGGCTGAGGGCTTCCTTTCCTTGACGACTGGGGCCTTGAGGGGAAGAGTTCTTTCAAGTGACTTGTAGGAATGACTGATTGCTTGCTGTCATTTTTATTATTTCCCCCTCCTGTTTTAAGAGGTTTTTATTTGAGTTTCTTGACCAGAAAATCATTTAAACCATTTTTGATCAAGAATGTCCATTTGCAGACACTTGTGGATTATTGTCAGAGAAAAAACTAATGTGATGAATTTTTGTTTCCTCCTGACATTATTTAATTTTCACACCTTTATGCTTCCCCTCTCATCCATGACATCCTACTTTGCCTCTCTCCTTGCCTCGCATTAACCTTTTTTTGTACCTCTTTATGCTCTCCTCTCCAGTCTACGTCGATGAAAATATCCACCAAATGGTCTTGTGGATCACAGTCATCGTGTGCAGCATTATCCTGGCTGCCATTATTGTCTTCTGCTACTTCAGGTAAATACATGTGTAATCAAATACACTCAACACTTTGAACAAGAGACTTGAAAGACTCTTAGATTTAAATGCAGTGTTTATCGCAGTGCATATTTAGGGGAGTTTATAGTCTCTATGCTATGGTACCTTCAGTATGATACTTGTATCATCTTTTGTAAGAGGATATGCTGCATCATTTTGTTTTTACAGGTATAAGCGCCAGGAGTCTCGTCCTCGGTACAGCATTGGTCTGGAGCAGGATGAGACTTACATCCCCCCTGGAGAATCTCTGAGGGACCTGATAGAGCAGTCAAAAAGCTCTGGCTCAGGCTCAGGGCTCCCTCTATTGGTGAGATACTCATATCGCAGCTGTTTTAGCTTCGGAGGTCCTATATCCCTCCGAGGCTCACTAAAACTCAGTCAAGAGCTGAATGTGTTGAAACTAATAATTTTCCCACCGGTTGCTCCTCCTCAGGTGCAGCGAACAATAGCCAAGCAGATCCAGATGGATAAGCAGATAGGCAAGGGGAGGTATGGCGAGGTGTGGATGGGCCGATGGAGGGGAGAAAAAGTGGCTGTTAAAGTATTCTTTACCACTGAGGAGGCTAGTTGGTTCAGAGAGACTGAGATTTACCAGACCATCCTAATGAGCCATGAGAACATACTGGGTAAGACTCGTTTCTGTCTTGTATAACTTCTTCCTCTCCCTTTTTGTTAATGATTTCTTGTCTCTATCTCTATTTTTTGTTGTCTGTATGCACCTTTCTGTCATCACTATACTCAACTGTTTTCATTTATCATCTACTTGTGTCTTTAAAATCAATCAAAGGAGACTCTTTGTGCTCCACCACAATTATCAAAGAGCCCAACAGGAACAGTAATACTTAAGTCTTTCTAATATAGTATCAGTAATACTAAAACTACCCTAAATTATGAATTTACAAACTGGTGTATTGAGAGGTGACGGAGAAATTAATGACAAATGCATGTTCTAGTTGGGTTGGGACTGTGTCCATTGTGAATATGTAGCACAGCACTGCACTCACTGAACAATTCAGTTACAGCCGAGAGACCGTACACCCAAAAATAATGATGAAGAAGACAACAACAGACTGCAAACCCAAGCTTGTATAATTAAACACTACGAGTAGAATAATAATTAAGTGTTGGGGAAGACTTGCCAGTAAACCAGAAGACAGACTATATGCAGACAGTGTATAATGTTGCCTTACACAGTGGATACAACATGTTTTATTTAAGAAGCAGCACAAGGATCTATTATCTCGACTCCACGAATTACACAATCACTAAGTAAACATGTTATTTGAGAGCTACAGGACAGCTTCCTGAACAGAAACTTAAACGGTAATGCTTGAAATGACTTGCATTCATACAGACTTTGCATTATTAGTATAAAAAGTAAATTATACTTCTAGGATTGAGCCAAACTGATTCAATTCAGACAGACTTCCATTGGTAGTTTTTCAAATGTGGAAGAGTTACAATGTGGTGGAAGGAAGCTATTACTCTTCTCTATATTCACCATTAACCTTCCTCTTGTTCTTAATCAAGGACAATACATTATGTATGCAGATGATACAAGACTATATTTAACAGAGGTATCAATTAAAGAAAGTTGGACAGGGAATTACAATCATAAACATGAGCCACAGTTACATTAGTCTGTACGGTGTGGCCTGTGGAAGAGGATGAAGACTGTTTCTCTGCTCTCTTTCTAAAAATATGCTTCATTGTCTGAAATTCAGATACTGAATACACATGTTCATAACTCTAATAATAGGCTTGAATTAACAGTTTTTTATTCAATTCCTGTTCCACAAAGAAATGCAAGGCAAAGTACTGTTATGTTTAGAGGAATGATAATACCCTGTTTTTAAAAAGAGTTTAAGGAAACACCTGATTGCACATTGAGCTGTATTGAGTGTTTTAAGGATTCAGGTTATTGTTTTGTTATCATTTTAAAGAGCACTTTTATTGTTGTTGATTCATTGATTTTTGTAAACAATTTAAATAAATTATTGGTATTTTTCTTTTGTATTTTTTTCTGCCTTTTTTTCCGCTTTAGATTAAAATGACATATTTGTGATGTTTCTACATGCCCCAGAAGTAATAGCTACTACCTTGGTTTTAAATAATGGCGATAAATCATTTAAAAAAATGACAGAACTAAAGATAACAGAGTTTTACTTTAACTTCTGCCTTCATTCACAGGTTTCATAGCGGCAGATATTAAAGGAACTGGCTCCTGGACCCAACTCTACCTGATCACGGACTACCATGAAAATGGCTCTTTGTACGACTACCTGAAATCAACCACTCTGGACAACAAGGCCATGCTGCGGCTGGCCTACTCCTCGGTGTCCGGCCTTTGTCACCTCCACACCGAGATCTTTGGCACCCAGGGCAAACCTGCCATTGCTCACAGGGATCTGAAGAGTAAGAACATACTGGTGAAAAGAAATGGGACCTGTTGTATAGCTGACCTCGGACTAGCGGTCAAGTTTATCAGGTGTGTGAATCAGGAACAAGTTTTGCCGTCAAGCATGGTTTTCATGAAATGTTCGACTTCTAGATTATTTTGAATCCATATTTTGCTGAATTTCAGCTCTGGTAGAGAGCTGGTCATACGTCAATGTTTTTTGAAGTGAAGATTAAGTAATGTGCAGACTCATTCATCTTTTATTTTTAAATTCTCCCTCTGCAGTGACACCAATGAGGTAGACATCCCTCCCAACACGAGAGTCGGTACAAAGCGCTACATGCCTCCAGAGGTTCTGGACGAGACTCTGAACAGAAGTCATTTCCAGTCGTACATAATGGCCGACATGTACAGCTTCGGGCTGATTCTCTGGGAGATTGCTCGCCGTTGTGTTTCAAGAGGTAGATTTGCTTTCATTCTATCTATTTTCTCGCTTCTAAAAGCCAGACCAACAAAAACATGTATTTTTTTGATGGCTTTGCAGGATATATTTTGACACATGAACATTTCTTGTAGGGATTCTTGAAGAGTACCAGTTGCCGTACCATGAGTTGGTTTCTACAGACCCTTCATATGAAGACATGAGAGAGGTGGTGTGCATCAAGAGACTACGGCCATCCTTTCCTAATCGATGGACCAGCGATGAGGTAAAATGCATGGAAACAGGCTACATATACACATGTAGACAAAAATTCACAAAGCGATGACCTTGCTAACATAAATCTGTCACTCCTCAGTGTTTGAGACAGATGGGAAAGCTGATGACAGAATGCTGGGCCCACAACCCGGCCTGCCGCCTCACAGCCCTACGGGTCAAAAAGACACTTGCGAAGATGTCAGAATCGCAGGACATCAAGCTGTGAGCGTTCACTGCCAGCTGTGTGTTTACACACAGAGAAAGGGCACTAGCAATCACACTGGCTCTGGTCCGGGCCACACAGTCCTGTTCTCTGGGAACAGGAGGTGGCACAGGAAGCACGATCACCACTCGAAGAGCGCAGGATCACACACCTTGAGTCCAGATACCCAGAACTCTACAATCCAAGTCCCCCTTGACAAATCTGTATTTCAGAACTCCAATGGTCTTATAACTATAACTAAAATTAACTGTGGTCCTGTTGTGTCCATCTGAGAAGATGAAAACCTTTTCATTTCAAACTAACTCAAGTTTAAATTCTCCAAAAGTCCCTGGAAAAAAAGATTGAGTTTAACTTGGCACTGTAGCTGCGGAATTACGAAAACAGGCTACTGATCAGTGAGTGGAATACTACATCACTGCTTTCTGTGAAAGCTCCCCTTCCTGTAGATGAAAGTCCGATAGATAAAGCAACAAGCACGTGTTGTTAGTGTTTTGATAGGAGGTGTGATGCTGCAATGTCAACCCACTACTGCCTTTATGTTCAACAGTAATTGAATTTAACACACTTTTGTCACTCTGTAGTTCTTTTACAATGACTGGCACTATGTGGCAGAAAAAAAGGCTTTTAACGTGTGTTTGTGTTTAAAAAAACAAAAACGTTTTGAAGACACTGAAGATATAAGGTGCATCTGTATTTTGGAGTTGTGAAATGATATACATGTTGAAAAAGCTTATTTTCCTTGTGAAACTCAAACTCTTTGACTCTTTGTGGAAAAAATAAAGTGTATATGTCCAAACTAATTCTGTATTGAGGCTCCACCTGCCTCTGTGTTCCCTCGCCCTGTGTCAGGGGGAGGGGGCTTTACATTACTGAAGCAGAACGATGCCACCTGTAGGTGCTTTGCTGCAACTACAGGTTGGCCGAGCCAATCAGAAACTGATGCACACAAACTGTAGTGGTGACTTTCTCGCTTTGATGACGTAGTGATTTATTGTAAATGTGTGGAATTGTGCCTGCGTTAGTTTAGGGTTATTCCACGTTGTTTGTCACTGGGGTCCGCGATCACTCCCGCAAATAGGCTGATGGTGGATGTGTGTGTTTGAGGCGACTGGGCCAGAAGACTTCGCCTGAGATGCAACCGCCATACACACAGCGTTGTTGAAAAAGAGACTGCACCTAGAACAAGCCCACAGCCATCACCCAACCAGCACAAGACTTACCCATGGACAGCCCCGCCTCCTGACCACCAGGCTTGCCTCATGCATACACATTAAAGTACATGTTGAACTGATTTGCCACCATGATCCATTTGCGGCTGTTCCAATGAATTCATGTGGCGATTGTTATTAACATATCAATCCATCATCTGGCTTCTATCAGACGAGTTTCTCCGCTTATATAAATTCTCACATGGTAGCTGTCAAGTATTAGAACACTTTAACAGCCTTACTGTCTCCGTATGAAATGGTTCTCAAGGTAGATGGTGAACCTTTCATCATCACAGTCAGCAGTATGTTAGCTCCTCCTCAGTCGTCTGCTGTCACATTAATTCATTTTTACCTTTTTTAGTCCATTTGTAAAATCCTCCATTAACTTTGCTTCAGGTCGATGAGTTGTGTTTTCTTCTCCTGAAACTAAAATGATGGAAGGCTCTGTCGTTGTCGAAGGCGTGGCAGATGTGTTGTGTGACACATGCCCGCTCTTTCCTCTTGGGTGTTGTGCCTTATTTAATCTGTACCTACTGTAGTAGTGTCTGTGAGAGAAAGTGATGTTTTTAATTCAGTAAAAAGGATGAACATTCCCCCTAATAAAGCGTTTCACTCATCCATGTGGCTGATGCCCAGTTTGTGGATTCTGAATGAGGTGCACATCTCATGCGATGCGCCTCATTGCAATCCACCGGAACGTGCTGCGCACACATGTTGAACTGTAACATTTTATGTTTCAGTTTATTTTACTTGAGGCTATATTATCTACCGTTTGAATCTTGAACCATACATCTGAATAAATAAAAAAGAGGTATACAATCAAAGCAATACCATTCAATACCACATTTTATGATACCGATTCCATACATGATTAACCTATCGGTCCGATTCTTTATAGCAGTGGTCCCCAAACTACGGCCATTAAAGTCATTCATAAACCAACTTCCCTTTCTTTGGCCTGAACAACAAGGACCATGGCTGTGTTCCTGGAGTCTGTTCTGCCTCTACCTGGCTGTCACTAACATTATAACTTCTATACGATACCTGCCATAAATATGATAACAGAAATCGATACAATACCATAAAAACAACATGATACCTTAAATACAATACTGGTATATTTATCTATAATAGTAATAAATAAAACATCTGTATGTTTCACTTTTTACCAACTTTTTCAACACTTAACAAATGGCAGTAATATTAGTATTAATACAGCCAGATATTAATGAAACTACATGGTTCTATCATAGCATTGATGATACACTATGAGGCCTTTAGTATCTGACCAGATGATCCAGAGTTCATCAGGATGAGCAGCTGTAGAGTTACATCACTTTACTGACTGGCTGCATTGGAGAAAAAGTACTGAAACATTTCACTTCTGGAATCATCTTTTTCTTCTATTTTTCTAAAGCTGAAGACTTTAAGTCTCTAAATAGCGTACCTGATTAATTGTTGGGTGGAATAATTCTATACAGGCAATTTATTTTCACCACTGAAAATGTCAACCATCCAGAGGTAAGTATAAACTGTCAAACAAATCTAAATGTGTCTCTTATAATACATGACATTTAGCTGACGCTTTTATCCAAAGCGACTTACAATCCTGTTACATTCGAACACCGTAGACGCAGCTACAGGGAGCAATTCAGGGTTAAGTGTCTTGCTCAAGGACACATCGACTAGGGCGGGGATCGAACCTCTAACCCCGTGATTGAAAGACGGGCCTGCTACCTACTGACCCATAGTCGCCCATTTTTACTGTCATATATTGTAGTTATTTGCATAAGAACACAACACAGCATTTTTTTTTTTATAAAAAAAAATGTATTTGTTCGTTTCAAGTATGTTTTATAAATTGCTTGTGCGTTTATGTGTGTGTGTGTGTGTGTGTGTGTGTGCGTGCATGTGTGTGTGTGTGTGTGTGTGTGTGATCACACCTTCTTTGAAGCAAAAATTAAGGGAAAAACTGCGACACACTAAAGGTGACCCGACTACAGGAAAGCAAATTAAGAAGATGGAAATCTGTCATCAAAGCATATTCTTTGATAGTATGTTGTTCTATTTATAATAATTTTCTAAATATTTAAGTACATAAATAAATGGTTGTATCCATGTTACTGACACTAATTAAAATGTGTAAAATCGCATTACATGTCTTCATGACAGGCTGACGCAAGAGAGTTAAAAGAATGTGCTTTATGAATCAAATATATATGGAGCCACATATTCCTGCAAATGCAGTAATTAAGTAGACATTCTATATTTGTTTTATTAAAGTGCACAGTTCTTTTATAAATGTGACCATACCAGTGTTTTACCAAATAGCCTAACAGGCAAAGCTGTGGTTCGTGAATAAAACTGTTTCAATCCTCCCCCTCATATTTTTTTTCCCCAAACCACATGCAGTATTGCCACACATTTTAGCATTTCTTTTCCTCCCTGATCCCAAACCAACTGAAGCGTGATTCAGTGTGCGTGTGCCACTTTGTTGTGCATGCAAAGCATTGAGCAGAGAAAGAGATCGTCCCAGAGACGAGAGATTACAAGGAATCCTGATAACTAGGAACTGGTTCTCTGGAGGAACCAGTTCTCTAATCCCAGTCCACATTACTGTCATATGAGAAAAATAAAGTTTCAAACCATTGTCTGAAATATTTCTGGAGAAATAAGCCACCTCACCGCAATACACATTTTCAGCATTGTTTATAAATATAATTTATTAATTGTCTTAAAAATTCTTTCTTACACTTTGTACAGAAAACAGTTAGAGGAAATGGAGAGGCGAGCATTCAGCAAGATTGAGCAGGATTCATGAAGCGTGCCAGAATTAGCAAAAGTGGAGCATCACTTAACCACACTAACCAAACCAAATCACCCCTGATAGTAAAATAAAAATGCACTTACAAGCACAGCTCTAATTATAGACTGCTATCATGATAACCAATGCCAAGTTTGCATAGAAGACACTGCTTTTACAAAAAAAGAAAGAAACATACAAACTAGTATCTAACTGTACTGCTCTTTTTATATTCTCAAATGTGCCAAATATAGCTGACAGTACACAACTGTACATATTGTGGATACAAAATACTTTTTACATACTTTGATATCTTAACACTACTTTCCATTTTCACATCAAGATCCTTCTGGAGGTCTAATGTTCGCCTCCCTCATGAAAACTACTGTGATAACAAAGCGTCTGTCCTGCTGGGAGACTCGACATGCCAAGGACCACGTTTTAGTTACACTGTAACTTGTACCTTACATTTCTTCACACACACATTTCTTCTACCTGCACACGTTTCACCAGTTATAATTAATAAGAATAAGACGTATGAATGAGACACCGTGGTGAACTTTGGGCTGATATTTTGTACTGGAACATACTGAATGGATGACTCGATGTGTTAGGCTTTAATCCTCAAAACGTATAGAACTCTGTGGTTACATTTGAAAACATACAAAACATCCACTCCGTCATGTGACCATTCAGCTTCTCAAATTTCGTTAATAAGGCTGTCCGAAATGAAAAGATTCATATCATTTTGAGGCCCGCGGGACTTCTCTGTCTGGTTCTACACGGAGACAAGAGGTCCGATTGTTTTACTCCCATATTGATAGGAAATCAGTGCGTCAAATTATTGTCTCAAAATGTGTCAAGCGAGATGACAACAGTCCCAAAGAGGTGAAGAGCTGACCTTCGTTACTGGTTTTAACTTTTTAACCTCGGTATCTCCTCCATACCTGATGTTACGTTTCATATGGCGTCTCTCCATAGTTCGGAGCAGAAATATCTTAACTCCAGCTGTTCAATATTTTACACGTGTTCCCTGTGAACTGAAAGTTAATCTTGTCCTCTACGTGGTGAGTAGAGTTCCCGTCCCCAGAGACGTCTGACAGCTATTCAAAAGTCACTCAAAATAAGGCTGTTCTCCTCCCTCAGAGCGGCTTTGGTTGGACCTTGTTTACCCGTGTCCACGCATCCACTAGAAAGCCAGCCCTGCTTCACAATAAGTTCTGTCAAACACAAATATATTACACGTCATTGTACATACAGTAGGCCCCTTAAGTTGGTATTTTGAGATTCAGCTCTGAATTGCAACTTTTTTTTAACAAATACATGAGCAGTTGGAATGTGAGTTGCTGACAGAACATTGTTTTACATAAAGGGCAACTAACTGATATGTCACATACAGTTCACACCTATAAAAAACATAAATATGGCAAGGGAAATAATCTCAACGTAAATAATACAATAATGACCACTGAACGAAAATAGTATGATATTAAAAGGTCATTAGAATGAACATGATAATAATGTATTTACACATGTCAGACAATCAAAAGATGAATATGCTGTTATCCTCCAAAAGCCACTGGATGGAGCTAGTGACCGTGATCAAGTTGCCGTGGCGACCACAATGGAAATCACATGTGTCCTGACGGCAGACAACACAACGGACATCCTGTGATGAGAACCACAAATATTATCAGAAATACATATTTGTAGGCTATATATATTTTAGTAAAATAAAATCTGATTGATAGAATCAGTATATTGCGTACATTTAGCAGGTAATGAATGATATCAGCTGTATTTAACTCACTATCACATAATACTACGGTATTAAAGTGTTTTGTCCTATATTTGATCCCTTTTTGCTTTCTTTCAGTTCCCTCTGCATTGGACTCGGTCTAGAAACAAGCCGTGACAGTCTAACAGTCGCTCAGAGACACTCCTGGAGTTGAGCTTGTGGTGAAACGAATGTGCGAGCCATGGCTGGAACTCCTCGCCCTACGTCTGCACTCCAGCTTCATCCAAACTACTCCTCTCGAGGGAGGAGTGGAGCAGAGGCAACATAAGTTACCACGAGATTATAATGACGCAATATGAATATGCCTGTGTCGCTTGAAGATCCGGGTGAACGCACCAACAACAACTACAGAAAGGGGGTTGCTGTTTTCTTCAGTTTACCTGAACGAAAATGGACCATTTTAAATGCAGATTTTTTGATAAAACAAACGTGAAAAATATAGTACGAATGAGAATGAAAAGCTGACAGTCTGCATCTCGAATGTACCTCTAAACGGACACTGGCACAAGAAATAGGTTTTTATTTGAATCCACCAGGAGTGTTGTCGTCTTTGGACTTTTTAAAGAAATTCAGAGGCAAAAGTTAAAGGCAAGTGGACAGCAAGTTCAGTGGCCTTTGACTTTGTACTTCTCCACTTCTTGTGACCTGGAGGACTCAATATCTGCATCAGTTTTGGAGGAAAGCCAAAAAGTCAATACTTGATATAAAGACCAATAGTTATAATCTTGGCTAAAAAGGGAAACCTGTGGCCTCGGTCTTGTTTCTGGTCAGGACCCTTGATTGACAGCCACTGTGTAGCAAACGCCGCAGAATACATGGAGCTTTCCCTGGGAAACGATATGAAGTCAATAAACTCTACTGGCAAGACAAGTACAGCCGAGTCTCGCTAGTGAGGGATCACTTCTGTGTCTCCCCTCTCTCATTATCGGTTTCCCATCCCGCGGCTTCTCCCATCAGTTTATATTTACGTCCCGCCTCCCTTTTGTAATCAGCTTATCCTCTCCCTTAGTTTACTCCGGTCTTACTAAAGAGTCTCATCTCTGACTCACACCCTCTTTTTCCTCCCTCTAACTCCTCTTCTTCATTTGTAATCCGTTTATCTTCTATCTCTGTTCCAGTCCAACAGAGGTAGTCGAGGTCAGTACCTCTGCTGCTTCTTTTCTCTGCTTCTCTTTGTTCAGTACGAAGTAACAACAAGAAAACAACTCGTATTACATCAGATGTGTGTATGTTTTGTCTGTTGGTGATGGACTGTGTTTGTGTTGGGCGTCGGATTGTGTCTACTTCGGTCACACGGCACACTGAAACGTTGCTCTAATAAACACACAAACATAGTTTTTGGACCACCGGTTCGAGCACTTCTCGTCCGTTACCATGTAGGAGTGATTACCATGGTATTTAACCGATGCTCTATCACCATGGCGACAACTTTCTTTTTCATCAACCGTCGAGAATTTGCTTGTAATCGTCTCCAGAGTTCTGTCATTGTCACGGTAACCACAAGGCTTCAGCAGTGTTCCGTTGTCATGGAGCCGAAGCTGCCGTCATAGCGACCCATCTCTTCCAGCACCGCGGCCAGTTCATTCAGGTCTCCATCCGGGAAGTGCTGGGCCTCCCAGAGATCCAGGATCACACCTGTCGGACTGGACTTGGTGGCAAAGTAGTTCAGGTACCTGGAGACATCAAGTATAGCAGAAAGACAAAATATCTTACGATAGAACATGTTTAATTATCTCACTCTGTCAACTTACTGAGAGAGACGATGTTCTGGTGGTTATACTATCAAAAATAAAATAAGTCAATTGAATAAAAAATTAGATTTATATTATAAAATAACAATAAAGGATATATATATATATATATATATATATATATATATATATATATATATATATATATATATATATATATATATATATATATATATATATATCATGACATGTATCTCTCTTTCTATATTTAAATATTCTGATAATTGAGCTATTTAATGTGATCCAATTCAATTAGTATTTAAAAATTAAATGTAATGACCACTGGTGAATTTGAACTTACTGCTCACTTGAGGACTTATAACTTATAATAAAGAAAAAAATGATTGACTGGAGAATGTTTTTTTTCGACAATGTGCTACTCTGAAATAAAACATTTATTTTAAATATAAAACCAATGTATTTGGTTGCATTAGAGCACAGACATGTGCCACCAGCCCACAGGGAGGAGACAGTGTTCATAGGAACGGGACATTCTAAAGCTGCAGACACTCATGTACACAACGGCTGAAGAGGAAAAGTCTGAGCCATCTGTGGCAAAGATCTCCATGCTGCCTTAAAGTGAAGAAGACATCAGATTTGAGTCCTTTGGGGATAAAAAGGAGACTCTCTGTTCCTCTGTAAATCCTGTGATTGTACTGTGGGCACACTCTGATACTGTTTAAACACAAGCAGGGAGTGAATGTCTGTCTCTACTCCTACACTTCTTACCATCCTCTCAAATATCCAATAAGCTATGTTCATAACTTTCTTTATTACTTTGATTCTTTGTTTCTCACTTCAGTGTCAGCATCCATCTAACTGCAGTGTGTGATAAGGTGTATCCCGCTGTTAAGGGAACTCAATGGCTGAGATCCATCTTTGTATTTGTCTGTCAGAGTGTGTTTGCGTGTGTGTGTGTGTGTGTTTGTGTGTGGGTGCGTATGTGTGTGTGTGTGTGTGTGGGAGTTTCCACCATTTAGTCTCGTACTTTTCTCTCGGTACAGCTCAGGTTTCACTGTATCTATTGACACAAAGTTAAATGGCTGTGACGGCAGGGAATGACTCATACTTTGAACCCAAGCATACGTGACGTGGCAGTTACAGCAGCAGAGGATAAAAGATGGCATTTCCATGTTATCAGGCTCCCTTTGAAGAGCTGCTTTTAGTGGAAATATGGTCGTAAACAACAATTTGGCTAGCTGTCCCTCTTTTGCAAATGATCGGGAATATTTAGACGTCCACACCATCACGAGCTGGCTGCCCGTTGAGACAATGATTTGCACTTGTGCCCAATTATCCTCCGACTAGCTGCTGGTAAGTGAGTCAGATGTAATAGCGGATTGCATCTTTACCATCGAGCAGCACGGGAGTTTACTCAAACTGCACAGGGGTCCAGGTTGAAAGCAATGAAGTATGTTGAAGTCGAAGGGGCAGATGTGCTGTGCACTTTAGTTTGGAGCAGCTATTTAAGCTTCAGAGTACAGATGATTACACTGTTTTAAATAATAAAACAACCATCATTCACATATAATTATCATGTGATTAATGTCATTCTTGGGAGTTTTTCCTGATCCGAAGTGAGGTCTGTGGATAGGGATGTATGTATACTGTATGTGTACAGATTGTAAAGCCCTCTGAGACAAAATGTGTAATATCGGGATATACAAAATAAACTCAATTTAATTAATAGGATTAATAAGATGAAGATGAATATATTTCTGCCTGTATGATATTCAAAACGAAGCAAGATGCATGAGGGAGACATAGGAGAAATACATTATACAAACAGTGCTTGTGTGTGTGTGTGTCTGTGTGTGTCACCTGTCAAGGTTGAGTTTGTGTGCCAACATCCTCCAGTCGTTGCCTCTGGTCAGTGGAGCATCGAGGCTGCCACACAGCTTCTGTCTGATGGATAAAGGGATGCGGAAGGCATTGGGTCCCACTAAGGTTGTGATACTACTGGCTGGGTCCATCAGGGACGTGTCTATGCACTGGACCTCCTAGGAAGAGTGGAAAGACAAAAAGAAACGGGTCAATTGTTGGTGAAAAAAAAACAATTACTAGTTACAGTAACCTTTTGATAAGTTTAACTTATGGAGAAATAACGTTTCAGTAAATTCATGTGTATAGTATAACTTCTTCAGTAGAGACCTGGGAGAGCAGGGAGGAATCTATAGGCGAGATACCACAACACCTTAGAAATGATGGAACATAATGTGCATCTCCATGGTAACATTGACCAAGATAGCTTCAAACAGCTCTATCTTAATCCTTATGGGAGTGTTTCTGCTCGTCTCTCTATAGCTGGCTTTCAGTGTGACCGACTACAAATAAGTCTATTAATTAATACGAGAGAAAACCCTGTAAACATCTGCTTCCAAGCACTCTCTCTCTGTCTCTCTCCCCGCTCTCGATGTCGCTCTCCGTCTCTTTCTAAAGCTCCATCGCATTAATCTGCCACTCCTGGGCTGAAAGGAGGCAGCGGCCTAATGAATGTGGCTCGGCAGAAGGAAACAACAACAACTGCCACCGTGGATGTGAACGATTACTATTTACGGGGTCTACTTAGCCCCAATTCACAGCGGAAAGCTCTCCGCTGCTGGAAATTGAATGATTGATGCAGAGGAGCATCTCTGTTTCTCTGATTAAACGATACATGCGTTAAACCTCTTTTACTTTTTATCGTTCTATTTGCTGGATGCTGCCGGCTGGCTGGCTGTTCAACTCAAATGACTACAGGTGCAAAATATCCAATGTGATTATGGTATTGGGAAACTAGGTATTAACTATTTACAAATGATTACAACTGATCACTTCATAACATATTTAATGTTGTGACAAAACTGTCGTTGCTCAAATATAGGCTCTACTTCTCTAATGAAGCATGATGAAGTAAGTGGAGGATCACATGAGGAAGTGTCGGAAAGATTGCAGGAAAGACACGTCGTCGAACTTCTCTCATTGGATCTACACTGGTCCTTCTCATTTTAAAGTACATAACATGAGCAATCCTCCCTGCTGCTGCAATGTTTCCTCTCGATGCAGTCAAAAATCAACCAACCTGGTTAAACAAGGGTTAAAACATTATAAAGTGCAACGCTGTCACCCATGAAGACCATGGGAGAATTCAAAGCACCCAAAAGAACTGACTGACCTTCGACCGAAACTGTTCACACACACACACACACACACACACACACACACACACGTTCAGTGACTTCGTGGTTACACAGACTCGCAAAATCAAAGACGAGTTATTCCACTCGTGTTATGTGACCTCCAGCCCGAGTATAAATGATTGAACAGAGTCACGGAACCGTAGCAGGAGCCCTGACTGTCTGACGGCTGGAAGAAAACTTAGTGACTTTATGGGATCTTATGTACGGGGATGGAGAAGTAAGAAGAAGGAGCCTCTTTGTTTGCCCTGTGTGTATCTTGTTTTGGTATGTTTCTCTCGACCCTCAGTACGTCCCAGGCCAGCGGGAGTAAAAGTTGTCTTCTGCGGTTTTATTGTGTCCACAGCCAATAAACAGCGTGTCTGTTTTTCTGTGTGCGTGCAGGGCTTTGACAAACTCACCTCCTCTAATGTGTTGCTGAGCTGAAAGATCTGACCTTCCCCTTCCACCTGCCGCACACACAGTTTGCAGCTCATCTCGGAGGTGGCTGGGCTCAGTCTCTCGAGGGTGAAGGTACAGTGAAGAGTTCTCTGGCTGCCACTCCACACCTGGTAGAACGGGATCTCCTGGAAAAAGCAGAAATAATATACATATATAGGCGGGAAGAATTCTTATTATCTGAGTCAATCTTATTGTTAATGGGACTTCATTACACGTAATCATATTGAAGATATTTCACACTGGACCAAGATGAAGACCAACACTGAGCGTTAACTCTTATTTAAAAAAAGGATAAGTATAATTTATCCAAGTATGATAATAAACTGTGATATTTGCTGTGGCTGTGAAGATTATTAGCTGTACTGTGTATTTTGTAACGGGTACAATACAAGTGTTCATGCGTGTCCACACCCCTCTCACCTGATACTTTGCGATGAGTTTGCTCTTCCAGTGTGTGTGCGGCACGTCGTGGATCGACAGTCTCAGATTGTGTGTGCTGTCTTTAAAGTTCAGGGTCTTTGGCTCATCCAGAAGCTTCCCTCCCATCTGGGTCTCCATCTGAAGAACCTCCTACACAAAACCCCACAAAGAAAGAAACAGAAACAATAGTAACTGAACATTTCCTCCTTTAACTTCGATATTGACAACTGAACCATTTATTTTTCATACAGCATTAGAGATCCCAGACAGCCTTTATTAATCTTGTATAACACCTGCAGACAACAGCGAATGTTTCCGTGAAGTACACCATGAAACGTCCTGAAGATATCATCACAGAGCTCTGTAGCTGGATTCCCTGAAGTTAAGCAAAACTGAGCTCTGCTAACTGCACTCAACCAAGGAGAGGCATTAGGATGCTCAATGGAAACCGTGATTAATAATATACCACAATCAAAGGACGGCTGCTGTGAGATGTGGGAAATAATATCTTTAATGTACAACAGTCAGATTAAATAACGTCTATTGATTCAGAAGATGACCCAAATACATCTTCTGAAAATAATACCTAGATTAATAATTGACTCATTATTTAAGATAAGCAGACCAGTTTTGTCTTTTACATCACCCTTCCATTATCTTTCTGCTCGTATGATAAGATAACAATCACAACTTGTTTTTGATTTTAGTTGTAAGGATATTACCACCAATACCTAACTCAGGACAGATTAAAAAGCTAATGCACTGCATGCACTTAATGTACATTTTGATTTTCATATCTTATACGTCATTAGATTGGTCGTAAAATCAGTTAATGTACAGCTGATACTTCCCATTTGATGTCGTTGACCATCTTGTGAATAAAGGAAGCAGCACATTGTACTTTGCTGGGTTGCAGCTGTTTCAATAATACATGTTGCACACAGTCCTGTGGGGATCTGTGCGCATACTTTTTTCAAATTGACTTCTGAATATCAAGTTAGCCCACACCAAGAGAGTTCAAAGAAAGGAGCTGTTCCCTGCATATGCATAATGGTAAATACATACATATTGATGACATCAACATACTTCCAGGCTCATGAACTAGACACATGCAATTATCATAATTAAAGACACACACCCCAACTTACTGACGGAAGAATACGTCATCAGTATGACTTCTGCGGCCTCCTGCAACCTTTTTAAAATAATCAATTGTTCCTTCTCATCATCTTCCTACGCCGCAGCTCTACAGTAGATATACAGCGGAGACTTCACCTTTAACACGCTAAGCGATCAATTACACTACACACAGGCTCCATCATTATAAAGTCTAACTCTGAGCTGTATTTTCAAGCTACAATTGCTTGTTGGAAATGTTTGTGTGAGCGTGTACATAGCTGTGTGCCACACTGGCACTTGATTATTATTGCATGCATAAATTACCAACGTTAATCTCCCGTATCAGATTGTCCCTTCAGTGCTTTGAATTTGTTTGAATCCTCAAGCGCCGTTATTCTGACATTGCTTGACACTGTTTTGTTTACTGCTTCCCAGCTCACCTCCAGAAAACTAGAGGTGAGAAAGCCTCTCTCTGTGAGTCCAGATAAACACTCCCATTCAAGCTATGATATATTGTATTTCTAATAAAAATGACCAGGGAAGTGTTTCATTATGAGAGAGACTCAGAGGACTGAGGAACACAACAAAGCAATCCGCCTAAAACATCAAACTCTTACTTACCTTCACTGATATTCAAGACATTAGAAACATTTATATATAATTAAAATATACAGTCATAATTAATATGTATATGTGTGTATACATCTAGATTCCCTTTTTTCCCCTGTAAAAGGGCGTTTTCTATTTTCTGGGAGTTTTATGATGTGATGTGAGGTCCTGGGACACAGATGTCGTATGTGTAGAGATTGTAAAGCCCTCTGAGGCAAATTTGTAATTGGTAATATTGGGCTGTACAAAATAAACTGAATTGAATTGGTTAATTGAAGGGAGTCAATTTATGAAAAACACTTATTAGCTTTATTTGACGACTGTACCTTGAGTGCATCCTGTGTGTCATCCAGACAATAGATCCTGATGTGATAGTCCAGCGTTGTGCAGGATACGGGTCCAAAAACAGCGAGTTTGAGCCTCTTGGCGGCCGCCTTGCAGATCGATTGGCCCACCAGGCAGTACGTCCCCAGTGTCTCTGTGAGGATGTGACATGCCTCCAAGTCCATTTGCACATAGCAGGGGGTGGTGAAGTTTTCCTCTCCTACCACAACCACTTCCTGTAAGAATCACACACATAACGTCACACACACTTGTTAGACTTCCAAGGTGTCATGCTATGTCCGACTGGCATATCGTAAACTTACCATGTGAGCCTTCACTCGTCACAATTGAAGAGACATCTCAAGCTTTATTCAAAACCTTTCAAAAGCAAGTCTAAGTCTTTCCTAATATTTGTGAATCTATATTTGTGAGTAACCTGCCAATATTTTAATTAATGTCCATATACTTTAAAGAAACCTTAACATTTCCTTTATTTGTTTCGCATTAAATGAGGTGCAGAAGTCCAAAACCTTGTGACAACACATGGTCATCAGCATATTGATGAACATGACACAACTGTGTTCTTGTGCTAGTAGAAAAACTGTGGAAACATTAAATATTCTCAATGTACAAATAAATGTCCTTTTCATTTTGGAACAGCCTTTATGTGTCTGTGCAGACTGCTTTTAGTGAGACTGGGGCATTATTTGAATACTGGCTTTATTTGTGGGATTAAGCCACATTCTGTCTGGTAACCATCACACGTGAATCCATTCCCACTAATGCAAACAACCTCTGAGTAAACAGGCAGTGGTTTCTAACTGATGAGTTCCTCTGTGGTTATAGACCGGTGTTTGTCAACACAGTGCCATTACTGCTGCTGTGTGGAGGTGGGCTCTCTATACAGCAGAACAAAGGCCACATGCAAATGTTGAGTTTTAATCATTTTTGTCTTGTGGATCCATTCAATAAGACACAAAGTCTTTATGTTAGTCCAGTAATTCATCTTAGACAATCAATTCCAAGATGTTGTATCCACCATATTCCTGTATTCCTTTATACTTGTTGAGACACTAAATTGAAATGTAAATGCATACCTTGTAGTTCAGAATATGACTTGTTAAAGTATATCAAAGTGTCGATTAGAAAAATAACTCTTGTGTGTAGCTGCTGTGTGAATATGTCCAATCCCACTGTTATTATTGCTTATAAAATTGTTATGGTAAATCTAGAAGACTCTTTGGGTTCAGTGAGAATGCACAGCTCCTTTTTATAGAAGTGCGGAATCTTCAATTAGTCGTCCACATTTCCAAGTGTGTGTGTGTTTGTATGGATGTAAATTTGGTGCAGCATAGATCTGCCCTACACGCACATGCGTGTGATGCAAAGATTGAGTTTTGCTCAAACAGAAGAGCAAGCCAAATCAATACAAAGAGGTAGGCAGGCAATATGGTATGACTGTGTTATTACTGGTAATCACAACAGTAGCTGCTCCTGCGTGATGTGAGGGGAATTCAATTACCTTCCTCTCCCTGTTTGGGAGAAAAGTTTCTGATGGGAAATGGACGTTCTACTGCAATAAGAGAAAAACAAATCGACTTCCTGATGAAATTCCACTTTTCATTTCTCTCGTCTTTACCCACTCACTGCCCAACCCCATCTCTCTCTCTCTTTCTCTCTCTCTCTTTCTCTCCTCTCTCTTTCCTCCCACTCTCCCTTTCTCTCTCTCTCTCTCTCTCTCTCTCTCTTCCCCTCTCTCACATACACACACACACACACACACACACACACACACACAGAATATTATGCATGGTTAATTGTGCAGAGACATTGTGTTGAGCTGTGATAAGCAACGGAAGACAGCATAGGGGGGAGGGGGGGGGTGTAGACCCAGTGATGCTGCAAGACAGCCTTATCACACACACACACACACAGATACATACACACACATACACACAAACACACACACCTGCACAAACACACACACCTGCACGGACAAGGAGACAGACAGTCACGCACACACAGAAAGAGATTGCTGAGGTAGAGACTTCATGCTGTGAGACACGGGAGGAGGGAGAGGGAGAAGGGTAGAAAAAAAGGAGGGATAGAAACATAAGAAGAAAGATGACAGAAGAGAGGAGGGTGGCAGAAGCATAACAAATTGCTTCTGATAGGAGTCTTCAGCCCCCTGCTTGTCTACTAGCCTGTAGGCACTTTGTGTTTACTGGATTTCCTCTCCTTTCATTTCTTTCCTCTCACTCCCTCACTGCATGGGTAGATGTGTATGGCCGGCTATTCTTCTGGGAAGACGATAACGCATATTTATATATATATAAATATATATAAAATATATATATGTGTGTGTGTGTGTTTTGCCATACTGGCAGGTGTTTATTTTGTTGAAATGCTTTGATTAAATGCATCGGGTCTCTTTTATCTTTATCTTTTGGAAAACAAAGTGACAGCTAATCTTTCTGCAGGTTAAACGGTGGAATTTAAAAGTTGCCTGTTGCCCGTTGCCCGTTGCTCACTTGAAAGCAGACCGAGTGTTGAACACTCACCTCCCACTCTCCCATGGCCAGTTGGTTCTTCAGCTGAATGAGCCAGTCTTCCTGGACGTTATCCGCACAGTGGTGGATGGTGAGGATCACTGGTCTGGTCAGCAGGGCTCCTGGAGGTCCACAGCTCACCACGGGGCTCAGCACCGTCTGGATGTCCTCCACCGGGGGTCTGCGGAAGACAAATTACACCCAGGTGGGACGGGAGGGTCGCACAGTCGGCTGCCAATTAACGTGAGCATCAACTGCACAACGCTGAATTGATTTCCCTCCTGGTCTGTTTTTTTTCTTCATAATGTGCATAACCAGTAAGTTAGCCGGGCAGTTTGGTTAGAGTAAAATAGAATATTAGAGAGTAAAACAGATCAGAGGAGAGAAGCACACACATTCAATCAGAAGATGATACGTGTAGTCAGCTGGCTCTTCTGTTTGCTACAGTGAATTTAAGTATTGGGACCTCAGACACTCACTAACTGATATTATAGTTTATAGTACTGACGGCTGTGATGTAAATACAAGTGATATTCATAGTGAACTATTTATTATCGATTAGTAAATTGAAAAGTAAACCCACCAACCATCTTAAACAATTGTTAATAATGCAACAAGGTATGAACATGTCTGTGTTTTCCAGTGTAATCAATTAACTCATACTTCCCGTATGTAGCTGAAGATATGTATTGACTGGGAATAAAGCCCATACGGAAAGAAGACAGATTATTTGTTTGCCCACTTTGTCAGGGGGTAACTAATCCCGAGCAGTTGTATCGATTTGGCTGATGGAGCTCATTATTGATTCTTGATGGGTTCACATGGGTAGGAGAGGGTACCAGATAAACAACAGTACAACTCAAACACCCTTTGACTTATCCAATGCAGGGGTCACACCCCAATGAATTACAGAGCAATTGAATTCTATGGTTATGTATCTTTTGTTTTCCAGAGAAAACAGATGTTCTATTGTCAGTGTGAGAAACCAGAAACCCAAAGGTTGGATCCAAAGGAGCTAAACCAAACGTCTCTGGCTTACAGCTGTTGCTGAGGCCGTCACTGTAGCTGTGTGATTTCTGCTAGCCAGATATTGACTGTGAGGAAGACAGAGGACAGAGAGGAGGTTTGACTCTGAGACATCCTGGAGCTCACTGCAGGGGTTCTAATTATTATTGACTGTTATTGATCAGGGAGAGGCTGGATTCATGGGGTAGAGTACATGAACCAAACTGGAACACGTTTCCTAAAGCTCGGGTCTCGTAGAGACTGGACAATCTTGACTCACCCAAATTATTAAAGAGCCCATTTCTTCTCTTAAAACTTGTGGTATTAATCCAAGCTGATGTCAGGTTTTATTTCCTCAGTTTGTGAGGTTGCTGCTTCTGAACATGTCGCTACCATCCCCTAATACTACGAAGGTGAATTGCATTTAGTTTGTAGCACAAGCAGCATTACATAACTATGAAATAAAGGGAAAGCATCGTGTTCTTCCAAAAACAGTGTCCTTGTAACTTTGGATGATGCAGGGACTTTGAAGCAAACATTTATAAATTGAACTATTCAGCAGTGTAAACAGGGCACACGTTTTATTATTATTATTACTCTAAAAAGTACACAATAAATCCAGCGCCATTGTATTGGGGATGATGGAGAAATCCTAGACACATATCTGAAATCCCCAAAAGTTCATACTATGTCATACTACTATGAGAAATATTTTTTGGCTCTACAGAAATATTTCAAATCATCTTTTTGGTGCACAAAATACACCGTAAACATTGACTTCAACCGTGAGTGGTGGACACAAACATACAAAACAAATAATAAGGAATAATACGGACTCTGTCCAATGAACTCATCTCTTTGCCCCTTAAATGTTAACTGTATTAAAAATATTAATATGAAGGTTTCTTTGAGTTCTAGGTATATCTTTGGGCCAGGTCACTTTCAAATAGAATGCTGATTAATCCCCACATTTAAATGAATACATTTTTTATACAATTGCTAGAATACAGCCAATGTCTCTGTCATGTCCCACAGAGAGCATTACCTCAGTCATGCACAGGATCCGGACAGGATTAGAGTAATCCCTAAAATAACCACTAATCTGGTCGTTACTGTGAACAGCAATCACTTTGCATAGGCTGTAAAAAGCTTGGTGTTTGTTTTTGGGATCTATGACCTCTAAGAAATACAAATCTGTTGTCGCACTGCAGTCGACATTAGTTAGACACATATTTGAATAATGGGGGCAATGAGCCCAGTAATAGCAATAATTGGAACATTAAGAAAACATTGTTTGTAAATTCTGCGGATTACTGTACAGATTATCATGTTAAGTAGGTTATAATTAATTCATGTGGGAAAAAGAATCCCTTCTAATCTTCTTAACTTTAATTCTCACCCTAATATAGTAAATCTGTGGTATTATTTGACCCCTGCTGAATGAGTCCCCAAAAGAATGTGTGAATTGGTGCACTATACAGCATAAATACTAATGATTCATCCACCACTGCAGATCCTAAGCCGGTGTCACACTGTGAAAGCCTCCCCATGACACCGCGCAAACAGGCCTGAGAAGCCGGTGCCCAGGAGAGAGATGGAGAAGTGTAGGAAAAGAAAAACAAAAGAAACACAAAGATCAGAGAGGGAGATGCAGAGATGAAGAGCTGCATGGCGGCAGAGAGACAAAACGTACCTCAGGCTGTCCTTCCTGTGCACAGTCACATACATCTCGTACACCCTGCCCTGAGGAACGGCCCCCGCTGGAACCAACAGACTCACACCTGCAGGAGGGAGGACAGGGGAAGCAGGATGGATGGAGGAAAACATAATGAGATTCATCACTGGATGTATTATTTTCCCTGTGCACAACTAAATTATTGAATGTGCAGCCCATTATCACTTAATCATTCTGATTAATTATTAAACAATCTTTTTTTTTTAAAGGCTGTGTAAAACTTTCTGTTGAATGTATTGTGAAGTAAGTTGTGCTCCAATGTTTTATAGTTTCTGAGAAGTGCTTCCTATCACCAAGTTCCTTTATTAATTATGTATCTCTGCTTTTAAGTCCTAATATAAGTCCACTGAAAGGGTATTTCTTTTTTAACTAGGCAGCGGGAAAACAATCAAAAGCTGTTTTCTTGTGTAGTAAGTTGATTGCAGTATTAGCAAAAAATTTCATGTGGTCATCTTTAAGTACAGAACATTTACATCTGATCTTGTTCATCATCATTTATGATATTCGTAATGTCTCTATTAGTTGGTGTAGTGTATTCATTTAATCAACTAAATAATACAATTTGCGCCCTTTGTATCCGTCCAGTGACTTTGAGTCACCGCCTCTGAACGCAGAGAGACGCTGGTCACTGCGTCACCGTGGGACAGTAACCAGGTCAGAGATAAACTGTTAAGCGTGAGTAGAAGGTTCACCAGAGTTGGGCACAATGAGGTGTCCTCCCTGGTTGTTGAAGGATCCGTGAGCGGTGCAGGAGGGGTCTCGTGTTCGGGCCAGGCTCTGGTTGCGATGGTTCATGGTGTCGCTGCTATCCAACAGAGACTGAGTTACCTAGGAGTCAAAAGACAAAGCAGAATGACATTAATAATAAGGCCATTACATAACATGTTAGAGTCATATATTTAATCCTGTTATTGGATTTATTTGTATAATCTAAATATTTCCTTTACCATATGAATGGATGTTATATTCATATTTGAAATAATGCTTCTCTTTGGGAATTAATTTCATTAAGCTGAGCGGGACAGAGTCTCAGTCTTTGACCTCACGTTAGAGCTCACATTAGAACTCAAGTTATACTCGATAAAAATATAAATAAATTGACAAAAGGGTGGAAAATATAATCAACGTCTCCATAGTTATTATCCAAGTCTTTTAACGTGTGAGTCCCGTAACGTGGCACAGGCCACCACATAACAGATAGGACTGGGTATGAAGCCGTTGAGCAGAGACTAGATGAACCGAAATGCTGGTTTTGGCAAATAAAACCTACTGATGAATTAATGCTATTTTATCTCTCTTTCAATGTGGATTAACGTGTGACATTTCTTTTAATAATGTGGTTATTGATATAAAGTATTCAATGTCATTTTGTTCCATAATTGTGCTGAATTAGAGTCATAAATGGGGGCAGGGATTTATTTTGTAAAGAATGTATAGTCCATCATGTAACCTTGCATAAAAGAAAACTGTGCCCATGATCTGTGGAGGCTGAACAATGCTGAAAGAATGAAAATGTATTCAAATGAAACCAAAGGTTCATGGAGGTCCTTAGAAGTTTTACTGGGCAAGGGACATTTTTGGTTGAATAGGTCATTGCATTTTTTTGTTTTGTAATGCCTGGCAGCATTGAAAGAGCAATATGTGAATGCTCCCTTTTCCACAAGAAGAGTACTGAATTCATCAAGATGGTTTAATTTCTTTCTCATGTTTTCTGGGTTACCAGTAAGTACAACACTACATGGACAATCTGCATCTGCCTGGAAGCGCTGCCACAGGGCTGAGCTGGCCCACGATGAGAAACGGGCGGATATACAGCAGACCTATGAAACCACTGTAGGGTAAGTGGTAAAATATGACCTACTTTGCATCTCTCTTTTGAAATGTCCAATGTGAGATGTAAAATAAGGACTTATCATTCAGCGGTTTACTCCACCGCCTCCCACAAAGCCGATAAGAACTTGCTTCAATGTGTAAAAGACCAACAGCGGACAAACAAAGCATAGAGCATCCTGAACGTTAGCGAGGCGAGGTCAGTCAGGAGTTCCAAAGGGTCACGGTTAAAAAAATACGTATATGAAGGGAGAAATTAAATGTGGAGCTCAAATTTAGTCAGCTCTAGTTCCGCCTCGGGACCGGTGCAACGATGACGCCGACGAGTGACTCTGGTGTGCCATGTGGAGGCAGAGGGGGAAAAAATTGGGCTCTGAGCTGCATTGTATACTGATGGTGTTTGCTTCTGTATTAATGTGGAATACATAGATGTTGTGTTTCAGTACTTCTCACTGTGCTTCTGCAGTGTAACCTCGCGCATGAGGAAATATTTCGAAATCTTAAAGAATATTTTACAGTGGAAATCTGAGACGTGTATGAAAGATACTGACGCTGCATCGTGGAATACATTCTATTACCTTGGGAGACAGTTTGGATGTGAAGTCTCCTCCCAGGTCGTCCTGAGGTGTGACCAGACCGGAGGAGTTGTACACTTTGATCTTCAAGTTGGGGAGAGGGTCCAGGAGCGGGGAGTTGGTCATTGGGATTTTATCTGAAACATCGTGGAGGGCGTACACTGGACCACGATACATGGCCGCTGCATTGGTCAAGTCGGGAGGAGCCGTCAGCAGATCAGCTGAAGGGATGAAGTGGAAGAGAGAGAGAGAGAAGGAGCAGATAGAGGGGAGAACATATTAATGACAGAAAATACAACATGAATAGCAACTGTCAGGAGTTCACAATGTAACCTTCAGCTAGGAGGGAGAGTGTGGAGGGTTTGAGGGCATTTTCATCATCAAATACATGTCAAATATGTTTACAAAATAACAGACACTATTAAAACTAAACAATTTAAAAATTGACCGTACTCTACCCTGTATAACAACAGAACAGTATCGCTTCATGCCAATCGTTAAGTTCTTCAAAATGTTGTCAACGACTCAACTTCCCCGACACAATGGAAGTCTCACGTTAATCAAATTACTGTCTATATTTCTCAAATACAATATGTCAATATTAAAATCTGACCTGTTGTGCACATTAATCACAGAACATGACAGTGTTATAAATACAATGCCAATTATTAAGACCTACTTGGGCTCAGTTAATTAACACTATTCCTATTTAAAAATATGTTTTCCGCATATATCATAATGTATAAATTCAGTTTATTTAGAATATAGCAAGCTAGAAAATATGCAACGTGAATTATTCACGCAACGTTACAATAGGAGGCAAACCAGTCTTAACCTGGTAACTTGTTTGTATGTATTATTAAAAGCTTATTATTAAAACCTGACTCCACTGAGGCCACAAGACCATCACATGTTGAATGTGTTTGTCCTGTGTTTCCTGAGAATACAACACTTCTGCAATGTTAACCACGGGCACCAGATAAACATATGTATATCACACACTGTGCATGCTCACACATGCACACGCCCAAAATACACAGCATTTGGGAATTCCATGATGTCATCTACATGCATTTCATATTCGAGTTCTGTTTACAGTATGTTGATACATTTAAAACATGCAACAACTTCATTCTACCTTTATTCAATCTATGTTTCTGACATACATCCAGTAGAGGGTTTTATAGAAAGTCCTCAATAACACACACTTTGCTTATTAAATTAAAAAAATTAATTTCAGTGAAATTATTCGTAACGCTTGAAGAATAATTATTGACTTCAGTTTTTCCCGTCTGCCAGAATATTCTTCTAGGTAATTGGAAGGATGCTGCAGCCAAGCTAGTGATTATATTAATAATGCATTTGGCAATATCAACAAACAGTAAAACCTACATTAGATTTTACCAAATGAAAAGTCAAAGCGCTTCAAACAACGCCATGAGACGCCAACCTGGTTTTGTAAAGCTTTCCGGTCACAACTCTTGTCTGTTCATAACTACGTCATCTAAGAGCAGTGAAACAACGACTTCTGGTCTTCTATAAACACAACTCCCTCCCATCGGAAAAGCCAATGAATATTCAAGATTTATTTGAGCTGGGATCACAGGACGGTCCGTTTCCTCCCGAGAAAAAAGAAGAGAAATAATGAGAACAACTTTAAGATTTGTTCTCACCAGGCTCCATACGGGGGCGTCTCGTCTGAAATGCTGACATTCCTTCCAAGAGCCCATCCATTCTAATTTTAAAATCCCTGATTATCACCCCTCTACCCATCAACACACACACACACACACAACACACACACACACACACACACACACACACTCACACACACACACCTGTCACATATCACTCTCTTCCTCTCTCTTTCACCAGTCTGTTTACCCTTAAAGCCAGCGGGTATTCCTGCCAAATCATCCCTGCTGAAATTTAATTAACAGCTAACGGAAAGCCAGAGAGAGAGAGAGAGAGAGAGAGAGAGAGAGAGAGAGAGAAATTCAGGGGAGGAAGGAGGGAGAGAAAAATATGCAGGGACATAATTCTTCATTAACAGAAATCGTAGATGATCCCCGACGCAGAGTGACAAGCATCCTAATGTTTTTCTGATAAAATGTCAACCAATCTCTGCTCATGCGAAGGCATTTGTCCTTGTTCACACAAACACACACATGGGCATACACATGTATGCACACACACACAATTATTTTCACTCGCTGTTTACAAATTTGTATAGCATGATTAGAATTTTAACCATGCACCTGCAACTGATCACAATATACACACACACACACACACACACACACACACACACATTATAGTAAACTATTTAGGGATCCTGTTAAATATGTTTGGAGGTGCACAGAATATTCCTTTGTTGGTCACTCAACATGTTTTACACAAATGTGTGTTGTTCTAAAATACCATTTCCTGTTGACCACGTAGAGATCAAGACCTACTTGGTCAAAGTATGAACACTTTTTCATTTTTTCATTAACTGGTATAAGACATCTCATTTTCAATAATTTATGCCCATATTACACCTGTTTGTGTGTGTGCCTACCTCCATGGATGCTTTCCTTAGCATGTTTGCTAGATAAATTACACTTTGTTAAAGTGTTTTTTCTCTATCTATTTGACGGGAGGATTCTTCTTCAGAGGAAAAGTCATAAGTTCACAGCATCCTTAGACCGATTCTTCATTCATCCACGTTCCCTGTACAATCTTTCTATTTCCAGTAAGCTATAAAATGCATGCACACAGGCGTACACGTGTGTGTGTGTGTGTGTGTGTGTGTGTGTGTGTGTGGCAGCGGGCTTCTTGTTGTCTTATCCATTTCCCAAAGACAGAGAAGAAAAAAATGACAAAGCAGACAGAGAAGAGTGAACGGTGGCTCCACTGGACCAAGAAGACAAACATGGAGGGGGAGAGGGGGGGAGGCAGTCTGACAGTGGAGAGACGGAGACACGGCGAGGGAAAGACAGACACTAAGCCGGAGACGTAGAGAGTGGAGGATGCTGATAAACAGGAAATGTGATTGACCTGAATGTGCAGATGGGAAGGGAGAGAAAGAAAATGTGAGCCAGAGAAGGAGAATGACAGAGAGAGACTCCTTGATGGAGGAGAGTGGTCCCTGGTAGAGACAGAGATTAATCCAAAGCAGCAAAGATTGACAGCCGCAGGCCGAGGAGAGAAACAAAATGATGCAATGAAAGCCTAGAAAAGAGGACTGAGTCCATACAGTTATTTCCCTTGGGTCACATCCAATATCCTCTATCCACCTGTCAATCTATGGACCCGTCCATATGCAGTATCTATACAACGGCCTATTTACCTATCTATCCATACATCACTGTGCACATGGTGTAAATAAAAACCTGTGGACCTCCAATAGAGAGTCTCATCTCTGTTGGGTGGGATTACAGATGCAACAGGTTTCAAACTGAGAGGGCAGAGAAGCTTTTCAGTCACTCTGATGATATTTGAGTATTTGCTCCGCCCTGGGGGAAATGGACGTGTCGGTAACATCCCTTACCTGATCTGGCTGTTTTGATATTAACCGACTGGAAGCCTCCATTTAGCGCCGAGGTGTCGATGATGTCCGAGTCAAAGTCCCGGTGCGTCTTGCGATAGACGAAGAGCGCCACGATGACGGAGATGACCAGGCACATGATCACTGCGATGACGATGCCCACGTAGAGGGCCACGTCATCGGTGCTCGGAGCCGCTGCACGGGACACACAGAGGAAGAGAGACACCATTACACACAGGTAGTATTGAGCATGCAGCAGAAGAGCTGCTGAAGAGGAAATCAGTAAGAAACAGCTACAACAAGTTGAGCTCCTAGGGAACGGCAGAGAATGAATGAATAATCACAACACAAGATGAAATGCATTCAAGGACTCCAATTAACTTGATATGGCTTTCTTTCATTATGAATTAGTTCTGTATTCATGTTCTTGTGCCTCAGATCACCGATCAGACTCAAAAGGACAACTTCGATAGGTTCCATTTCAAATGAAATTTTCAAAAAGCACCCCCCCCCTCAGCCTATGTAATAGTATCAGTGTCTAGACAGGTAGAGAGAGACCTCTTTCATTAAAAAAAAGAATGGTAGCAACTCTTAAAACGTAATAAGGTTTGTTAATTATTTTACAAGGTTCCTAACATCCCTTTTCAAGCCGGCTGAGACTTTAATGGTGCTTCAGCCAGACCAGCGGTGGATTTGTCATTCATCATCCATATTCTAAAGCGGACTAAGAAAATTTTAAGTGATGGGTAATGCAAATGGTAAAAAAGCATGAGCCAAGCTTGAGGATGAAGGGGAGAAGGAATTAGTAAAGGATGAGAGGAGACAAGTGTAAAGCACAGGGGAGGAATGATGAGGAAGTAATGAGAGGGGGAAAATAAGTCGAGAGGGATATAAAAAGGAGGACACACAAGCGGAAGAGGAGGGAATAAAAAGGGCAGTTAAATAAAGAGAATAAAAGAAGCAAATTCAAAAGAGAATAAGGAAGCAGGGAAGATGAGAGGAAACAATTAGGGCACAATAAATGAGGAGAAAGAGAAGAGAGAAGAGAGGTAATAAGATAAAAAGAGGAAAACCTGGCAAAAGAAGTGGAAATACACTTGAACTTCAAAGCAGCAAAAAACAAACAATCCTCAATATTTAACACGAAAGCGCCCGTTAAACTTTTTTAGAGAAGTCTCACACTTAAAGCTCTCCTCGTATAATCACGTCCTCTGTAGCAAGTAGGAGAGGATTTGTCTGCAGCTATTAAGAAGAAGACAGGAAAGTATAGGAAGGCTCCTTTTAATCTGCCCTTAAACTTGAAGGCAGATAACCGGCTTTCAGCTACAAACAGCCGAGTCACTCGCTTCAGGATTTTCTGTCGTCATATCAGAACAAGTTCAGAAAGCATGAGCTTGATTATGCATGAAAGAATCCTTTGATGAGGCGCACAGACGTTCACGCTCACATGTGCCCGAGCGTGATACACACAGTGGCAGAAGAGAGGTCACTCGTGAGGCTGTCGGTTACTCATTTGCCACTTGGGGGAGCTATGAACCACTTGAACATCTCTGGAGAGACAAACTCATGAGGGCCGAGCATATCGCTCTCTATGAAGCCTGTGAAGGTTAAGAAATACCACGGTAACAATGTGCTTTGTGTATTGACATGTGGAGGAGACAATAACGGGTCGAACAACCAGAGTCACAAACTATGTTTAACTTGATCTTTAGGTGATGCTTTTCTTATTTAATAAATGGGAAATCCTGATAAGAAATTGTCGATTATTCAATTAAATCAAAATCAATCCCTTCGAACTGATATTTGCAAATGAACATAGAATATGTGAACAACAAGACAATATTAAATTTTTAAGTGTTCAGTTTCTCAGCTTGTACTTAGTTTGCTGTCCGTTTGACTCATTATGTTGAGTTAGCCTTTCAGGTAAACTAAATGTAATCTTGGAGCCCATCAGCTAAGGTTTGACGATGTAGCTTTTATTTGGCAAAAAACTGGAACTGGTAATTGTAGACGGGTCCCTTGTAAAACAATCTGGTGGAGGCATCATCTCTCAGCTCTAACGTCATTCTCAAGTTGTAAATTAGATTGTGAACAACGACCGGCGCACAGAAGAAGACAAGACTTCTTCCCCTGTTTAGGGAACCCCCTAAATATGGACTGTTCCCCCCCAGAGGCTAAATGGTTGTCAGTACAACAGCTGATGGTTTTCAAGATTGAATCTAAATCAATCGTCAATAAAATCAATCAGCGACTGCAACTATTTGGATCATTGATTTAGTATGGTTTGTTATTTTTCTCAGCAAAAAAAACACTTATTCCCTGATTCCAGCTTTTCAAACGTGAGGTGTTCCTGATTTCATTTGTCTTGTATACTGTAAACTGAATACCGTGGCATGTTGGAATGAACATGTGAATTTGTGACCTTCAGCCCTGGGACATTGTGATAGTTTTCTTTCTTTTTTTAAACTTTTTTCTGGCCTTTAATAGACAAAACTATCAGAGATTAATCAATAGTAATATTCGTTAATGTCGTAACCTCCAACAGAGTTATCTTACATCCCTAATGTTGATCTCTAGATTTAATGAATGTATGGAAACTTAATGCACGCCATGAAGCAAATTATAATGGAGGACATGAAACATTCAGAAGTATAAGAGTCTGCACTCTTTTCATAAAGATGTATGACGCTGAGGGTCTGTTAACTCAATGTTGGTTCATCACATTTAACTCAAACATAGAGCACCTCCTTACATCTCAAAAAATGTAATCCCTATGGATTTTGTCATATGTAATTAATAATTGATGTTTTAAAACAAATGGCTGTAAAAATGACCCGACGACCCTGCTGCACAGAGACGCCCTGATATTAAGGACCTTGCACTCGCCAAGGGGGAATATAAATAGATAATCCTCCTTAAGTACCATCTCCCTGATCTTAATTATAATCACTATCATACTTATCTATTCAGAAAATATAACTTCAGAATATGTGTGGTATCAGGAAGCCATGAAAAATATATAAAATACATTCTTTGCTGTCTATCAGTGGATATCCCATCTCTTTCCGATATTCATCTCCCTCCATAACTCTGTCTCAGACTCCGCGTGTCTCTGTCTCCATCTGTTTTATTTGCAGATTAATTAAAGAACATATACCTTTAGAGTTTATAGCTGCCTGGGTAACTTACAATTAACTACAGGATATCAAGTGTTTGCAATCGTACTCGGCACTCACACTAATAAGTAATCAGCTTCAAAGAAATGGATGAAATAACAAAATATATTAAGGATATTCTTGTATATTAAAGAGTCACATAATCCATGATGGTCCATGAATTCAGTTACATTTTTTTAAAATTATAAATAAATTAAATGTTCTCTGCTGCAATATTCAGTACAGTGTCCTAGAGGGATTGACTTCACAATTGGGCTTATTCTTAACATATGCCTTCATTCTCTCTCTAAATTTTTTTCTTCTTTTTTTTAAAAGATAAAAAAAGTCTGAAAATTAGCACTAATAATGTATGTCAGTGTCTCTTCGTCACATCCACAAGTCCTCTCTGTGCTCTCTGTATGTGTGGAGACCCCTCCCTTCCTCGTGGGACCTTTCCCTGTTTGCTCTAATGTGTCTTTCATGTTGTTGCTCGTCAGCTGATGAGTAACAAAATGATCCTGGACTGGGCTCCTATTGGCTGACATGCTTGCCGTTTAGTTTAGTGTGTTTCCCATATTTTCCCATATGCAGACATTACTGATTAATGACGCTTTTGTTGAATTTAGTTGATGTATTCTTCAAATAAATGTCTTCACTCATTACTTTCACACTCGTCTAGTCTCACATATGTCGTAGCCTTTGAGCTGGGTTGTAACACGTGGGATCCTGTTTTCTGGTTTTTGGTTGATGTGAGTATTTGAACTGATTAGTTTTCTTGTGTTTGTGTCCCCGAGCTGTGTTGGGCCGCCACATTGTTCCAATGGCTCTGTCTACACGGTGAGACTATTGCTGTTCTGTCCCTGTTAGGTTTAGGAGCGAAATCCCATTGGAGTTCATCGGGTTTTGATAGTGTGGTGACGAAAGCAGTTGGAGCAGTTATCTGGGGGGCTCGTCCGAGGATGCAGGTGGGTTGACAGTTCATGGTTGCTATACCGAGCCTGCGGGTTTAAGTGTGTAACGACCCACCGCATGTAGCACCTGAAGACTAAGGAGTTATAGGAGTGCTGATTGTTGGCCGTCAGGTTCAAGTTGGATGCTGTTAGTCTTGTGTAGGAAATGTTTGACGCATCTGATTCAAACGGTTAGGATTCAGTTTTAATAAAATGTATTCTGTATTTTGTAATATGGTGATTTTTCTGGGTCATTTTGGACCCAGTAATTAGAGCTCTGCACACGTGTTGAGATCATGGGTAGTTGCAGGAGAACTTGAAGACTCCTTAAGCAACGTGTGCAGTAATAGTGGTTAATATGGTAAAGCAAGTCGGTAGTTAAAGGAAGGATGGGGGGCACCGTCCACAGTTGCAAGCTGGTCGATTGGTTTGTTACCTTTGGAAACATAAGCGCTACAGTTCAAGTTATGTTGGTGTGATCTGTGTTGTAGCTCGGTTGCCTCTTTGAGCTTTCCTTCTGGAGACGACTCGGTTGGCTAGTGAGTCAAAGGAACCTTTGGGATGCTACTTCAGATTGGTGCTCATGATTGTTCATTTCTGCGTGTTTTGGTCTCTGGAAATGTCATTCTTGCATCTCTATGCATGACCTTAACCTCCTTAGAATCCTTGCCTTTTGATCTTATGCTGTCCAGTATTAGTGTAAACTCTCTGGTCTTCCTTCTTGCTCCTCTTAATAAATGCTTCTTCATCTTGGAGTTGCTGGGTTGCAAAGTGGAGATTAGTTGGCGGGATGGTGGGATGACCTTTCCTTCACACTTGGAGTCTGTGCTATGTTTGCTGGCTCTAATTAGTTTTTTCAGGTTGTTGCTCATCAGCTGATGAGCCCGACAGCCTTGAAGACACTCATCTCTTCCTTCAGACATTTTCACACATCCTGACATTACTGATTATTGACAATCCATGTTGGTTTAGTTTATGTATTATTTAAATACATGTGTTTATTACTCGTCTGGTCTCCCATTCATGTTGCCGCCTTTGAGCCGGGTTGTAACAGCATGTGTCAACTTCATCTTTCACTTCAATGAGTCAATATAAAAAATAAAAAGTTCTGCTCTGATTTTGAAAACTGTCAATTCATTATTTTATTGTCTGACAAACTTACATAATAGGCTTTTTGTGACCAGATAGTGGCTGAAAATAGACTGTACATGGGTATGCACTTGTGACCAGACCAAGATGATTGAATACTGTGTGTGGAGCCTTGTGTGTATCTAAAAGTGGCCCGGACGAATGACGATATCTGCAGTGATAGAATAAGGACGGAGCATATCTTTGAATGAGTAGTAAGAAGTACACACCTAGATACATGTTTATCGGTACTCAATGCATCTAAACTGTTATCCCTAAGCCTACTATCTCTTGTGCTTTTCCTTCCTTTTACCTGACGAGCAGTTTCACGTCATTTGCCTGTAAGTCCTTCTAAGTACAATAAGATTAAATAGTAAAGGAATTGAATAAGCGATATATCTGATGGCTTTATATAGAAGGGATCATGCTCGGTGCAACAGGTCGGGACACACGTGTGAAGAAATGCAAGTGCAAAATCTTGCTATCAGTAATGCTCCCTCAAGGTTTTGACAGACTGAGATTGTAATATAAAAAGCAAATCTAAATGTACATCCATCTGGATCCATGATGGTTAAAGAAGTCTAGGAATTGGGCCTCATGGAATGTGACGGTGAAACATCTTCAAACAAGGTAGAACATTAAAAACATGGCAAAACTACACTGCAAATGCAATGTCATAATTTTGCATGACACTGTTACCTAACATGAGTGCGACTGAACAGTGTGTTCATGTAATGCCTGTATGTGTGATCAAATCCAAACGGTCTTCTGTTTCCGAACCCAAACTATTTAGCCAGTGTTCATTGTGCACGTGCCAAATTGGAGTGTACTGTCATGAGGAGTGAGAGAGACAGTTTGCATGTGTGAGTGTACTGGCTAATGTGGTGCCTCACTGTGCCCAATAATAATGAGCTTTGTAATTAAAGAAAAAAGAAAAAAAGGTTTAGTAATTTGGTCACATCCAGTTGGTAACTGCTTTATTGTGCCAAACTGTGTGCCGAATAAAGCTTTAGGGTTCCAGAAATTGAGGAAAATACAAACAGACTCTAACCCGCAGTTGATTACACACATGGGCTCACGTCACAATTCCCCTCTCTCAGAATGAAATGCTGTCTATTGATTGGCTGGGCTTTTTGTCATTGATGGAGTCTCTCCAATTTGCCACAGAGAGGATTTAAAGAATAGGGGAAACAAGGATAACTCAGCTTAGCTTGCCTCTATCTTCTCTGTGATAAGCATCCAAAGCAGAGCTGTAGACAATCACTACTCGATGCTCATTCAACAGCCTTTTTGATCTTACTTGGCACGGACATGCAAACACCACCTGTACTGCAGTCCTGGCAGTCGCACACACACATCCGCTCTAGGAGGGATGAACGGTCAGAGAGAGAACGTGAGCACTCATTTGTAAATGTGTCTGTCCTTATCTTCTGTAGTGGGGAAGGAACAAAACTTAAATATGGAGTAATTATAGCCAGCAGGTGTAATTCCATGACAACAAACAACTGTTCAGGTATACAAAATCATTTGATTGCAATACAGTGCAATTGCCGCTATTTAGTGAAAAGAGTACAACTTCATTTATCAAACTAAGACCAACATTACGACCTCTTTAAATGTCTGCTGGCCACAAATGTGAATCACATATCTCCAGCTTAGCCACTTCCTAATCTTCTCTTCCTCTCAAGCTGAGCTGGTCTCTGACTGACACAAACAGCCGTCTCAAAGAAGAACACACAAAAACACGTTAGAGTGTAAATGCAAAATAAAAGGATCATTAGATTTCAAATACAGTTTTAACGTGTGCTTTTTTGGCGTGAGGATAAAGACGCACAGTATTCATTCATGAGATGTCCTGCTCTCAATTATGAAGTGGACAACAAATAGCTGCAATGTGAGCCACAGGCCTTGTTGTGGTCATGGTGAGTTTATGACCAAGACTGGGTCGCACTTCTCCCAAAATCATGAACCCACACTCAAGAGAAGACTGAATCCTGTTGGTATGGAGGTTGCATTCCCCAACAGAGAGGGGTGTGTACTGAAAACTGAAATCTCAGCAGAATTATCAAATCACCAGTCTGGAGCAAACACTATCATCTCCCTGCAAATATAGTACGGTCATGGATTCTGCATTGGAGCAGCAGTAATGTTTCATATTGCCCCTTTAACTGAGGATCCAGAATCAGATTTAGCTAACACAGCTAATGGATGTCGAACCAGATTTGGAGGGGATCAATAATATGTTCGTAATCCGACTCAAAGCCATGCTATGGACATGGCCCGACTTTCGACATAGGTGTTCACACAGGTTGTGACAGTCCCACATGGATATGTGGATGCAAATATATCAAGCTTTAAATACTCCAGCTTGTTGATTAGTGAGCTTCATGCAACCTCCCAATGCACATGCTACTGAATGCAATTAGTAATACTAAAGCCAGAGTGACAATCTGCTAAATGAGCAACGACTGCTTTATTTCTCATTCCGCCTTTGCCTGTATCTGTCCGGGACTCGTCATCTCCCAGAACCCACTGGGATGATGAAGCTGATCGAGAACACTCTGAACGAGAGTCATTAGAACACATCACAGACAATCAAAGATTGCTTTGATGAGAGCTCCTGCCATGAGAGAAGTAAAAAGGCTCGGTTTAAATAAATGGCTCTCTTCCATCTTTCAATTATTGTGTTGTTAGAAAACTCTTCTATTATCTCATTTTGAGGACAACGCATTAGAGGCTTGCATATCTCCCAAAGAATCATTATTCATAAGTATTCCCCTTGTCAGGTGATCTTGTGTCTTCCTTTTTAAAATATTTCTCTTCTACAAATTATGCACATGACTTAGCGACTGTTCATTGAAAGGGAGCTGGTCAAATCAGTGGAACAAAATCCAACTTTCACTCAGCTTAGTGTCCGTAGTCGGATTCCAGTGAGTTCTCTGTGAGTCCATACGCTTATAAACACAAAGCAAGTGTTCAGAATTAAGGCAAACTGACGACTTTGGCAATGACCCAGAGCTGGATGGCTACTCTCCAAAATGACCACAGCTGCATCAAACTCACTCAAATTGTGAATCAAGTGAACTGGTGCTGAATTGATTCTCTGCTTCCCCACAGGAAGAAAGAAAGAATCAAGTTAATTAAGGATTCTGTCACCACATTACAGGCACAACTCTGGGATCCTGCACTAGATATTAAATTATGCTCTCGTAGAATCTCCAAACCAAACATACATATATATATATATATATACTATATATATATATATATATATATATATATATATATATATATATATATACTATTTATATATATGTATATATATATACACACGCATGAAAACATAATGATACTTAGTATAGTACTTTTAATTGTCCTTCAAGGCATACCCTGTCAATTAAAGCTCATGATATGTGCTTTATGTACATACTACTTTTAGAGTTTGATGTTGTATTTTGAAAGAGGAAAACCCAAATATGTGTTTTCCGCTGTTGTTGTTTAATACACAGGAACTGCTAATGTAGCATGTGCATAGTATGTACATGTTCTGATGGAAACCCATCATTCACTATTGAATCTAATAATGACATATCCCTTTTTAAGAATGTAGTAAAACTATTTAGACATAATGCTCATATTTCTATCATATAGGCATATTCCACCGTGAGTTCCTTTGTCTGAGAGCAGAGGTTTTACAACTAGTGAGGCTACTGTTTCAAGAGTTTTGATTGATCCTCACAGAAAAAAGATTGCAGGGAATAGATCATAAGACAAGAGAAACACTCTCATCAAGTAACTCAAGATGACATGTAACAATATAACTAAACGTATGAACCTAAAGTCAACACTCAATCTAAGAAAGAAACACTCAAATGAGAAAGACAAAAAGAAAATGGATGATGATAAAACATAAAACATCAACTTACATGGGATTCCCAAATCACTCTTTTCTTTGGTCTCAGTTGACATCTGAAACAATGAACCTTGGGACGAGAAAAGAAGGGGATGGAATGGATGGAGGAAGGGAGAGGAACACAACAATCAAAATCAAACAAATAAGTCAAATAAAATGGGACAAACATGGCAGGACATGGACACAAAACCTCAACATGTTCCTTTGTGTCTTTCTTCCTTTTCTTCTCTCCTACATTTGGTTTAGGTGACTTAGATCACAGATCAATATAAAAAGGTAAAATACATTTAAATGTATCCCCATCATCAGAAAATTAAGAAAAGTATGAATTGAGGAGCCGTCGTGTTTGCAGGACGGTTACTGCTGAGTCATGCTGAGTGATCCACTTAGTCAGACAGAAGGTCTCCGATACAGATACAATGCTGAAGTACTGATGTATAATTGAAGTAGTGATGTATAATTGAAGTGCTGGTGTATAATTAATAAACGCAAACATAACAACCTGGTGCGCTTAAAAGCTTCTTGCCATACTAGCCGGAAGACACACGGATCATCAACAAAGGGCAAGAAAATCTGACGAGGTTAAGCGGGGTGATGTATAAATATCATCATATAGTAACACATGTGCATGTGTTGAGAGGCATGATGTGACGTTTCTTTGTTGCTATGAAGGTGGGATGGGCACCATTACTCTGGGCCTGAATTTGAATAGTCCATCTCTGTTTATTATCGGATTTCTTAACATTGTATTAGATGACTGCATTTATGCAACTGCACCTAACAAATATCACGCTGATACATTTCTGAATCCGTGACGACAGCGGAGCAACATGCCATGTCAGAAGACAGAAACTTTTCTGTGTTTCAATTAGAACACAATTGTTCAAACAAATACGAAAACACGACGGCGGGAAAAATTAAGTGTACCTGATTTAGTCAGAGCCAACACACACGCAGTGTGAATGAAGAAGACTAGAGCTTTCAATGCGGAGGTGGCATGTTTGATGCTCTGCAGTACCTGCTGAATCTGATGATTGCTATTTGTATAATACAACAAGATTTCATGTTCTCTCCCAACACTAAAGTTACAAAACAGCCAGTGTCTCTGGCATATTTTCTTTGCTCTGGAGGTACGTAGACACACACATTCACACAAATGGTTGCACCTACACAAACACACACACACACACACACACACACACACACACACACACACGTCGAGTAGGTAGTGAGGGAAATGTCATGCTCTCAAGGATGACACAGTGGAGCTCTGACGGAATCTGTTCCAGGAATCCTGATCAATATGCCATAAACAATGTCAACAGGCCAAAATATATAAAACAACACGAACTACAACAACAACAAAAAAAGTGAAAGACTGACAACTTTTGTCACAAGAACACACCCACACACACACTCACACACACACACACACACACACACACACACACACATATATATACACAGACTCACACTGATAAACAAATAAACAAAAAGAGAGGAGGCCCTCGGGCAGAATTGAGGTCAAATGGATTTCTACCTCTCAGGAGTTAACAGGACAACTTTAAAAAAAGGGCAGCAAGAGAGGGTGGAGATTAATAGAGAGGTGGGAGGTGTTGGTGCAGAAAGAACAAGAAAGAGAACAATATAGTGAGTGAAGTGCTTTTTTGAACACAAAGTCAACGACGAGTACTATCTAGAACATTACCTCTCCCCTCTACATTGACATTACCAGTAAAAGTTACAACTGTACATTGAGTGTGAAGAGCTGTAGTTTAAAATGTCAAACAGACATAGAGTGTAGTTTATTGAGTGTTTCAATTAAAATATCTTCTACACTTAATGAGGAAATATGTTGTTGTACTCCTGAAAAAAATATTTTGTGTATAACTGCTCATTGAGATAGAAGCAATAAAGCATGTTATGTCTGTGTAAAGATAGCATTTTCAAATATCCATCATCCATAAACCAAATGGAAGAATGGTCTAAGAATCACTCCAAGCCTTTCAAATAAACTTCAGCTATGAAATGCTGTGCATGCAGAAATCCCCACTATCAACCATACACACACCAACACTCTCTCTCTCTCTCTCTCTCTCTCTCTCTCTCTCACACACACATACACACACACAAACAAACACACACACACACACACACACACAAACACACACTCAAACACTTCATGGATTTCCGTAAATGCTACAGGAAACAGCTGAAACATTAGTGCTGACATAAAACCACGTCTGTGGAGTCATTTTAAAGACAGAAAATCAATCAAGGGAAATGAGCCTAAATCCATACCTCTCTAGGTTTTATGCCATATTCTGTGGCCATACCTCACAGGCCTCAGGGAATCCTTTAGATGGAGCAGAGGCACAGTATAATACACTGCATCAGTTGCGGGCAGGGCTCTGCATATACAGTAACCTCCATCAATAATGGGCCTACGGGCAAAGCTTTTTGACGGATTACATAATTTGATTCCATTAATCATGACACTGACTATCTCTTTTTCACATCTTTGGTCCGACATTGCCTTCATTCTATCTATTTTCCCCATCAAATGTATTTGACTCTTGCCAAAGCAAAGCAAAAACACCTTTAATTGATTTAGAGCATCCCGTGACCGATTTATCTATCGTGTCTATAGCAGATGCCCATGTTGTAATTACTCCTCCTTACTTGCTGAGCAAAGCTTGAAAACTCTTGAAAACAGCTTGACGACGAAGCTCCACGGATCGATTGCTTTTAAGCTGAGAAACTGCATCTTAATGTCGTGATGCCAGACCAATCAATCAACTCGGTGGACGCAGGCAGATCATGGGTGCATTCTAAAACCCACACTACCGTAATATTTAGTATGTCAGAACAAGATTAGGTACATCCCAGTACATAGTATGTCAAATGCAGAATGTCCAAAAATACCAGGACGTCCTACTGCATCTGGTTGCATTTCTAAGTATGCAAGCCAACTGTTTTTTTCTGGTTGTTCTGACCCACAACGCTCTGTGCTGCAGGAGATACGTCACATCAACTGAGCTGCCGAGAGAGCAGAGACAGCCTGATGACAGCTCTAAATTTAAATTTCACGCTACTGACTGCATATTCTATAAGATGATCATATGTGGAGTAAAAAGTGCAATATTTATCTCAGAGTTGTAGTGGAGTGATATCTGGCGAATTCAAAGAGGAGGATTGTAACCAATTCATTTTAGTGATACAATGGTGAATGTGTTAAAGAGTTAACTTACGGTCAACAGAGAAAAACCCTCAGCAAGAGAGCGAATGAAACTTTTGTGAGGGAGAAGGTGAACATTTTGTGAGGAAGCAGGTAAAAAGTGTTGTGAGGAAGCGGGTGAAAGTTTCGTGAGAGAGAAGGTGAACATTTCGTGAGCGAGAAGGAGAAGGAGAAAGTTTCGTAAAGGAGAAGGCAAAAGTGTTGTAAGGAAGCATATAAAAGTTTTGTGAGAGAGAAGGTGAACGTTTTATGAGGGAGAATGTGAAAGTGTTGTGAGGTAGAAGGTGAAAGTTTCATGAGAGAGAAGGTTAAAGTTTCGTAAAGGAGAACGTTTCGTGAGGAATCGGGTAAAAGCTTTGTGAAGGAGAAGGCGAAAGTTTCATGAAGGAGAAGGTGAAAGTTTCGCACAGTGATATAATTGGCACATGGTGCCAGCAGAGCTATTCCGTGCCGGCTGTTTGAGTTGAACGTGCAGCTCTCATCTCATTGGTGCTCGTGGATCTTAACATTGAACCCTCAATCCATGATTCCTTTCTTCTGAACAGGACTTCTGAGTTAGTTCATCAATATTTCCGGATTGAGATTGAAATTATGATTCTTTTAAATTCCCAAGTAAGAATATAATGGAATGGAATTGAGTTAAAGAAAAACAACAACAACTACATATAAATATTTATCACCAGAAAAGGACATTTAAAATCACCAACAACTATCACATAAAAGCCCACACTGTAAAATAAAACTGGTATCATCATACATATATATATATATATATATATATATATATATATTCTCATAAAAGAGAGCGATATGTATAACTGTTAGTATTTTTGCATGTGTATCGGGAGCCTCACATAGTAAATAAAGGCTCTTTCATCACATTTGCTAAACCCGTTGGTTGTCGGGACATGACGACTTACACTGTTTGGCTGAATGCAATTGTCCGTCGGGTCAATATATTTTTTGTTATATATCACAATTTGTATGAAATATATGTCAACATTACTTAAATGTGATGGCAACCCAAGAATATCTATCAATACTACCAGGAGAGTGCCTCAGCCAACTAAGTGGATGTTCTTGACAACCTTACTTCTATTAATATTCTTTTGGCAGCAGACATTTTTCTCTTTTCTTGGCAGGTCCTGAGAGTATTCCCCTTTAATGAAACTTCTTAAGTCACATGCTGGCATGATCCAAGTCTCTACAGTGTATGGCTGCCATGTGTGAAAGGAAAGACCAAAAAGAATTGGTGGCATAATTACAAGAACAAGTTTGTAATGTGCTCTCTCTCTCTCTCTCTCTCTCTCTCTCTCTCTCTGTCTCTCTCTCTCTGTTTCTCTCTTTTCCCTTTTCTCTCTCTCTCTCTTTTCTCTTTTCTGTCTCTCTCAGATGCGTGTCGTCTGCCAGTCACTCACTATTCATAAAAGTAAAATAAAAGAGTAAACGTAAAAAAAAGAGTAAACGTAAAATTGCCTCTACCTTGGAAAAACTGCTGCTGCTATATAGTTGTGCCAATATGAGTCACATTTTACATCTGTTTTTTTAATGTACCACACTACCACACTTGTTTTTACTGGTGTCAGAAATCACTAGGTGTTGGGGAGTGTGGATGATTGTTAGACATCAATATACATTACAACAAAACCAATATGTGATTTCTGGGGCCGATGGCAATCCTTTATTGTCACATTAATCTCTCTTCTTTCCTCTTTTCACTGAGTTTGACCCTTGTGTACATCGTGAGAGCAGCATTCAAACAATCAGCAGTCCTCTACCCTGTTGCCCTCGCCACCAAAAGTATCTGATCCGTGTTAATAAAATTATGCTGACAAATCTTAAGTAGAGGTAGAACTTTAACTGTGGTGTTCTGTCGGCGGATGCAGTGACTTTATACCAAGAAAGAGTAAAAAAGCTCTGAGTAAAATAAAAGTCCACCAATCTATGCAGTGGGCCTACTATAGAAACCCTCTGTGGCAAATTTATCATTTTGTGATATTGGGCTATATAAAATAAACTGAAATGAATTGAATATCTACCATGACTTATACATGGGTGTTTTTGTCTTGAGTAATGTACAAGAAATCGGTCAGACTAAGGTGTTAATCATGATGCCCATCAAACAACAAACCCATACATCACCTACAATGTGCACAGAAGAATAAAGTACATGTGTCAGAGCAAGAACAAATCCCTATAAAAACGGAGAACGGTAGGCTTCTGGAGGAAGGCATAAAACCAGCGGTTCTAAGGCAAGAGAGATGGCGACGCGGATAGGAGTCAGCAGCGGTTGCTGGAGGACTAGAGAGTGAGATGCGAAGACTGATGAAGAGGACGAGCGGTGGGACGAAAGAGGAAAGAAATGAAAAGTCTGGGAACAAGAAAACAAAAACTGCCAAACCTTACTGCGCTAATAAATATGCTCACAAGCTGGATAAAAGATACACAACATTTGAAAAGATTGCGTCCAAGAATATGTCCGGCACGTCGCTGGGGTATCTCGGCACAACCAATTGGGAAAGTCTGCCAAAGCCCACAGACTTCATTTGTTTATCTGGACACTAATGGCACTTGATTTGTCATAAAGGGTTGTCTACAGCTGGATGTATATTCAGTGAAAGACAGTTTATATGAAACATCTTCTTTTGTCTTAATTTGACGGATAATCAAAGCCTACACGTTTTAGGACTTGCGCTCCAGCTCCTCGGCTACCAAAGAGCCTGAGACACAGGATTTTATAATCAATCCTGATTGTTTAACATATTCAGGAAAAATATTACAAATACTTGAGATATCAGCTTAGTCAAGTACATTGCGTACATGACAACATCCCTATTCAGGGTTCATTTCATTATATTCAGGGATGATGTCATTATGGATCAGTGCTGTAAATGAACCCATTCATTTGTCAAGTTACGCTTCACTCGTTCTTTAGCTAAATATCTGAGCATGCATCACCACCCCACTGGCGTGCATTATCCAGGGTCAATTCACTTTCAAGTCCATTCCCATCTGAAGCACTCACGGCGAGACCATTTTTCCGAATGAGCGTACTCATCTTTCAGGGTTTGGTAGTATATATAAGACACAACTTCGATACATTTAGAAGAGATACATTAATGCTTGTGCTCTGGAAGATTCATTACAGTCAACTTACTTTGCATGCAGAGTCCGTCGGTACAGTTCTGGGAGTGGAGCAGCAGCCCGTCGCAGTCTTTTCCTCCGTTTTTAGGTGCTGGGTTGTTGCACTCCCTCCTCCTCCACTGGGTACACTCTGTCCCACAGGCCGACCACTTACTCCACTCGATCCACACACCGTCCACTGGAGGGAGAGAATGGGTAAACGAGCGAAAAGAATGAGAAACAAACAATAGAGGAGAAAAAGAGCATGTATGAAAAGCAGCTATATAGGGCGGAAACATGTAACATGAAGAAAAAAGAGGTGGAGTGTAGTAGAAGTCCAGGACAGAACACTTTGGGACCAAACGAGAATTGTCCAAAGAAGAAATGGATACAACACAGTAAAATATACTACATTGACACAATTACCATACATATGGATACAAACAGACGAGGATCCACTCACCGGTGCACAGTGAGGTGCAGGCCAGTTTCTGAATGGCCTGTCCATCACACGGCAGTCCTCCGTTGAGGGGGGCGGGGTTAGTGCAGCTGCGGGTTCGTTTCTGGAAGCCCCGCCCACAGCGACTGTTACATACCGACCACTCCGTCCACGTCGACCAACCGCCGTTCACTGTGGCAACCGAGATCGGTAACGTAATCAATAAAGTGATCCACAACAATCGTTTCCGCTGGCCAATGAAGGAGTTGTTCATTTCAGCTGTAAAATAATCCTCAAAACACAAAGACCTGCCGCGTGTTTTAGATTTGCCTGTTTGTTAAACAAATAGTAAGCTTCGTTTTACTCCAGAGGCCATAAATCTTACAATAAATGTGTGGATTGATGAACGCAATTAACAATTTGACACTTTCTGACATAAATAATGTGACTTTGTGGTGTTAGATATTGTTGGCCAGCTGTGGCTTGACCACTCTCATTAAGTATGCGTATTTGTGTTTCTGAAGCCTGCCACAAATTGCCCCTTGAGGAATGAATAAAGTATGCTGGATGGAATTGTAGCCGACATACCAACAAAAAAAAACTCATCTTGTGTGATATTTAAACAACTCGGTCTCTGATGAAGCAATCAAGTGGGCGCAGAGTTCATTCAAATCCTATTATATCAAAGAGGCATCATCCTCAATGGGTATATCTGTGATTGTAATGCGGTGCCATGTGACTGTGTGTCTCCATGGGCTCAGTGTGTGCGTTACACATGCCAGGAGGCTGGTTGTTTCATTTTTAGAGAGAACAGCTGGATTTTCCTGCACAACGTAACCACACACACGTATACACACACAGTCTTGGGCAACTTTTTGCTGCTCTTACTGGAGCGCAATGCTTTCCTGCTGTTCACACTCACAAATACACACAGCGAAGGGAACACTGACACAAATATGCCTACCCATGCAGTTGTATAACCTACACATAGTAAAACACACATAAACTGCCACGGTGCTTGCAGATTGCTTAACCTTAGACCCTCATTAGAGAGAGCAGGGAGAGGGCTACATTACTATTATAAGGAACTGGTTCTTTGAATTTTAGTTTTCTGAATGATAAAAAATCAATGTGTCTTGCATGTATATTTTCCCTTTCTTTGTCTCTCTGTGTATCTTTACCCACGTTCTCCCTCTTGCTGTCTTTATACTTCCACAAGATGTTCTTGCCCCTGTCACATTTAGACTCAATCACCGCTTCATTATTTTGTATTTGTGTTGTTTTTTTAAAGATAAGGGCGAGTCGACGGAGAGGAATCAGGTACAGAGTTAAAATGAGTCACAAGGACGCCCGCAGAGAGAGAGCTGACTTCCGGAGAAGTGGGTTGAAATACCTCTGCTGCATCTCGACAGCTCTGTCTCTGCCCACTGGACGCTGCCCACTCCTTTCCCAACGCTCGATTAGAAATGAATCAACAGCGAGAGGGTGACCTGTACAATCAGGTACAATCACTTTTGCAATCTACTTTCTAAAGGTTTGTCGACTCGATTTTCTTCTTCTCTCACCTGCCTTCTCCCACTCTCTTCTCCTTTGTCCTTACCTGTCTCCCATCCATCGATAGCTACACCGTTTCCCCCCCCCTTTATGTTTTGATTTTTTTCCGCAACTATTCCACCCTGTCAACAGTGTCAGTCGGGCCCTTGTGGAGCCGAGAAGATTGAACCACAGATTGAACAATCTATTTCTGTAAGGATATATCAGTGTCAAACCACTCCATCTCTCACTGTCTGCATCCAACACGCACACATGCACAGCTATTTTCGATTGAAACGCTCCCGGTGAATAGACACGGTGTAACGTTCCACAGAAACACTGTGCACGTGTTCTGCTATATATTGCTGTTCCTCAAAATGTTTCCCATTCTCTCGTGTCAGGCTGGCATTTGGTCAAATGAAAAAAAGAGCAGGCAAACACGGCATGTTTTGTGTTTTCTTTCCTCACAACAAGCTTTTTCTTCTCAGTTTTCTTCTTTTTTCTTTTAAACAGCTAGAGGAGAAAAGAGCCTGAAAGACACAACGTACACCATTCGCAAGTTTTGTATTCAAAGTTGTTGTTGTTGTTGTTGTCTTTCACAGCTGTGATCATAGGCTGCATAATTCATTTGATGGAGGGACACTTGGCTGAAAGCGCAGACATTTGGAAAGACTGAGTGCTCTAATTTAAAACTGAGGGCTGGATTGGTGGATTTTTAATTGGATGAGGTCAAGGGTGACAGGAGAATATCAGGCCAATGACAAAGAGCTAATTTCATGTGGCAGATGGGGGCTGGCTTGGCTGATCAGACACATGATTGGGTAGCTTCAAACAGCATTTCAGACGGTTTCATATGAGTAAAATACTCATCATAAGACACAAATAAAAGCTTGTCTGCATTCAGGAAAAGAGAACAATGACAATATGTGAAAAGCAAAACTAGTGTCTGGCTCACACACACACACAGACGGCAAACATACCGTAGACTATGACGGTGGCCGTAGTGCTCCGTCTTTTGGCCACGATGTTCTTGGCCACACACGTGTAGTTGGCTGTGTCCGACAGACGCGCTTGTTTGATGATCAGGTTGTGGTCGATGGTGATGTAGAAGTTTCGGTCCTCTGCTGGGTCAATTATTTCTTCGTTCTTCAACCACTCCACCTGAGAGAGACAGGGGGTGAGAAAATTAGGTCAGTATAAAGGTTTCGAACAGATCTGAAAAATGCAGCTAAGAACAGATTGTATTAGTACATTGTGTTATTGTGTAATGACACCATGGACTTTATCTAATTGTAGAAATGCCCGCCAAGTAACACAACTAGTGGAAACAGATAAGGAATTATTCATTCATTTATTGTAATGTTGCAACTTCAACAGAGCTTGCCAGTTAGGGACAATTAATAAAAGAATAACATAATCTTGCTCTCAGAACTGATCAACCGCAAGAAAAAATGTTATCAAAATAAATTTCTCTAAAATAGTCCATCTGGGAGAGCAAAAAAGAAAAGAGGGAATCCAGTTTGGTTGTTTGGGTTTAATCTTGTTTTCAATTGGTCCAGATGACAATTCAAGATGGTACGGAAAGACTTCTAAATGCAACGCTGCTTTAATCTTGTTTCTTTTGTTCCACATAGAATGAGCTTTGAGGAGACGCTGCCATGGTAAATACAAATAAATAAATGTTTGTAGGATAGAAGGCTCTGTAGCTATCTTGTTGTCTATCATGGTTCATCATGTAAAACATAATTAAAACATATTCAAATTAATCACATTTAAAATCCACATGCAAATAAACACACTTTGCGAGGTAGGATGTAAAAATAATAGGACTAATGAAATGATTGCCTGTATGTGGTTGTTTACACGGTTGTAAAGGCAAAGACCCTGAGCCCTTCACATCAGGGGTTACAGTGTGGAAGGAGGAAAATATCCCGAACATATGCTTTCACAAGGTACTTTGGGTGAAGGGTAGGACAGCGGGAAACTATCTTATTTATGAGCCGAATCACATTTCCTGAGCGCTGTATTTACTGGTCCAAACCCTCATAAATTCAGCATGTCCAAGTTTTATGGCCAGCACATAAATGTCCGAGTCACGTTGTTTAATTCACGTTGTTTAATTTCCTCCACCCGTCGCATTAGGAAATGGAAATCTCAGATGTAGAAAGGAGGAAATTCAGTGTTACTCTTGGGCTTAGTGCCTGCTCAGGCTCGGCTGTCATTCTTCTATTTCACTTATTCCACCTGCTGCTCGCTCTGATCTTTAGAGATTCAGCAGTGCTCTTTGGCCGGGGGGCTCACTGTAGCCTTGAATTCTCCATCTTAAGTGAAATGCTGTGTGACCTTTCAGTTTCCATTACAAAGTAAAGGTTATACTGGAGAATAAAAGCAAAGACAAACACAAACACACACACACACACACACACACACATATATATATATATATATATATATATATATATATATATATATATATATAGAGAGAGAGAGAGAGAGAGAGAGAGAGAGAGACACACAGTGTGAATGGTCAGTCGAGGAGTTCATCCTTGTACTTTACAAGTGCAAAAAATGTCACGTTGCTGTCTGGCAAACCAAAGCAAATACATGTGTGTAATAATAATTAGTATTTGTTCATGCTCAGGGTAGTTATATAAGCTGTACTGTGGTCACAGAGAAAAACAACTGCACAGGAACGCAGTACATGTGCTGCACTTTATCTCAGAGATGAAAGGTCACTGGTTGGACGCCACAGCCATGCATATACACCTGATATAGACAGAAAAGATGAAGATGGTTAACTTCATGCCACAACATTTAAAGTGAGAAAAACAATGTCAATTTATAATGATATGAATCACATAAATTGAGTTGTAGACCTGAACCTGTAGTCTTGTGTCAGCAGCAGATATTGCGGCAGTGATATTCCTACTTTTAGATGGTATTCTACTAGTTTGTTATATCTGAATTGTAACTTCAACAGATATGTTTAACTTTATTGGCTTAGCTCCTCACTTATAATAACATGATGTCAGACTTCCTTTACTATTTAAGGTGTGCTAAACCCCTTCGCACTATCAGGACTTAAAAGATTATTACTCGTAGGAACTATGTCATAGTTCGGAAATGATGCTTTTGGAATTGTGGGAATGATTAGGTTGAGACCAATATTGTCATTATGACATCATGAGATTGGCTTCCTTTATTAAGTTTGAGATTGTTTTAATAAAAATAGAAACAACTACGACTGGCAGAAGAGTTTTTCCTTTTCGACTACTGAATTGTTCTAAGCGTACACTTCATGTGAGGAAGTGTCTCATCCCTGACTTGAATTTGCCGCTCGGTGATCAAAGCCGCACTATAAAGTATCTGTGGTGAGCAATAACTCAGGGGACGTGGAATATCGTAGGGTGAAAGATGAATTAAGTTAGACTGGATAAAAAATGAAAATGATCCAAAGTGAAATCTCAGTTCACAAGCCCAGAGGCTATACATTTGAACATAATTCACAAAGTTCCACCATAACAGAGCACGGATGCTTAAACTCAAGTGTCGTGTTCAATGTACAAAGTATAATCAAAATCAAACCATCTCATAATACCATACTAATACCATACTACTCAGAATTGTTGTATCACAATCTACTATTCTAATCTCTTCCTGACTTGCTTAAACTCTGCTGTTCATGTTTTAACCATTACATCTATTTATTCTTAAAACACTGTTAATAAACTGTCAGTCGAAACTAATGAGCTCAACTTGGCCACCAAGTCGTCCAATTAATTAACCCGCAGACCTTCTAATTCATGAATTGCTTACTCTGGCTAACTACTGCAGTTATACAATATGCACACACAAGATGTGTGTGTTTGAGTGTGTGTGTGTGTGTCTAATAAGTGTTAGTTGCCATTGGATTAAAACCAACAGTCCTTTTGCCTCATGACACATCCTATATCAGGGAAATCAACTCTGCCATATATACAAATACACAAATTATTCTTTTGTGTTAAAAATAGTAAATTAAAAGTGTGAGCGCATACAACTTGCACGTTTGTGATGGAACATGACTGACATTGTAGGGATTATTATGTATTTATGTAATCCGTTGCTTAAGTCATCAATGCATGAATCATTTTAGCTTGTGCGGTGAGCTTTATGATGTCTGATCATATAATTTCCAAGCAAAACATTCTAATACTAATGCAGGCCTTCACTGGCAGCTTACATTCATATTAGTTGTAAGCTCTTGTGTGACGACAAACTGAAAATAGCGACGGCCTTTGATGATGCCTGAAGGTTGGACTGATGTGTCCTCCGCTGGGCTCAGACAAAGACACCACATGTGGCGGCTCGACTCGCCGCCACCGCATCATTACCCACAGCTGGTGTCAGAGAGTGTGTGTGAATGGCAGAAGGTGGCTGATTGGATCAAGACAACCCCGGGGGAGAATGTGTATTTGTTATTTTAACTGGTGCCCCCACATAGCCTGGCAGTCACGCACACGCATGTGCAGACGCATGTGCAGACGGATGTGCACGCGCGCACGCACACACACACACACAAACACACACACACACACACACCATGAACATTCTCTTAATTGCCATGCTGTAGATATCAAATGATGGCATTATACATGCCTGTGATCTCTCTCTCTCACACACACACACACACACACACACATACACACACACCTTTGACACACTGACGCGTACACACACATAAGCAAAACTCTTGTCCTGTTTCAACTGGAACACAATTTTAAAAAAAGGTTCAGGAAGAATCCATCCTCTTTTTAATACAAAGACAAATAAATCAAATGGCTTTCTTTTCAAAGGGAGGAGGGATTTTACTGATCAATTACACACTCACTTGGTTCATGTTTTTCTTTGTACTTCAACACAGTGACCAAGAAATTAATTTGCCCACAGGTATATATATAAAGCCTTGTGCCCCTGAATACTAGATAAAAGGAAGCTTGGCTTCCATCACTTTTTAATAAAGTACGTGCTCGTGCTGTTTGGATATTTTAATGTATTTGTAGGAAGGGATCTATACATTATTATTTGGAAATACTTCTGTAGATTGTCTCACTCGCAGCTGAAGGACAAATGTCCCCTCACTTGCTGTGCAATAATAAGGCACAAGAAAAGGGTCATATAGTGCACAATCTATTGACATGTGCATCTTTCTTTGGCAGTGAAACAAAACGATTGGTCGCATGCTGTTCAAGATTTAAGCAGGCCATGATATAACGATATATATATACTCCATTTTGTTGCATTTGAGAGAAGCTCAACATGTTATGAAACGCAAAGCTTTGCCGTATATCTGCTACCGAGAGCAGGGACATCGTAGTCACAGTGTGTCAGAGAGAGAAACACAGTGTAAATCTTGCAAAAGCAAAACAAATGGCACACAACAGAGCAAGAAGTGAGATAACAAAGAATATCTATGACGAATGCTAAAATATGACATGCTTTGTAGAGCACGACAAAGAGCCTCATATGGGAGTTGATAACAGAGTAGTGCTCCAGCGTCAATGGATACAATCTGCCGTTGAATCACAACATACAATTTTTAAAGTAGCAGCAGGGGTAAATACACAGATACACAACAAGGGTATGACGAAACACACCAGTCACAATACAATCTGATTATGCATGACAGGAACACCAAGCTGTACTGCATGTGTGTGTGTGTGTGTATGTGTGTGTGTGAGAATCACTGAAGTGTTAATATGATCATCCCCTTGATTAGCTGTATTATCTGGATCCCTTTAAGACCACAGATGAGCCACCAACGTGATTACTCTACCTCTGTGTGGGCGTGGACTGAGTGTGTGTTATTTGTCCCTCCATGATTTTAATAATTCCAGCCCCCAAAACAAGGACCCACTCTAGCGAGCGTTGACACTTCATTTCATGGCAATCTGAGGCCAAGGTGTTAGACATCAGAAGAGAGAGACAGTGGACAGACAAGGACAAAGAGCTATAGTCCTCTTTGTTTCAGCCGAGCACGGGGCTTGTTCAGGACAATTGGTTTTAGTTGCACGTATTTATTTGGCATCTGTGTCTGAATCATCCGGAGGATGTGCCTAAATGCTGATTCATGAAACTAAAAATAAACTAATTGCATCTGAGTTATATGTGTAAAGCTGTTTCCTCGTTAATTTTATGTCTACCCAAGCAATCCTGTCTCAGAAAAACTACCTTGATATCATTTTTTTTGCCAAGTAAGTTTTAAGGGAAACATAATTTAAAAGTGGCAGCTTTTTAGATTTTTGTGTTCAAAGTGCATGACTTTGACAGGTTTAGTAAACAAACTATGGTTTGTGTAGGTGAAAGATCATTAATATGGTTATATGTTAATGAATTGAACATTTAGGTATACATTTTAGCTTTTCAATATTTGACAAGGATTTCTCCTGAAAATAAACCAAGTTCTGTGATAGCCTAATCAGATCCATATGTCATGCTTTACTTGCTATGAGTGGGTGCATTTATAATCATACCATATAGAAGGCCATGTCAAACTCTCACTCAGAGTCCGACAGTAAAGTTGAATACATGTTGACGGGCTGCCTGAGGCAAACATTCGCTCTAAAAAGTTTGCATTTTACATCGACCAGAGCTGAATATAAGAATGTACTTGCTTGTGTAACATCCTGTGTGCTTCCTGTTTTATTTTAAAGTCCTGTATCTTTTGTATCCTCTGTTTCCCTGCACTTCCTGTCCCTGTGACTGTCTGCCCTGTCACTGATTGTTCATTCCCTTCACCTGCCCTCACCTGCCCTGCAAGTAAAGAGTGTTTTCTTCACCTCACCTCGACTGTCGTGTACTCCTCTGCTCCTGAGTCTCTGCCACTGCCCTCAGAAACGGTTCAGAACGTGACAGCTTTGCACGAAGCATTGTTGACATTGGGAAAGACGTGTATATCAAGTTGTCTGCCAGCCTCTGGGAAAACTACTACTTTGCGTATGTTTGCATAGACTTTTATGTGTAACTTTAGAGAAGCATATTCTACCTGCCAATCATACCAACCTACACAGCCCATATCCTCCCTACCAACACACACACACACACACACACACACACACACACACACACACACACACACACACACACAGCCAGATGTGCCACATTCATTATTGGCTCTGACCAGCATCTAGAGAGCCATCGGCGTAATTGCTGTTCTTGTTTCCATTTTTGAAACACTCGCACGTGCACGTATGCTCACATAGACACATTAATAAAGCCATGGCGCACACACACAACATGCGATAAGCCAACCTAGTTCTCAAGAGCCTGGTCAGTCCAGTCAGAAGAAAATAACCCCGGACAGTGATAAACAACAAAGGAGAAAAGGAGGACATTAAAGCAGGAAGGCAAGAAACAAAAAAGACAGATCACAGATGAAAGAGGGTCAGAGGAAGAGCCAGGACTTAAGGAAAAGGCAATAGTGGAGGCAGGCTGGAGAAAGCAGAGCAGGTGGGAGAGAACATATTGGGAGGCATAGACACAGACAGAAAGACAGAGAGCAAGGAGAGGTGGGATGAGAGCTTGGCGTTGGCAGAACACACCATCCATCTTTTCTCTTCTGCTGCCATCAGCTTTCTTGACACAAACCCAGACAATTGGCTATAACTGTCTGTGTGTGTTCATCAGAGGATAATACCAACAAATGACACAAACACACACACACACACACACACACACACACATACACACACCTACACACATACACACGCATCACCCGACTCCTGACGTGTAGCTAAGTAAAATAGTAATCAAGCTATTCATTAGTGCAGTAACAAAGGCCATTACTGGCTAATCAACAATCTCCAGACTCAATCGAGGAAAGCTAATAGAAATTGAATCCAACGGAGCACATGAATATGGTGAAGACTGTATGTGTGTGTGAGTGTATGTGAGATTGTATTTGTGTGTGTGTGTAGATATTGGATAAAACAATTAACTCATTCTGATGAGATGAACAAAAGGACTGTGTTGTTTCAAACAATTACAGGAGAGTAAGCGTCATTGTGTGAAAAACCCCGAAAACAATTGGTCTTAAATTGCTTGCCTCAGCATCAAATAAATGTAGCACTTAAACTGAAATCAGAGTCTAAATGCACCAAATGAAACTATGACGCACCGGGAAGTATTTCTTTTATACCTCGTTCACTGTGATCAGCGTACAAGGGCAGAGCACAGCGAAGCTGCTGAACCTGCTGCTGCTGCCGTGTCTTCGATGGGAACACGTGGCAACACATTGAGTTTGTTCAAGACAATTAAGATGCATTTCTATCTGTATACACAATAATAGGAACTCTGCTATCTTGCATAGAGCACACTCAGACAATAGAATGCATTACCAACTGTTCTTTGTGACTGATGTGGTGAGACAACCCTTCTTTTAGCACATCTGTGCTCACAACATATTATACAGAATGAAGGAAACATCCAATTACATTAGGCATGCTTCATAACATTACCTCTGAAGTATTGTAATTTGAACTGCCTCTTACTTAAAAGTTTGTAGCAACCATTCATTTAGGAAAACAAGTGGCTGTGTATATTCTGCTTCCTCCACACTGCTGTGACTTCTCTAGGCATCTCTAAATCTGCTAATGTGTAGCATTGTAACCAAAACAAATGGGTGTATCCAAACCTCTGGACTCGATGTCCTCTTCACGTCAAGGATTACCCCTCACTGCCACCTCTACTACAGTAACACAGTGTTCATCTGCACTGTCCTGTTAGTCATCCCTTACTTTAAACCAAACAAAACCTTCCTTTGTATTTTGGCCAACGAGTTTAGCCCCTTGCGGTTGGTAGCATACACAGATTATGTATTACAGTGTCTTGTTTTACGTACTCCAAAATGACTTAGGCTATATGCCGCATGTTCCCAACTTCAAATGTACATTTTAAAGAGTGTGTATCTATTAAATACGTATAGTGTAGGTGTTTAAGAACTAAGTAGGAACATCTAACATAAAAAGGCAGGGACAAATAGTTTCTCTTTGGGTTGCCATAAAAGAACTGCCTCTTACTTAAAAGTTTGATTTAGTAATATATGGCAGGAGCAAACCATGCAGACAATAGGCCTTCTAAGAGACTGGAGTCATACACAAGCAGATACTACGGACAAACCAAAAGGAACTATGTACCAAAGACACGGACCGACCAAAGAAAGTAGAATAAACTGGTTAGAAAGATAGAAGAGATATACCATTAAAATAAAATACGGATAATGTATTAGTTTCTATGCTATATTTAAGAACATTGTCGACGTCCATGCAGTAGTTGGGGTCAGTAACCACTCAATTACATTGATTGTGGTAAGTGTGATGCCCTGCAGTCCAGCTGTACTATTTCATATCCCCGTCTTAATTGGCTATACCTTCTGGAGTTTCTGTCTGCATCCTTTTTCCACTTGGGAGGTGATTAGGACAAACCTGCTACTGCGGGGAACTAACCAACCCACTACAATACGATACACGGCAGGACTGGGCCGGCCGAGCAGATTGCGCAGGTTAACGAGAGGTCACTGTAGACGTGCACACATATAGAGCGGATGTAAGTGAGTAGAGCATCCGTGTGTGTATGTGTGTGTCTGTGTGTGTATGTGTGTCAGTGTGTCTGTGCCTTTATGTGGGCATGCCGACACAGGATTTTAGAGGCTCTGACAGCGTAATTAACTAGATCGAGGGGAGTGACATAAAGACCTAATTAACCACATGGACATAACTGGGCCACGGTGGACAATTATCCCACACTGATGTTCGAAAAGGCATCTAAGAGTTGTTGTTTTTAGCTTTTTATTCATTGTTGTTAGAGATTTTATTGCATGTATTTTCAATAAATTAATTAAGAACACATTTTATCTTGGTTATTTTCCCTGATATGCAACAAAGAAAGACAGAGAAACAGGCCGGGAGGTTACAATATATATTTGACCATAACATCATTCCATAAAAAGTGATGGAATATTTATTGTGAATTATTTATGTTTTGTTTCTGTAAAAATGTACATTGATATGCCAGAGATATGTTTTTAAATAAGAAAAAATCCATTGCGTGTGCTTGTACTACACAATTAAAAACAGCAATATATATATATATATATATATATATATATATATATATATATATATATATACTTCACTGTATAATCTATTGAAACTGATGTGTGGCCAAAAGCAGAGAATTCTCCGAGGTCCTGTTTGTGAGTGGAACTAGGGTTGAACGTATGTTCGTAGAAGACTCGTATACCACTAGCAATTAAAATGTAGTATCATCAAGGATGATGTATATCTTAGAAATAATCTCCAATGTGCAGTAGTTGAGGAAGAGCAGGGTGCTCTTCAAAGTAGCCCATACAGACAGAACTAGGACACAGGAGGACACGAGGTCGGACTGGGACAGGCCTACAAAGGTCTATTAATAACCTACGACTCCACCTCACCTCAGTACACTTCAACTGAATGATGCATGGCACACACGGATGATACGCGAGTCATATTTTACTCAGCTGTGACTTGTGATTTTAAGCATTAATTTGGCCAGATTCAGCCCATGAAATCATTTGTAGCTATAGTATGTCCTGAGAGCTACATTAAAGTCACAACGTCAATGGTTCCCTTTGTACAATGTAAGCTTGTAAATTATATAAAGGAGAGAGTGAACGAAGAAATGGGAAAACAAATAGAAGCAGGTGAATTGAAGGAGAGGAGAGGAAATGAAAGAAGAGGTAAAACAAGGAACTTGCTCAGCACTAAAGGAGGTCACAGATGTGCAGAAACAGAAAGCTTGCACTGGCTTCTCTAGAGTGCACACATGCACGGACGACACACGCACGCGCGCACACACACACCACACACACACACACACGCAGACCCAGTGTTACCTCTGAGATTTAACACAGGTGCAGATGCTTCACAGTGATCTATTAGAGTCACCCTCTCATGTCAACATTTAGGAGTGCAGAGAGAAAGGGAGAGCGAAAGATGGATGGTGAAAAATCTCAAGAGAGGGTGGGATATATAGAAACCGTATTTCGACAGCGGGAAGGAGCGAGAGAAACGAGAGTTAGGGAGGCAGTGATTATTGTGGAGGAGGATGTGGAAACAGGGAGTGCAGGCTAGGAGCAGATATATGTGGGTGATCCATTAAAACTAACGCGACAATACCAACAAATAGGAAGAGGAAGCGAGAGAGGGAGCCCGTTGGGGGAATGTGTGTGTGTGTGTGGGGGGGATGGAATAAACAGGGATAAATGAAAAGGAAATGAGGAAATGAGGGAGTATGAGGGAAAGGGAGGGCGATATGGAATTTCTGTGTTATGTCACAATTAGGGAAGAAAGATGGAGCAGAACTGGACGGAGAGGAAGGAGTGGATGGAGGAAGGAGTGTAGAGAAGATGGAGAGGATGTACTGGGGAACTCTAGTTGGCCTAAAGGTGCGTTCACACCAAAAGCAAAGCGATTTTTCGCGCCGCCCAAAACGCGTGAGTTTACTCGCGCGACCATTCACCGTGTTCTCACCATGAGCGTCGAGACGCTCCATGAGGGGCAGGGCTTATCTCTGTGTCTCGTCTCCGTAAAAAACGTTATAATTTCCTTCATCCACCACAGAATAACTAAACAATACTTCTGCTTTATATTTGTTGTGAACATCCCACACACTAACGCCCTCGTGTTTGGGTGCATGACATCACCCGTAGGCTCACACAGCTCACACAGCCGATGAAGTTACTGTTACGTCTGAAAGATTTCCGCTTCCATCGCTAAGAGAGCGGAACACAAGAGCTGATTGGCTCGAGTTGCGAGATTACCATCTCAAAGTTGAAATATTTCAACTCGAGGCGGAAATTGTGCCGCTGAACACGCGCTGCTGTTAACGCGTCGGCCACATCGCATCGCCCCAAACGCCCCAAACGTGCCGCCCGGAAAAATATCGCCTCTATCGCAGCCACAAGCGCCTGTACGTTGACGTTTCATGGGATTCGGTCGCGCGGAATTTTTTTCTCGTTTTTGGTGTGAACACACCTTAACACTTGAGGCATGTGAGGAAAGAGGGAATGAAAAAGGAGTGCAAATTAGGAAAAGACAGGGGGAAGTTGGCGAAGGTATATTTTTATATATCCGAATGCTGTCTCAAAACACGGGGTGTGTCGATGTGAAAAATAAGGAGAAAAAAAAACCCAATCAACAAGGATCAGAGACACAGGCATTACAGAGATGGACTCGCACTCTGGAGGAGTGACAGACACACTTTTGAGGTGTTGCAGGTGGTTGGTGGGTTGATGTGAAAAGGAGTGGAGAAAGCGAATGAGACAAAGGAGAAGGGCAGTGACATTAAATGATAAATGGACCTTCGCTTGTATAGCGCTGTTCTAGTCTTACGACCACTCAAACACCACATGACATCACTCACGTCCATTCATACACTGATGGGAAGAGCTACGGTTCCACCAGCAGCAATAACTAACATTCACACACTGTAGGTACAGCTATACAGGAGCATTGTTGGGGTTAAGTGTCTTGACCCAAGGACACATCGATGTGGGCGAGTGGAGCTGGGGATCGAAGCATCGATCCTCTGATTGAAGGAGCATCCTGATCACCACTGAGCCACAGTCAGCCATTGAAGTAAGACCATTATGAAAAAGGGCATATAAGTGACGGACCGCAACGTTTGAGGCGTGGCAATGCGGTAATACCTCGGGGTATGAATAATTCCTCTGAGACATGAGGCGCTGTAATCTTCTCAATGTTATGAACTACTACTACTTCATTAAAATAATAATTATTAAGACTTTTTTTCCCACTTGCTGTACTTGTAATTATATATTTCCATCAGCATTTGAAGGCTGCTTTGGTCAATTATACTGGAAGAAAAGAGGAAGGCGTCAGCGAATGATTTGTTTGCGAAATGAAATATGGTAAAAAATAATGTTTTTCCTTAAAATTGCTTACTTGCTCTGAGAAACAAGAACTCATATCAAGAAAATAAAAAAAAACAGATGATTGGAATGAACAGAAAATAAATGAACAAACAAACAGAGTACACAGAAAATCACAAAAAACAGAGTACACAGAAAATCACTCAGACTAAGGATAGAAATGCACAAGGATTGTGGATGGAGCAGGATAAAAGCAGGAGAAAAAAAACAACAACAACAAGAACAGAGATGACAGTTTGGGGTGAGTGAGCGTTAAGGGATGGGAAGTTGAAATAAGACCCTGGGCTCCAATCATTAGAGGAAAAGCCAAGTAGAAAAACATCCGAATCCACTCAACAGCTCAGACACGTCGGGGAAACGTTTCCCCAAACAGATGCTGACCTAGTAACAGCTCGAATCAACACCTCAAATATCACCAGGGAAAAGTTCACAAGGAAAAATACGTTCTAATTGTGATAGAAGAATTGAAAGTTCGGAAATTAAGATATTAAACCTGTTCTCTTCTGTTTGAGTATAGCCTGCTGTACTTTACGTTCTTGACTAATGTGTTAGCCCTGAATGAGGTGAGGCAATATTTGATCTTGCAAAAATTCGGCAGAAAACATGTTTCATGAGAGACGAGTAAGATATGGAGATGGGAACATTCAGAAACTCAGAATACCTATATGCACTAAACTGTCAAATGTTGACCATAACATTGGGATTCATTTATTAATTTTTGTATTTAAGCATAATTTATACTTCTTAGCAGATTCAGGGATTCCAATTCAATTATTTCAATGCAAAAAAGGTGCATTTCCACCCCTACATAAACAAACAATAAGAATCAATTGAATGCCTGAATGCTTGACACAACACGCCTCCTTCAGGACTGTAGAGTTTCCTTCAGACTTTAAAAGCAGTGTGTTGCCTTACTGACTTTCACGATTGCTGTAAGCCAGTGTTGAAATGATTGACAGCTTGTTAAATTATAGAGCCGCCCGTGAACGGTTACGGGTCAATGCGGTAAAAGTGTTGAAGGCCTCTCTCCGTGTCTCGGTTGTTTTCTTTATTTTTCCGGAGAGTGATGTATTTCACATTTTCCCGCTTAACCCTTGAGTTCACTAAGTACTTTAACATCACTAATGGCGACGACAGAAGACGGAGAGAGACATAGGGAAGAAAGTAACAGTGGGGATGAAATGTGAGCAATGGAAGAATTCGCTCAGGAAACCACAGGACACCAAACTGCTGAAGATAATTAAAGTGTTTCAACAGTATGACCTAAAAACACTCACGAGTCAATGACTTGACTCATTTTCAAATGAATGCTTTCCTGGCAAGTTTCACCGTATAGCTACGTTTTTCTTTTGTTTATTTGACATTTCATTTTAACAATGACACTTACATGGTTGCAACACCAATGTGCATCCATGATTATCAAAGGAACATCATGGATAACACAAGTCACTTGACTTATTTCCCTGTTGTAACGTTTGCTTCATCCAAAGATTATCCATATGTCCGTTTATTAATTACAGAACAACCACCATTCAGATTTCAGAACTGTAAAAGGATGTCCAACGGCATTACATCGATGTATTCAGAGGTGGATGTATGGGGTTTCAAACCAGGAGTGTCTGCTTTGTGATCAGGATTCATGCTTCAGTTCCCTTATTCATTTCAGAAGGACATCGAGGAAGTCTCTCACTCTTTGTACACATCAGCAAAGACGTACTGGGTCCTAGCTGTTTGTTAACCGTACCAACTATTTTAGTTGGGTAATGTTATGTTTTGCATGAATAGATATGAAGTATACAGTATATTTGTGTTATGAGTGGCAAGCTAAGCATTTCAGTACTATTCTAACACATAATTGTGTATGTGTGCAGGCATTTATTCACACGTAAACGTGTGTGTAGCTGTGTGTGTGTGTGTGTGTGTGTGTGTGTCAAAGCTGGTTCACTGTACAGTGTAGCTGTGGTAATGACACTCCATAATTATTAAAGCATGAAGAGGCTCTGAGCTGATTGGGGGCATGCTAATCCTTTTTAATTGACTCTCCAGCTCTCCAGTGTTATTAAAACGGCCCAATAACAAAATCAGCTTTGCTTTATTAGCCGGGTCAGCTCACCTATGGGAGACCTCCCTGTTTGTTGGCGTTGCATTTTGTTTCATTACATTCAGATTTGGAGATACATTGATGTTCAAATAGAAGTGCAAGTGCAGGATACTGGGGTGAGGCGACAGAGGTTGGGTGTTAAACGTGTTTGATCTCAACAATTTATGTTGGCCTTTATAATTTTTTATCATGACAATGTTTTTTCCCTAACCAAACATTAACTATGAATGTTAACTTCTTAACCTTAACCATCATATGCATCTGTTGGAGGAATAATCATCTGCAAATTGGGTTTCCACGGAGTTGTTCTTGTTGGTTACTGAGTTGATGACATCAATGTTTTACCGTACACTATTAAACTGAATGTGTTCAGCCAATAAAATAAACAACCTCATCAGCAGATTTGTTAACCTGCATTAGTAAATGTCTTGCAGACAAGTTTGCATTGCTGAGTAAGAAACTGCAGCATTGATTTTTTACAATTTTGACTGAAAAAATAATGCAGGTTCCCGAAAGAGCTAAATGAGCATCGTATCTCTAAGTGCTGTACATCGGCCTCGGCAAGGTCACAAGGTTAAGACTAAAGCGCATTTACCTTCAAAAGAATGATGCTTCTGAAACCAGAAAAGCATTCACAGGGCCAATAATTTGTTAAGCAGTCTCGTGGTTAACACAGCTCATCAGAATGGAAATCATACTTGATGTCACACCACCTTTTTGCAGGAGAACTGTGTCATGGCAGTCAAATATTCTATGATCACCTATAATTACAAACACATTCTCTCTCACAGGGAGATAATGTTCCGTTATCAACAAAGTCACAATTATGAAAATATGAATTGCTCTGACAATGACCTCCTTTAGTAACTCACTGAAGACTACTTAACGGAATAGTGACGTTAGTGAAAAGCAATTAATTGGTGGCAATTATTTAAAGCCCTGGCTTATTAAACTTCTTCAGACTTGGTCATAAATGAAGAATTTACTCACCCAATTGCTCGACTAGTTAAGTGTATGAAATTATCTCTATTTCTTGTTCGCAGTAGGACTATTTTTAGGTGTCAAATTATTGGATGAATGCATATCTAAGATATCTGCCGTATTATAATAATATATGCTCAAAGGCTTATAGGCTCGTGAGCACAACTTTACCAATTTAAAAGTTGTCTGCGCCTCTTATTAAGACCTTCTTAACGATTCATACAACCGGACACAGAGCAGAGTTTTGTTATTTGACACTGTCGCACCCGGCGTCAAAACAGAGCGTTCATTCATCCGTGAGAACACTGTGAGGGCCGCCGGGGGCTGCGCGGCCTCGCCGCCCGGCCGTGCAGTACACTCTCCACTGTCATGTCCCCATCAATCCGACGCTTTGTCTCAGAGCTTTGTCAAGGAAGACAGACAAAGAGACAGGAGTCCACAGAATAGTGTTATAAAATGTTAAAAGAGGTGGAGTGAGACAGGAAAGCGAGCGAGGTTTGATTTAACACAGACTATCTGTGGAAACAGCCAACAGATAAGCATTAATTACAACAAAAAAGAGTGACGGGTCAGCGTTTCAACACCCTTTTCCGTGTCACTGCCAGACAGACATTACAACAGGGTTAATTACGAAGGTGGACTATCCCATGGTGTTGCCAAGGCCTTTGAATGGGCAATGAAAGAGTTAGAGAGTCGTTTCTTCTAATCAAGGGGATCTACGCAAACGCCTTCATTATCTCCTCCTCTCATACTTCAGAGTCGAGCACCCACTCAACCCTCCACATACCACACTCACGAGGAACTCAGACCTCTGACCACAGAGAGACATTCTGCATATGATCAGTGGCCTCCATACGTTGTGAAGTCTATGAAGATGGAGGGAAATAACGCGTATCGAGTCGTCGCTGAATGTGATGAAGAGCTTCCCTGTTTCAACTGTGTTTGTTATTTTCGTGAAATCGCCTGAGAGAAAGCCAAGATTCATGTCTGGGTGAGGTGATTTTGGAAAAGAATAAAGAAAAAGTAATAAAAATATGACTGCACTGAGAAAACGAGCAAGCGGGAACAGAATGTATTTTTAGCTGTAAGAAAATACAGAGAAATTAGTCAATACAACAGCGAGGAGATCCGATAGCTGATGCTGAGATTCTGCTGAAAAAAGACGTGTCCGATGCAGCTCTGCAGTCTGCGGCTCCTCACATCATCGTAAAAGGCCTTTCAAAGGTCCTCTAATCGCAGCTCACATGAGATGATGTGCCGTGTACATTGTCTCCTCCCTCTACCTGTGTATATGCGAGACTTTATCCTTTTGAAAATACAAAGTGGTCATACAAGACCACACCTCTTTCCAGTGTAAAGCAGTAGAGAGGGTGTGTGTGTGTGTGCGCGAGGATTCACAGTCATCAGGTAATGGTCAGAATCCCTCTTGACCAACCACAAGAACTTTACATCACAGACGTCAATCTTCTAAATCTGCCCCATTTGTAAATTACTCTGCGGTTATAGACCATCGGAACCGCATTTTCAATAAACTCCACACCATTTCAATAATTCACATTCGGCAAAAAAGAAAAGAGATTGCCGACTAATCTGCGGATTATGGTGATGATTTCTGACAGAGGTTGAGGATCGAGGTAAAATGTGATGGGAGATGAGCTCGGGGCTTACTATGCTAGCTCAAAGAGGATTAAGGTAAGGATCTATTGGGGAAGAGGCATTACATAAATTGTTTTTGAGCACAGAAACACACACACACACATACACACTCACACACACACGTTTCTCCAGAAGAGTGCCGGGATAAAATGCCTTTAATTCTTCTGTTGTGTTGGTCACAACATTTTTCAAAGCTAATTGAATATCCAGTGCTTCACTTGATTGAACAAATTCTATCTATTGATCATTCCCTTTGGGTTCATTCAATAAGATTCATTCAGAAGCAAAAAAACAAAGAAAAGAGGCCATTCTATTAGCGTTTCTTTGCTGGATAAAATACGTGTTTCACCTCTAAATCTGTTTACAGAGTTATTGATTGGTAGGTTCAGGGGAAATATATACGTGTTGGATGCATTCATAACTTTTACAGCATTTAAAGCATTAGTTGGTGAGGCCGAAAGGAACATTGAATTCCAGTGAGATCTGGAAGTGGTTTAAAGTTAAAGGAATCCAATATATCTGCTTCCATCTCTGGGCACAGGAGGAGCGCTCGTCTTATTTGTCAGACAGTTTAATTCACACTGTCACCTTCACTGTCCATTTAAAGCAGTCCAGAACCACCGATGTTCTAACCTCCAGATCAACTCTGCTCGTAAACGTCATCGTATGACACATTAACAATGGTGACTTCAGGGACTGTGTACAGTAGACTGAATACGCTTGTGAGATTGAGGTAGCCATGAGCGCTTTGGCCAGGCTGCACCACTGATGCCTTCTGACAGGAAAGTCTGCTTTGATTTGAATCAAAAACAATAATTTACACACACACACACACACATTCTGGTGTCTGGACTTATTCCACACAAAAAATTTACTTAGATACTATCTGCTAATGTGTGCGTGTATTTTGTGCGAGTTGTGGCTGTGCCTCCTGGATTCACACAAACACACATTTGAACAATACTATACGAATGTCCCAGCTACTTCCTGGTTGTATACAGTGTATGAGCACTGCCTGAAGTAAAAACGTTTCAGTTGCCGGCTGTGATCGGCCACGTAAAAGCAGCCTCGGAGCTGGCAGCTGGATGCGAGTGTCGCTAAAGGACAGCGAGACACACAGCGGAGGCTGCCGCTGGACGTGAAGCCTGGAGCGGGAATCCAAATCACAAGGACACGGGGTGCACATGACAATGACATGTTACTTGAAGTTTATTGTGATATAAATATAGAAAAATATATTGAAACACTGTCTCTGACTTTACTGAAAATCTTGAGAAGTGGAAGATTAAACCCAGATAGGTAATGTATAGGTTGAACCGTAAGCCATTATAAGTGGATAACTTAAAGTGTGGATAGAGTGGTTAAGAATATGACAGGAACTTGACCCGGCTCCAGACGCATATCCAGTTACTGTCTGACTCTGTGTGCATGTGTGTGTGTGTGAGTGTGTGTTAGAGTTCGACACTTGGAGTTCCTGTCACCACACACTGATGTGTTTATTTCACTGCAGCTGGGGTAATCACTCACATGCAGAGACAGAAGCAGACAGGCACACACACAGAAATATGCTCATATACACACACACACACACACACACACACACACACACACACACAAATACATAACCCCACCTGCTATGTAAAGTCTACTGGTTTTGCCTGGCCACTCCCACTCGTTAGGTTTCAAGATAACAAATGTATTCCTGTTGTCAGGCTGCTGCATACTTTTGCAACATTAGTCTCCTAATAAACGTCACAATAGTTGTGGGAAAAATAAACAAATTCTCGGATACTCGGATCAAAACTTTACAGTACTGTTTGGTTTCAAGCTTGATTTTTAAGAACAAAAGTTATTATGACCTTGGACCAGAAAAGTTATAGATGAATAATTAAAAGAATAACATTTTCTAAAACTTTTCATCGAAAGTGAACATTGTGCTGTGCTTGTGGCAGGGTGTCTGACTTCCCCCTCTGTGTCCATGAAGCCTTTCCTGTTGAACTGCCGAACCCGGCCCGCTGAATCCAATAGCTTTCCACAGCTTTTTAAGGCTTTCCATCACAGTCTAAAGAGATTTCGATGTTTCTCAAGGATTTCACAATGCCTCAAATTGTGTCTCTCAGGAGCTCAAGATTGAAAGAGAGGAGGACAAAAAAACACTTGATGACAAGAGCGGTCAGAGGAAAGTAAAAAGGAAATGATGCCGCATCGGTTGGTGTGTAGTCATTTTCTTTACAATCTTGGATTGGTTTGACCCTGACCTCTCAAGGCTAACAGTTGTGCAGCAGTTAAAATGATCCCTGGTTAATCTGTCCCTTAGTGTACCTCTTGTCATGCTTTAATGTGTGTGTGTGTGTGTGTGTGTGTGTGTGTGTGTGTGTGTGTGTGTGTGTATTTAAGGAGTCAATCCTTCGGTGTGGTATGTTGACAGTCACGTGATGCCAGCTGGGCGTTGTGATGGGGGTATCACGTATCAGGGCACCAACCGCATCACATTGACAACTTTACAACTGTCGTCAACTGGTCGACAAGGCAACCGCACCCGCTAAAATTAGAACATTTTTAAAAAAGGTCACAAGACATCAGAGCTGTCAATCAAATTTGTAAAAAAAGAGTGTGCGTCAGTGTGCGTGTGTGTGTGTCGAGGAGCGAGTGAGAGAAAAAGGAAATAGAGGAAGGAAGTTAAGGAAACTGAGAATGACAAAGAGAGTGGCAAAAGCAAAGAGAAATAAAAAGTCAGAAGAGATTAAAAAAAAGAAAGTCAGAGCCACAACCTGAGGTCATCAGCAGCTTTAAAACCTAAATCCTTTTAATCAGCCTGGACATAGATATAGTGCAGGGGACACAGACCAATCCATTTGCCCTGAGATCCTATTATGACAGGAGAAAGTAATGGAAAAGGTTTGCAAAGTGAACACACTAGAAAAATAGTTATTGTGGTGTGTAGGTGTATGTGTGTGTATGTGTGTGTGTGTGTGTGTGTGTGTTAATGTATTTTGTTTAAACAAGTGTTAAAAATAAAGGAAGCAGATGAGACAGGAGTAGTAATGAGTCTTTGAGATCTGTCTCTAGAGGACGGAGTGTGAGTTGTTAGTGTGAATGTGTGTGCGTGTGTGTGTATGTGTGTGCGTGCGTGTGTGTCAGAAAGCGAAACGAAATGAGTGAAACGTAGCCTCCAAGTCATTATGGCTCCTCCTGTGTGAACATATGTCTTTATATGATCAATGCATTGTTTGTAATGCTTGATTAACCGCCCAGATTTTCTAGGAGTGTGAGGGCAGGAAAAGATCACTCCGTTATTCCAAACCTTCTGTTCAATTATTTTTCTGGCCCCTCCTCCCCTCCGACACACGTTGTACAGCGGTCGGTCTGAGTGCCTCCCCGAGCCCCCCTCTCTGTCTATTCCCCCTTCCCCCCCACCCCTCCACCCCTCTCTCAGGGGAGCTGTGTACTTAGAGTCAATTGAAAACGACTATCAAACCCTGAGGAGCGACAACCTGATTCAAAGTCTCCTTATCCGGCAGCGCAGCCCTCCAAGAGCCGCGCTGCTCGTCCCCAGCGACCAACTAAATGAAATTATGTCTTTTTATCCATTCAGGAGGGGAATGCAGCCAGATGAAACCAGGAGAGTAAAAAAACTATCTGAATTGCCAATGAGGTTCTTCACTGTAGTTTAAGGCCCTCGGGGAGTAGAATTGACATGTGTGGCTTTCCCCAAAGTGGATGTTCACCGGACGACACGTCTGATGAATCAATGCCGATGACGGCGTAGCAGCGGCAGACACACAACGTTCTCTTACATTGAGAAGGGTTGTGTTGGGAAGTAGTGTGTGTGTGTGTGTGTGTTTGTGTGTGTGTTTGTGTGTAAGGGGGTTAACCACACTTGTGTTCACATGCATACACTTGAAATCCACACCCAGTCTAATCACTGGCATCGCTGGAACCCTCTGACCTCATGAAGTCGGCAAAGTGATCTTGAGCGAAAGGAACCATCTTAAATGACCGAAATGATGATGGAATGATTTGATTCCCCCAATGGGAACTTAAAATTTTTCCCCTTTACTGAGAGTTTATTCACTTGTGTTTTTCACTTTTCATCAATATGTGCTTCCGTGCTAATGAAACGGTGCTTGATAGTATTTCCCAGTCCTTTTGAAGACAAGGACTTGCGTTAATTATCCTCATTATTTCCTGCAGAGCTCAGGTACGGCAAGAGAGACTAAAGCGGTTTAGCCTGAATTCATCATTCAACTCAAATTGGCTCTCCGGGGATATTTAAGTCAAATTCAAACTTGGGATGAGCGTTACTTCGTTGCAGCACCACTTTCAAGCAACTGTCACTCAAAACAAGATGCAGGCTGCTCCCCTGACTTCACACTGTGAATAATGCAACGTGATACAAATCGTTATAGTTGTGAAAAACTGTTGAATGTTTAAAAACAAGACAAATGTGAAATATATGTATATATTTTTTCTTTCTCCTGTGATCGTGTCATTTTTTGTATCAGTTGCAGCGTTAACAAATATACATTTACGACTATCGCATGTTGGAATGGGTATAACCCATTTATACTTTTTTACTGCACACCCTTCACCCACTGACAAAGAGAGTGCATGCACCCATCTCTATTCTGCTGTCCGTCATTCAGTTAGATGATTCCTTTTTTTAACATGTTTCCTTTCTTTTTCTCTCTCTCTCTCTCTCTCTCTCTTTCTATATCACTTCCTGTCTCTTACTCAGAGGTCCTGCTTCACATTCATCTCAACTGGAGGTTAATAAGACATACCTCAGCAGATGGTATGCCCTCCGGAGGGCGACACTGTAAGAGCACTTCCTGTTCCAGAGACACTTCCTTTCCCAGAGGTTCCTGTTCGAAGGACTTCTTCAGGTCTGGGGAAAGAGACAAAGAGAGACAGGGAATTTAATGACTGCTGGGGGATGTTTAATGGATAATAGGCGAGCCAGAAAGACGATGTTGGGATTACTGCACAATCATACTGTATAACATATTGATTTAAGTTAAGTGATATGGTTATGATAAAGTAGCGACCATTTAGCTTAAGCAGCCAGTGAAAAAGCTCATAGATCAGCACTTTGATCGAAGCAAAAATCCCCAATGGCAAGCAGACTAGTGTCGGAGGCCATTTTGCATCCTGTGATTCAGCAGTCAAGGGGTCCATTTAGGAGACGCTGCCCTGTCATCGTAAAGTGGACTCATTACCTCATTTTCCACGGCAACAATGACACAGTAATTATGGAGTTGGTGGTGGAAGTCAGCCATGCATATGTTGACTTTTCCCACTCTCCTGTCACTTAATAAATGTACACAACAAGGAAAAACACTCGGCTGTATATTCTTAGAGGCAACTAATGCTCACAGGCGTGTAAACGCACACTCACAAACGGACCCACACTCACAGATACACAACGCTTGCAGGTTAAGAATATTACAAAAAACGTTTCATACACACACACACACACACACACACACAGCTGATCATGCTTTAAGTGCTTTAGCTGCTTCACACACTAAACACAGGCGGCTTTGTTGCATGATCAACCCTCAATCACTACGCACAATATTTTAACCCTGCTGTCATTCCATACAGACATGCTGGAGTGTGGGGATCTCAAGCAGGCCAAAGACAATAAATGATTCACACTAATGGTCCACATGCTGTGATAAATGACAGCATTACAAAGCAGCGTGGAATGCGCTGCCATTTCTTCAACAGAAGGTTTCAGAGAAGACTCGGCTGTTTTCATTTTGGAGGGGAAAAATGCTCACAGCAGCCGACTTCAGCACAATGAACCAGACATTTAAATAAGACCGACAGAGAGACAAAAGAAAGGCGGATGAAGCGAAGGCGTTGAAGGATGCGAGTAAAAACACACACCAAAAAAATAATCTTGTGAGTGGATGGATAAATGGTTGCACGGATGGACAGCTTTGTTTCACGGATCATTATTCTGAATACATTTTTACTCTGAGAACACACTTGTACACAGAAGAGTGGATTGTATTCAGTCTTTGAGTTCAGAAGGGGAAACTTTAGCTTCTCATTCTGAGTTATCTTGTCTTGCTCCTGCAACTCTTTTCTGGGTACATTTACTTTGCGTGACGCCGTGATGCCGTTCACCCTGAGCTCTTCCGTTCACCTGTGGTCTGCTGTCTGCAGCGTAATGAATGCAAACATCCCCATAATGGCAGCTGGGCTCAACACACGTTACAATACTTAGCCCGCCGTACAAACAGGCTGTAAAGCAAACGGTAACCTGAGAGGGTGGCAGGTGACTTTATTGACGACGCCGATCCGACTGTGTGATGGATTTCTAAATGAGAGCATATGGAAGGGATGGAGTTTATTTTTAATTCAAGCTTCTGGGTGCATAAAGGTTTATGATCTTATTCATGATCAGACTCTACATGATCTGGATTAAAATATATGTAAAGCTTTCTTATCCATTCAAATGTGTACGTATATTGATTTGTGCACACTTGAGTATTTGACATGTGTAACTGGATGATGAAGTTTCACATTTAATGAATGTCAGAAAGTAAGGATGAGCCATTATATACGGTTTCACACCGAGGTGTGCTATCCAGAGGTTTGTTGATATGGCTGCATCTCCAGCAGTAAGTACAAACTTTTACTTTGAAGAGTTTGAGAGTCACCTTGTTACTTTATAAAGGATGGCGGCAGCTGTGGAAGACACGTCCACTCTCTCTCCTCTATCTTGTACTTTTTCGAAACCATACAGAAAAACACCATAGAAAGACACAGCGTGTGCGTGTGTGTGTGCGTGTGTCTGTGTGTGTTATTATTTTGTTCTTTTCTCCTCCTGGTTCCCAGGTGTACCCTTAATCACCGTATCCATCAGCTGTGGTACACCATTTATGGACACACACAAACATAAACACACACTAGATAGAACATTTCTTTCAAGCTGAACTGGTTGACTCCCTCTCTGGGTATTTCATCAGGACAGTCGCCTCACAGTGACTCTCAGCAGGTGGAGGGAGTTGAAAGAAGAGAGGCAGAGCAACAGAGGAGGGAGGAAGGAGAAGTTGACAGCACACAGCAGGACCACCTAACTCTTTTTTAAAGACGAAAACCACCTGCTTGGTCTTTTCCTAAATGCTTCATCCTAGTTCATGGCCACCACTTCTATATCAAACCACTCAATAGAATCTCATGTCAGTGTTTCCACCTTGTAACATTTGTTTTTATCCGTCTCATCTCTCTCAAAACCAGCCAGCAATCCATAAAAACCTCCCGGCCATCAAGCTTGATCCCAATCCCACAGAGAGAGATAAAATGTGCCTGAGCTTAAAAAAGTATTAGAACTTTGACGGTTCATGTTGAGTTGTATTTAACTGTTTGAATGTGTACTCATAAATCACTCCCTCTACTCCATTCACACAAAGAGACCCAAATACCGAGGAAGCAAAAGGGACTGTGGTGAATTGGTGAATTAAAGCGCTGGTAGCGTGAAATGTACTCACATTGAGAGTTAGTGTGTGTCGCTCCACTTTAACTCAAGCTGCAAAATTAGCTATTTGAATGTCGGGATTTAAATGAAGTTGATTATCATTTTTCCCCAAAATTTCTGAGGAAAAATATTTGTTTTAAATAGTAAGACAACTCATCATGTAAGTTCTTACATGCACCATTACTAATATCCAGAATTAGATGGCCTCTATACTTTTGAATTGCAGAAATGTAATACACACCATAATGCCCTCCTATGTGAGGCGATACAAAGAGATGTGGAACTATGACGACAAAACGCATAAAAACTCACTGCGAAATAAATAGTTAATTTATAAATTTTGCAAATATTCATACTGGAGATAAAATGAAATATGAATCAGTATGTGAGAACACGGCCCTGGAGAGATACACACCTAAGATTTCACAAATCAACTTCCCACCTGAATAACGAGGTTTTGTTTCATACATATAAATGTCCTCATCATCAGATTTCGTGTGGAGAGCTCTCTTGGTTACGTTAAGTGAGGACACAGAGCATCGCTGAGGCTGAATGATAACTTCATAATACAGTCAATCCCTGTGGGGGATGACAGTCTGAACAGAGCACGATGGTTCATTATGGGAGTAATCACCCAAAGCTTTAGCCCTAAATCCACCACATGGCTTCCCATACGACGACACGAACACACACACACTGATACCGAGAGACAAAGAGAGTGCGAAAGAGACGGTGAGATACTATCACAGTGTGGACAATACACACAGGAGATGGAGACCAACAAGCAGGCGCGACACAGAACAACCACAAACACCGACTCGCACCAAGAGAACCAACAAGAACAGCGGAGAACGAGGAAGTGATTGAGGGGTAAGACACGTCGGCCAATTCCAGGTACAATTTCCTGGTCCTAATTAGTAAGGGAGATGTTGAAATGAGGAGCTGGTTGTGAGAGTTGATTTCCATAAAGATTGAGAATGAAATTAAAGGTGTTTAACAAGAAACACTCATGGGATGAACAGACAACACACCCACACACCCAAGCACAACTTTTTGCCACGTTTGGAAGCAATGAGTTATGAGCGCGTGCGTGTTTTAGAGGCAATGTGACATCGTGTGCACGGCACCAGGGACCACAAATTCGCTCCAATGGAAGGTGTGTGTTTCTGTGCATGTGTGCAAATGTGTGCCCAAGGGAAATGTGTTCACATGGGAGGAAGGACAGCTGTGTCCTATCAATTCACTGACCTCACTTCACTTCCAAAAGCTAGCCAGCTTCATAAATATAAAAAAGGAAAAGATAAATACACCGCACAACAGGGTTGAAAAATACAGACGGCAACCTTGTCGACCCTCTTATGTGCTGTGTACACAATAAAGCAGTGTAAGCATCTATTCAGAAGATGACCTTTCTTGCACAAACTACTCTTTTTCCTCTCTCTCAGCCTCCTCTCTTCCCTCCCTCCCTATCCTCCTCCATCGAAAACTTCTTCCACTGCTAAACTAAAACTGTTATTATGTTTGCGGTGAGTTTGTTGCCGCAGGCACCTCTACACAAGCACATTTCAGAGCAATTATCCAAAATGTGTGCCTCTGACTGCACGCAACCCGTGCCAAATCATAACGGTTTCCCCTGGTGGAGCTGCTCAAGCAATAAAGAGCAATGTGAGATTCTTGGGAAGAAAAAAAAGCGAGCAAAGTACTCTCCAATTTGCCACACCATGGCATGCACTGGAAAGTAAGCAATAGGGCACACGGTGTTATATTTAATAAAGAATTGTAACTGGACAAATATGTATTAACGTTACAGTGAAACAATGAAGGAGTTTATGCTGTAGCTATAATAATGAAAGGATTATGCATTGCTTCCTGCTTGCGAGTCACTCAAAAGTTTACGATACACTTTACGATGTGCTGCAAATAATGTTAAGCTTGTTAACCATTAATTGTGAGTTCATCTAACACACTAATTTTGTGTTGGAATACATTTATTGATTTAATGCAAAGTCATGGACGTTTCCATGACAGTATTTCCTAAATGTATCAGGCCCTTAGTGCTTGGTAAGAGCTGTAGCAGTTTATAAAGTACCAGGTTGAGGGCACCTCCTCAGCCACTCAGACCTCCTCAAATAAACAGAATGAAGAACTGAAGGTGTTCTGTGACGTGTGATTGTCACAGTCAGTTTCAGAGTGGTTATATAGGGAGTCCTTTTCTCTAAGTGACTTAGAGAGAGTCTCTTTCCACTTTCCTCACAGAACTCTCCACCCTGTCATTTCAACACTCGCCAACCTATGATCTGCCCGAGACATCAGATGAGGTATTTCCATCCACATCAAGTTCTGAACAAGAACACAACTCTATTTGCCGACATGGCACTAGCGCTGTGCAGCACAACAAGTGAAGCAGAGGAAACTGTTCACTTGAGATCCTCTGAGAAAACCAATTAGGTTTTCAAAACTGGAAATATTTCAATGAAAAAGTCAAGAAGATGCTGTGAGTGTAGATCGCTTCACACATCAAATTTATGAATTGAGTAAAATATGTTTCATCTGAAACTATATTTTTGACTTTCAGCCTTCATAGAGTATCTTAACTCTGGTGATGTGCCTCACTGCTTAACAACTCTATTGAATGTAGTTCCTTTCTGCAAAAATCTTTATTTTTTTCGGTTCAAACCCCTTGACCTGCAGACTTGCACATTTCGCTGTTAGGGAGTCACCTTCGCAACTCTATAGTTCACCAAGCTTGTGTGGTTAAATCAACCCTCAGCCTGGCTTACCGCTTTAACACTTATGATTATGCTGTAGCAGTTCTTGACATCTGGGAAAAAGCTCAGTGGTGAGACATCATAACCACACACACACACACACACACACACACACACACACACACACACACACACACTCACTATGGGTTCCCACTATGAAAATGTTTATTCAGTGTTTGTGAGCATCATGAGATCTCTCTCAAGAGTCAGGAACCAAGACTCTCTTGATGATGTCATCCGGAGAAAAACACTGATGGTTTTCCACCTATAGCATTTGCAAAAGTGTCGTGTTTGAGTGTGGAGAGAGACACATCCTGGGTATTTTAGTAAATCAGTTATGATTTTAATATGCATTTCTAAAAACGGCAAAGTATGCACAAAAACAAAACATGGCCAAATGTCAATGACACTGCGGTTGTCGGGGAAATGTGGTTTCTGTGCTGCGGAGCATTTTGACCAACACACTGCAGTTGTTTCCCGTCGCTGGGTTACAACTTACGACTGCATGTCTATTTGGTTGTAAGCAAACATGACGGTTTAATCCGAAATGAGTGCAGAAGAGTTTGGTTTTAATCAATGCTTAAGATCTGACACAATAAATCCCTGTTGAGTCTTGTTTTTCTTGGTCTAATTCATCCATGATTGAAGGGAAATCTGCATTCATGCAGCTGTGACATTTGCATCATAAACAAAACAGAAGAAATTCACGAGCAGACATTTTCCAGTTGACACAAGGAGCGCCTGGGTTGCAGTCTCCCCGAGTGTCTGGACGCCTGATTGCTATGCACACACATGTCTCAGTGGAAGGTGGCAGAACAAATTGCCATAATTTGAAATGTGTGTGTCTCCGAGTGTGTGTGCAAGTGTGTGTGTGTGTGTGTGTGTGTGTGTGTGTGTGTGTGTGTGTGTGTGTGTGTGTCTGAGACCTTGACACATTGCTAATCCGTTGAAGGAGAAATACTCAACCTGAGAGCTGCAGGGCAAAGAGCATGACTGTCTCTGCATGCCCATTTGTGTGCATTTGTGTGTGTTGAACTGTTAGTTTCTGTTTTGCTTACCCTATGTGTGTGTGTGTGTGTGTGTGTGTGTGTGTGTGTGTGTGCGCATCTCACCTGCTTTATACACTTGAATGAGGCTCCCTGTGCTCACTCTTAACTCAGCTGAAGTGCCCTGCTCCAAAAGACCAACTAATCACTCAGAGATGTAATATCTCTTATTCTGTGTTTGCCATTATCCAGCTATAAACTGTGTATTCACAGGATGCCTCGAAGTGGTAATTCTGCAGTTATTAAAACAGCCTGAAGATGAAATGATGAAGCCAAAAAGAAAAGGGTGCACAAGTAAGAGAACGAAACAATAATAAGCACATGATGAGCAAAGCGGAAAAAAAACAAAAGAAAGACAATAGGAGAGGGAAAATAAGAAAATAAGTGTGACGAGGAGATGGGAATGTGGTCGAGAAATGCTGAATTGCCATAACGTGGTGCGGTTAAAGAAAAAAAAGAAAAAGACAGTTTGCTCAGCAAGCTCTAGCTGCCAGGAAGCATTTTAATCACAACACTAGATCCAAATAGGAGCCGAAAGCAGGGTAGGTCAGGAGGTTGGGTCGATTTGAAGTAAAAGGTTATCACAAGAGGGGGTTGAGAGTAATCGGATCTGGTTAAGGGAAGAATCACCGTTATAATACAAAGAGAGAAAGTGAAGGACGAAGGGGCAGACAAAGTCAGAAGGAAAATACACACCGCAGAAAAAAGGAAGAAATGAGAGGAAACAATGAGAAAAAGAGAGAGTATCATCCATCTCCACTCTGATATCTATTGGCCCTTCAAGTCCTCCTAGAGGCATCCTCCATCACCATCCCTCCACCTATCCTCCAAAAGAGGTCTTACATGTGTTTAATATTGTCTACCCTGTGTGAAGATTATTGGGAGTTTATTGAAAATTATGCAATATAGGTTTAATGCTAGTTTGCTGATACAGTGCGGACCATTGTTTTTGTTATTCAATGTGGAAGATTTAAGATGTAGTGCATTGAAATTTGAATAATGGACAGCACTTGAACAGTCGAAATGAAGTAAAGAATATGTAAATGTTTAAAGTAATTTTATCTCATTGTTATTGTGCCTAGAACCATTCATTGTGTTAATAATGTATGAATACATTACGCCAAGGCACACACACAGACGTATGCGTGCATACACCCAGCCATACATTCATACATCAGCTATAGCTTTTTGAAAAGGTAAGCCAGTGAACAATGTGGGCTTCACTTCTGAGTATGTGCACATCTCTGGGCTGCTGTTGTCAACATTCACTCGTTTTCCTGGGAGAAACACAGAAGCTGTACAGGTACGCGTGCCTGCATCCGTCGCTCAGCGTGCATCGGCCAAAAACAGCACATTACACAGATTTCATTGCACCCAGAGGAGCGCCCATTGCATTTGCGAATGTTATTAGCGGAGCATAGAAGGATACTTGTGACAGTGTCATATAACTCTCTGCTGACAGACGGAACAACATCCTCACAAAGCAATGAAGGCAGTAGTGAATTGTTGTAAATTAAAATGGTTTCATAAGCCGAATGATCTGAGGAACTTGTTGTTGAGGTACACAGACCTGTCAATGTGCAGTGTACATTGTAAACACTCAAGTCCGCTCATTTTTCTATGAATGTACAAGTGTACATTTACTATATCTAAATATTCTGGAACTAAATAATGATGAAGTGTTCTGCAGAATAGATGCTCTGATCAAGTCTGTAAGCCTGATGTGAGATTTTAATGTATGAAATGTGAACTCATCTTTATAATTACATATTTACTTTATTCATTTATTCAGTTTTTTATGTAGATTGAATTCCAAAAGCTTCCTTCAAAATGAAAATAAATCTAATAAATAAATAAGTCACAGCCTACATAAATAAACAAAGCATCCAAGCCCTGTATAAGTAAACATGTGAAATATTAAAGCCAAATAAAATAACCTGACTGAGAACCAAGAGTCAACATGATGGATTTTATTCCGCAGCACAAATAAGACCAACCTGGGAAAACAAGATTTCTATGTTGCTTGTCTGTTAGAACGATACTGTTAAAGTAGTAAATGTGGGGATGTGTGCAGTTTGTCGAGTGCTGAACGGACTCAAAGGCCCCCAGTTTTCCTTTTGAGTGTTCACCCAAGCAGAGCCCCACTGTCAATGCAAGCCAGGGAAGTGGGGTCAATTTTGTTTTGATATTTCTTTTCTGCTTGACCCTTCTATAATCTGAGCACTCAATACGAGTCCCGGTTGTCTTATATGGCTGAATGGACCAGAGCAATGACGCTCGGAAAACTACTGCTGTGAGCTTCAATTCTCAGGCCAGTGAAAGGAGCTCTGACGGGACAATCTATTGTGTTATATGAGGCTGAGATTGAGTGAAAACAAACAAGTTTTCTTTGGTGATTTCTATAAAACATATAAACTCCCTTGCCACACAGTTGCTGCCGAGCCGTTACATTACGATCAGTCACAACAAAGTGAAATATTTTCTTAGTCCCCGGACGGTTGGTCAGGTCCAACAATCCAACAATGATTCCCCGATGTGATCACTGTGTATGCAGTGTTCGTCTACTATTGACTGTGCCCGGGTCTAGTCTGGCCTGTGTTCAGTTGGTGACCTTCTAGTCAGACTCCCAGTAGTCAAATTAAATTTGTTTAAGTTACAGAGCTATGTTTCTGCTTCGAAACGTTCCCCACCGAATAGGATTCAGTGTCAAACTCATTTCAAAGGTTCTACCCAACCACAAGTTAATGTATATATGTAATGTAATAATAGAGGTCAAAGTTATATTCCTGGAACATTCATGAATAACACTTATCCATGGACTTATTAAGATCTGTATTGCTATCTCTGTATTATATCCCTCTGTGCATGTACGATTATCTGTTTGTGTGTTTATGTCTTTTCATTTTTGGGAAGGACAAAAGAGATTTGCATTTATTCATGTCCTATATGTCATGTAGAAGTTAATGCTTAATGTACTTACATGCAATGCGGACGTGTGCCTTCCGGCTTTTGGTGGTTCCAGCAGAGCTCCAGGCCACGCACTGACACCAGTAGTCTTCAGGACCAAACAGCTCCTCCACCTGTTGCCGTGTGATTTCTATACTGGCTTCTCTTACGACCAGACCTGCAGAAGAAACCAAAAGTACTATTATAATACTTGCGATATCAGTAAAAATGTTGAATAGAGCTTGAGATGATTGCCTGAAAAGTGAAATGGGTCCCAAGAGAAAGTAAATGTCTATTTAAGCTTATAATCTGGGGACGTGGCTTTCATGCACAGAGAATATCGACCGAGGATATTCAGACAATACCGGCTACTTGTTAACAAAACTATATCATTCTACTGACTAGAGCCTCTCTGGATTTAATGTAAAGTTTGCAATATTGTTCCTTTGCACTTTCACAGCTCAACCAAACTATTCCCCCTTTTTTCTGGCGTCATCTGATACGACTGCAAGAGAGCACAGACTGCAGAGAAAAATGGGAAATGAATAGCAAGGGATGGACAATGGTGGAGACATATGAAAGGGTCAGGTAGAACACAGGTGGAGGGGAGAAAAAAGAAACAAGTGTGGAAATGCCTGAAAGGAATAATACAAAAAAGTAGGAGGAGGGAACAAAGAGGGACAGATGCATTTACAAAAAGTGAGGGTTAAGCTCACAAAATAGGAAGAAAGAGGAGAAGAAAATGAGAGAAATGGTAGACTAGTATAAGTAAGGGAGAATTATAACATGACAGAGGCACAGTGGAAGGAAGAGAGGGGATGACGGAATAAGAGGTGGGAGAGGGCAATGCAATGTGAAACGGAGAGGGAAAGGGAAAAATGAGTTTAGGTGAAAGTTTGTGGGGGTTGGGGAGCAGACGGGCAAAATGCTATGAAGAAAAGATCTTGGCAGTTTATTTCAGGTTCAGCAGTGTTACAAAGACTCTCTGTGGGGCTCCACACTTGGGTCGATTACTTATGAAGACTCTCAGTAAGTTCCGGCCACCAGAGAAATCGAGAGGCAGTAAAAGTAAGTATGCCCGGCTAAAGACAAAAGGGACAGAGGGGAAGGCGAAAAGCGAAATCCAGTGAGCAGGACTGTGGCGGACCAACGGCCCTTAATGGCAAGCAAGAGAATTAAAGAGAAGCCCAAGAGGGCAACGAGTAAGAAAGGCAACCAAAGCCTTTGTGGTAGCTAGCTGGGAGATGGGGAGACATGGCTTTTGAGTGAGGAAAAAACAAAGGCCAGACAAAGATGGAAGAGGTGGAAAGTAAAAAAAGAGAATTGAAGATATGGCAAGTTTAATAGCATTGATGGCACAAAGGGCACAGAGGAAAGTAGGGCAGAGAGTAAACAGCTAGTGTAAAGTATTGCTGGCACAACAAGAGATAATAGCCAGTCAGGAGGAGAAAGCTATAACAGCAAATACAGAATACAAAACTAGAGTGAATATCAGCACTCGAGCAAACTAGCAAACAGGGGAGATTGTTATGGCTTCGAAGCTTTAAACAAAATGGGCAAGGGACACAGGAAGAGAGGTAGAGGCTAAGAAAATGGCAGCTAAAGTGGCAATTATAACCAGCAAGCAACCCCGGACTACAACCGAGACAAGTAGTAGGCAGTGGCAATGAGCCAAAGCCACATGTGTGGACAGAAAGGACGGCTAAAGGTGGACACCAGTGGGCATTCTACTGCCGAAGTAATGAGGGGAGTGAGGCAATTACAGTGAATGGTTAATGTGAGCCGGAGAGCGAGTCAAAGAAATGAAAATAAAACATGCAGGACGGTACCCGGAATATAGGATTTGGGGACACAGTAAGAGCGGAGGCGAAAACTTTGTGCTGAAGATGAATGAAATGGAAAACATTTAACATTTAAAGCATTTGCATCACATGAAAATCAAAAACTATGAGCAGTAAAATACATAAAATGCTTTGCATTGGAATACAATTAGACTTTATAGCAGCCAAGCTAAGGTCCTGTACAACATATATAATTAATTAACAATTAAATAAAAATATACACTTTTGCTCATCATAAATACCGTATGACAAATTTGAAAATAAAAGCTCTGAGAATGCACTGCACCATGGCGTTACAGCGGCTACACCTCTTAAAGTATTCTCTAAAATTGCAGCTGGCCTGCCTTCCAGAAGAGGATGCTTTCTCCCAGCAGAGGACCGAAAAAAAGCTGTGCCAGATAACTTTTACAGTAGTTTTGTGTTGCACTTATACCAAGCCTTCATGAATATAGTCTTAGCCAAGACAAGTTTTACACCTCGCTCTTGCACTTAAAGTGTATTCAATCTTTTATTATATTGAGCTCTCGGTGCTTGGAGCAATGTCGTAATCATGTGTAGCGACATTCTCCCCTTCGTAAACTCTATTATGCAAACACGTGACAGTATTTACAGTTCATCCCAACACGTGTGACAACAAAAGTATTGAGTTGCCGCCTGTTTTTTTAATTTGTGAGGTGAGTCTCTTTGAGAAGGTGGATGAAGCCTGTGTAGTATCATACCTCAAAGAGAAAGTTGTAAAGAACAAGGGGTGAACTGGGGTGTGTGTTGCAAAGTATTGCATGTATCGAAAAGGGAAGATATTAGTGAGAGGACACACAAGAGCTGTTGCAGGGATATGAGCAGTGTTGGGAAGGATACTTTCAAAATGTATTCCGTTACAGAATACAGAATACATGCCCAAAAATGTAATCTGTAACGTATTCCGATACATGAACTATTCTGAGTACTGTATTCCGAATACTTGGATTACTTCCACATTGAATTGCATTTTATAAGTGTAGGAATGCGGCCATCAAATCCTGCTTACTAAAAAGGCCTATGCTGGTGTGTTCTTCTGTTCCAACTGGCTGAATGTGTTAGAGAAGTCTCCCTGAAAGTGTCATTTTATTGTATTATAATTTTTTGTAGAGGAACAAAGACTATAAGAGTATGTTAACGCAAAATATGTTTTACTTGGTAACAAGAAAAAGAAAGAATTGACATTTTCCCTTATCAATTTCTTTGTTCTCAGCTGTGAAAAATGACACACTAACAACTGTCCATCAAAACAAAACATAAGCTCAAACTGAACGTGATGATGGCAAAACATTTTTTTTTAAACTATGCTATCAAATATAATTTTTCCCACATTAAACAATGTGTAACTTAAAAAAACAACATTACCTTTTGATAATGTAACAAAGGCTAGCAGCAAAAACCAATCCAAAATGTCAAAGTTATAGAACATAGGTCAAAAAGGTGACAAAAGGTATGACAAAAGGTGATATGACAAAAGGTGTTTATACGAATGTCATATGAAAAAAGATAACAAATGATTTTACACAGAAATGAGGCTTTCAATGTCCATGCATTGCCTGTGAATGCCTGTGAACCTAAAGACCAGTATGTTTTGAGCCATCTATACTCTACAAGTCAACACACCCCAGTACAGTGCGGTTGTATCGCAGCAGGAGAGCCTGCTCAAAGTGCTTGTCTGTCATTTTGTTGCAGTGTAGAGTGAAAATAAGTCCTCCCTGGCTAAAAAGCGTAGTAGTATTGTAGTATTGTACTTTATGAAGAGGGCTCTGATCATTGCATACATCTTCAATGAAGCCAATGACTTGTCTGGATCTTGGAGGTGCCTCTACACCTCTTCCTCTGCTGATGAACTTGTCATCTGTGCTGTCTCAAAAATAAAGAAGTCATCATCTTCTGGATCACCTCCAATTGCGGGGGCGTTGGCTGCGCGCAAGCCAGCGTCCGCGCTCTGCGGCGCGCGACACAGAGGACTGTTAACGCGACACAGAGGACTGTTACCGCGACACAGAGGACTGTTACCGCGACACAGAGGACTGTTAACGTGACACAGAGGACTGTTAACGCGACATGTAGAGACAGAAATGACATGCTGCTGCTGTAATATGGCGCTATAGAGAAAGTTACACGGGGGGGCGGGCACATTTTTTTTAATGTCATGCGATCTACCAATACTACGCCGCGATCGGCTGGCAGGTCGCCGCGATCGACGTATTGAGCACCCCTGATTTAGAGAGTGAATAAACTCGTGAAACAGAGAAGTACCGTCATGTAATCCATTGATTTTAACAATGTAACTGTATTCTAAATACCATCTATTTAAATTGTAACTGTAACGGAATACAGTTACTCATAAATTGTATTCTAAATACGTAACGGCGGTACATGTATTCCGTTACTCCCCAACACTGGATATGAGAACACAGATTGATAAGAAGGAAAACCAGAACAGGACATATATAGTGGGAATCGGATAGAGTTTGTCACGACTGTGATGATGAAATGCATTTAATATCTCAGCGAGGCTGACGTCAAAAAGATACACCGATCTGACTCTGTTGGCGTAGTGGAAAGGAATGGAGGAGCTGTCAAAGGAGTCATTGTGCACTAAGTTAGTGTTTTAACTGTCAGCTTCAGACACCTTACCACTAATCAGTATATATTGTCTCAACATATGGATTTAGCTCAGGAATTAGACAAAAAATTAATAACACAGTAGAGTTCTTTAAGCAAGAAAAAAAGTGATTTATTGGCATGTACATGTAACTGTGTTTCTAATGGGCTGTGTGCATGTGCTCAGACTTCCAACACACTATGGGTGTGAAAGCAGTGAGAAAGATGACGTCTAACTAAAGCTATTCAATATTTAGCTTTTCACTGTTTGTTAAATTTGATTCATTTGCATAGTAAGAGTCGAGATCAGATCAGATCCAATGCTCCAAAAAAAAGAAGGAAAATGCAAACAAGTGCAGGGCAACACGTCATGGCCCAGCCGAGCCTCGTGCCTGTTCTGCGTGGTAGGGGCGTGGTTCCAGACTAAGCTCCTCCTTGATTAGACCAACCTCACTTGCTCAATCAACCAAGCTGCCTTCAATGAACTAATCAGCCTGCTGTTTGTCTACCCCGCTTCCTCCTCCAATCATCGCCTGATCGTTGTCTCAGCTGACCTGGTAGTGGCTGCTTCTGGCTGCTCTTACGTTGACGATTCAACCTAATTGTGTTTGCCTTACTCTGACCCTGTCTTTCTTGTTCTCACAGTCATCCGTCCTCCCAGTTCCCCAGTCTGCCTGCTGTTCCCTGCCTTGACTCCCCCGCATGGATTTCCCTGACTTTTCCCCGACTGCTCCTCCACACAACCCTCCATCACGAAAATTGCTTTCCCCCATAACTAAAATGTAATTGGCAATTACATTTGACTGAAACTTATTTCTCCCTCGATTACGTTTGTATTTGACGTGTTACAAATGCGTCTCTAATCAACTTATCTTGGTTTGTTGTCTTGCTTTTCTACAATGCTGTTATTAATTGGAAAAGGCATATACTGTAGTTTTATTTATTATTGTATGTTGTATCGCCTGCGTATTATAACAGCAATAGGGGTGTTTCATTATAGTAAAACAAACTGTAAAAAGGAGAAAAGTAGGAGAAATAATTAGCAAATTGTGAATAAAACATGATTTAAAAATACATAAATGTGTTTCACTGTTTTTATGAAAAAGCTCCATAAAATGGTTAAATATAACATTTACAGCATCATCTGTGTATTTCCATGTCAGCTGGGGATTAAAAGTAAGTATGTCAAGTCAAACCAGAAAAATGGAAAAACAAGTATGGAAAACTTTTCTCAAATTCATACCAATCTCCATTCTCCACGATTCACTTGTTTTCTTTCCGAGTCATGTCAATATAAAAATGTCAAACAAACAGACACAGAAGTGGGACTAGGCCTAAAGAAGATACGGATATAAGTCATTTGATCCTGAGTAGTGCTGTTGAAACCAGTAAAGCCCCAGTTGTTCCCATTGTTTGCTATTGCAAACTCACGAATAGTGTTTCCGAGCAGAGAGCGACCGTATTACCTGAGGCTTAAACAGTCCCAGATCACTCTGTGTCTTATTTTGTTTAGATACAGTGCTTAGAGCATCCGTATCATTCTCTAAAGAGAAGACAAGCGTGGAGTTGTGGGTCTCTGTAGCATGATAGTGCTTCACATCAACAAAACCACGGCTGTCAGCTGAGGGAGGTGAGGGGAAGGAAGTAGATAAAAAATGGAGTATCAAGACGAGTGGATACTGTCACAAACATTTCTATCAATCAAAAATCTTCACACATCACCCGAATATTTCTCTTAGTCCTGAAGTGTCAATTCTTATAACAAAGTTTACTTGTCACCCGGGGAGGATAAGTACAAGTGTGGACGAATGTGCTTTGTCAGGTCTGGACTTTTTTATCTGACAAATGGCAAACATGCCCAAAAAGAATCAAGATGTACAAATAATGTTCGACCTCTGTGGGTTTGCATAGCAGTTTAAGAAATTACCTTTTACTAAAAAGCGCCTTCTTTCATCTAAAAAACATTGCCTGTCTACGCTCCTCCCTCTCCTCCTCAGCCGCAGAAACACCCATCCTCGCCTTAGTCACCTTTCGACTGGACCACTGCATCCTGTACACATCCACCAGAACCAATCGCTACAGCACATGATCCACAACTCAGCTGCTCATCTCCTCTCCCACCTGAGATCACATCAACCCAGTCCTTTAAAACCTCCCCTGGATCCCCAATACAGTAAAGAATCCAGTTCAAGATTCTCCTCCTCACCTACAAAACCCTTCACAACTGAGCCCCCTCATACCTCTCTGACCTCCTGCATCAACACACTACCACCCGCAACCTCAGATCTGCAGGCGCCAACCTCCTGACCCCCCGTACTCTGTCCGAGCATCGGACCTCCTTCTCCATTGCTTCCCCCTCCCTCTGGAACTCTCTCCTCCATCACCTCAGATATTCTCCGTCACTCGCCAATTTCACAACAGCACTTAAAACCCATTCATTTAAATCTGCATTTAGCCTGGGACACTCGTTTTTATTTTGTTTCTCACTATTGTCATCTTTCTTGTTTTGCAGTTGCTTCTGTTGTTTGTCTTTACCATGTAAATTGCTTTGAGTAACTTTTAAAGCGGTATGGACATACAATTTATTATTATTATTATTATTAATGGAAATGCTCTTTTTTCACGGCAAGTATAGACCAGAATGTAACTTTAAAGAATTTACATTTAAAACAGAAAGATTTGCATTAAAACGTATTTTTTATATTCTGCCATTTGGATACTGTAAGTAAATTGGAGTTTCATTTGTTTTGCTATAACTCTGTTGTCACCACCACATCTATAATTAACCTACCTAATAGGAGTTGATGGCTAAAACTGCATTAATGAGACTCAGATTATAAAAGAAAACACATAATGTTCCTGTCAGAGCAAATGTTGGGGAAGGCTAAACTTTATTTGTCAGAGTACAAATTCAAATTATTTGTGAGCAAAAGCTTAAATACAGTCTTTCATGTAATGAAATCTGTTTGAATGTTGGAGGAGATAAGCAGCTTTACCATGCAAGTGGTAAGAAAGGCGGAAAAGCATGTTTTCTACAAATGGATTTACACCAGTGAAACAAAAAGCAGAGAAACGTTGAGTCAATTACGTCATCCACACAATGTCACCCAAATGAATGGGCTTGTTGAACTTAACTGGATTTATTCTTAATTAAAAACATATCTTTGTGTTTTTTTGTATACATGGGAAATCATTTCAATGTCCACCATTGGATAAAACATTTACATAATATGATCTAGACAATGCAATGGGAAGAAATGCTCTGGTGGCCATGTTATGAATTAAAAGCCAACAATTGTGTTTCCTGCTATTTCAATATTTCCCTAGATGTTAAACACACTCTGTTTGATGCTCTATACTCTCTTTTTTTCATTGTTTTGCTTTTTTCCATTACCCTCTGTCTCACTATCTCACAGTGTGTTTTGACAGCAATACATATGAGGAAAACAGACCGAAACAGTAATGCCACAGCCAAAAGTGTAAAGGCTTGATTTATTTAACCGGGATAAACCAGAGATGTTACGAAACGGCCAGAGAGAAACATATATGAGAGAAAACCAGTGAGTCAGGGACAGACGTGAAAACAGAAACATGGGGTTTTGAGGCCAAATGGTTTAGAAAAAGGAAAAGATCAGGGAACAGGGAGAGATGCACTCAAAAGCTTTGTGGCGTTTAATGTGATCGGCGACGGGTCAAACGGACAGGCCTTCAGGGAAAACAGAGGCTACAGGAAAAGGCCCACGCTCGCTGTTATTAATTCATCAGTGCCACAGATTGAGTCCGACAAAAGAAAAAAGGCTGAAGGTCAGAATAGAAACATCTAGGGGACGGACAAAATAACACAAGGAGCCTGCCAGAAATACTCCATTTGTGCAGTGCATCATGGTACATTAGATGTACCTCATGCTTTCTCTCCAGTATGTGAATGAGTAATGAGATACATCAGGATTCAAAAGTGCGGCTCTTCGTTTTTCGCAAACATCTGCTAAGCTCGCCGCATGCCGAGCAGCTCCAGGGATGCTGTTCAGAGAGTGACCCCATGCTTTGACCCCCCACCTGTGGAGGAGCTGCAAGTGAGGACACTATTTCCCTAAAGGAATTATTTCCGGCGTTGCAGCTTCACCAAAGACCTTATTCTACCTTAAACCTCAGACTACCGCTGCCTCACCATTGCTACTACTTTAAAATTCAGAAATTCTAAAAGAAAAATGTATAAATGACATGGATTTATGCCCTTTTTTAAGTATGTGTCAACATTTAAATTATGACAACATTGTTTTTAACTAAAAATTAAACAGTAGTTCTGAATAATTCTTTAATCTTAATAGTTACAAACAGCTTAAAGGCTGATGGATGTGACTTCTTTATGAAAAGGAAAAGAAAATGTCAAGAAACATAATCAATATTGATGCTTCCATACGTGAGTGAGACATCACTGAAAACAAGTCTGAAAACAATGTGTATCACATGTGTTCAACATCACCAGGGGCCACGCATGTCACACAGATATTTTAGTTGGTTTTGTTGAATTAGTTCAGTTAATTTCCCCCTCAAATTAGTCTAACAAAAATTACGACCCATTCAGAGTAAGTGAGGACAAAGAGCCATGTTTCCATGGTAACAATCAATGGCACCTGCTTTCCTGGGCACCAAATGGCACCAACAGAGGTAAACATGGCTAATAATGTGTTTATTATATATGTGGAGCTAGTAATGAGAAGGGAAATAGTTTGTACAGATGGCAGTGGGCACAGTAGTGAGCCATGTTCATTTGTCTCAGGAAAAGAAGTGAGCCTTTATGTAAGGAACCACCGCCCTCCGCTCTGCACTGGGCTGACTCCTTACATTGTGTTTTTTTATTATTGCTAAACCTGAAGATCCATGGAAAATATCTTCATAATAAAAAATGTTTTTTTTAAATTAAAGATGCTCTGCTGAAATAAACGGAGCTGAGCAGTTTGAAGTGGATGCTTGGTCAACCATGTTTTATTTCAGTTCGCTTAAATATCTTCATCTATAAAGAATTCTCAGCTAATCAGTCCTAATTAAGGATTTCTCGACCTCGACAGCTTGATGCAACACACGTAGACATCTATCTGCACAATCTGTCATCGTGACAGGCGATGCACAGCGTGCGAGCACGATATCGATCAAACGTAACAATACGATGAACAGAAATCACCTCCAACAGATGCGCGTCACACCCAGTGCTCAAGATCCGAGGACATGGCGTGTTACATAACCTGAGAGCCCACTATGAATGATTACATAATGACTCCAGGAAAAGATGGCGACAGAAAGGCAGACACATAATTGGAAAAGTAAAATGACAACTAGATAAGAGGCATTGTGGGAAAAGGGAGTGTGCAAGGGTATAGACTGGGTTCTTCACCACCAACAGAGGGAAATCATCCAGGACAGAACAGACTCACCGGTCTGTGACCAATTGAAGACACTCAACGCAGACAGTGGCGTGTGTAGTGTGTGTTTGTGTGTGTGTGTGTGTGTGTGTGTGTGTGTGTGTGTGTGTGTGTGTGTATGTATGTATGTGTATGCTCGCTTAATGGCTCCCACAGTGGCGTTGATTGATCATCACAGTCTCTACTGGTCCCTGTTCAAGTACCTCTACCGTGTGTGTGTGTGTGTGTGTGTGTGTGTGTGTGTGTGTGTGCGTGTGTGTGTGTGTGTGAGTGAGTGCACATTGGTATTGTACATGTGAGTTTCAGTGAGCGTACACATTCTTGCAGTGGCCCTCAAGAAGCAGTGAACCAGGACATTCCAGGACATGAGGAAAAGTCCACTTAAAATAAACAAACAAACGTCACACAAACAAACATAACTGCACACTTTTAGACATAAAATATCACATAATCATTCACAGACACAGCAAAAACATGCCATTGTTCAATAAACACAGTCGTATGCCGACATAACGGATACCGACACAGAGCGCTCTCTATCAGCAGTCACTGAAACAGAAGCCAATTAACCTCCTTCGTAACTCGTTATGGCTTTTAATAATTGAAATCAAACAATCTCAGTACAAGATAGGGAGAGATGGATACACAGAGACAGAGGAAGGGAGCAGACGAAATGTGAGGACGAAAAAGGCGAGCAGCTTCAGCTGAGAAAGAGGGTCGAGGAGAGTGGGAGTGATGCCAGAGAGAGGGCGAGAGAAGAGAAACATTGGGAGGAAGAGAAAGGAGCTGAAGGAGAAGACGAGAGGAAATCAATACGAGTGAGATGGCAGCAAAGGAGGGAAAGAGGTCACAAATCACCCAAGCCAATAGTGTGTGTGCCAATAATGTGTGTGTGTGTGTGTGTGTGTGTGTGAAGTCACAGGTCAGTGCTCGCAGACTAATAACCATTCACACTTTGGCTAATGGAGACAAAGTAAGTAACCTAGTACACAATACGTCATTAGCACTCTTCACGGCTAATGGAGATCTACGGAGGTCGTACGCACGTTGCTTCAGCAAAAACTGGAAGTGCCCTTCACAATAAGATATGCAATCTGGACATTTTTTTCTGCCTCTCACCTCAAATCACATTAATTCAGAAGATATGGTAAGCATGTTGAAGCAGATGTTACTGCTAATAATGCAATAATAAACTGCCTCTCCAGAGGAAAACATGTAGCCTTTTTCTTTCTTTTTAGGTACTTTAAATGGTCCTTTCCTTTTTTGGCTGAGGTTCAGGGAAGAGCCCGTTAGTCTCGGAGACCCCGGCCGCAGGTCGACTTAGCTATGTTTGTCAAGGATACTGTGACAGGAAATGGAGCTGTTTAGGGAATCAAGCCTTTGGGAAGCTGACCTCAGGAACCCGCTAGGCCATCCCACTGCCCCCTCCCCCACCCTTGCCTGTGACCTTCACCCTGGCTCACCAGTCCTCCAGATGAGGCTCAGTTGAATACAAGTAATTTATTGAGCTGTCATGAGGCTCACATGTAGCTGAAAAACACTTCAATACATCTACTTTACAGAAAACAAAATGTTCACAACAGCACATGTTAGGAATTAAAAATACATTTGAAAGTGAATAATATAATTGTTGATTGGTCTGTAATTTGTGTTTGTATTTATTCAAACTAGCTGGGGTATATTTTAGTGACAGCGACTTTGACTTCAACTGACAAGAGAAAGGTGTGCTTCATGTCATGACGTGAAAAGCGACAACTTATATAAATGATAGCGTGTTTTTTTATATTTCATTTTTTAGCATGCACATAGGATATAGTGACTATTAATTAAAATTCAGCCATTGTTAATCTTAATATAAAATTGTATGACAAGTTATATATATTATGTCAATCAGTGGGGCATGATGACAGATGAGCCGTACCTTTTTTGTCACGTGTGAAGTAACTTAACGTGACTTCTGGATTCACACGGTGAGCAAAACACGGTTTCCTGGGGAAGTCTGCGCAGATCTTTATTCTGCATAAGCTGTCTTTGCTCACAATTACACAAAATATATACAAATGTATTGCATTGGTTGTGTTGAAATTATAGTACAATACTTTTAAGCTTCATAAAAAAATATTAGTTTTGTGACACATGACACAATTATCCTTTTGGTTTTGCCCCCGTCTTATCATTCCTTTCACGTTATGTGACAAAACATGTGTTTCAATCATTTGGTTAGAAAAACCTTAAACATGTACTTTGGTGCAAAGTCTCACACACACACATATGTCACACTTCCAGGCTTGTTTCACCTAACTTGTGTATGTAAATGTATAATTTCCCTTTCTTTAACCTTCATCCACAGGTTCAAACATGTTCCAAGCTGAATTTTTTTTGGTGTCAAAAAAAAAAAAGATGAGAAACATGGGGAGAGAGTGAGAGTGAGAGATAAAGAAAACTGCCCAGCAGGATTCCTATCATCTTTCTCCTCAGTGTGACTCCTTGATATCTGTTGGCCTTTCCAGCCCTCTCAAAGGCACCCTCCATCAGCATCCCTCCATCATCCCCTACTTCTGTCCACTGCTTCCTACAAGCTCAGGGTTTATCCAGCTCTGCTCTCTCCGATTTCAGCCGGTGGAAATTAGAGTAGAGTACAAAACAGCATGGAGCAAAAAGAAAGGAAGAGAAAGATAAAGGAAAAAGGAGAGGATTGGACAGAGAGGGAGGAAGAAGACAGAGAAAATTAAAGCGCTATGGGGCCATGGCTTCTGGCTGTTTCTGTGAAACAGCAGGAAACAAAAAGGAGAAAACAGCTTACAGAGTTTAGGTTTTCACATAGAGAAACAGAGAAACAGATAAACAGAGCACACACACTGTGCATTCACCAGGCGCAGACCTACACCAGCTAGGTAATCCCCGAAAACAATATGCTGATTAATATTCATCTCGTATTCATAATCTCTTCATCACATTGTTCAAAGGTGACCTAAATGCTTTGCATGAGAGCGAAAAAAAACAACAAAGGTGTCATTTAAAAAGCTAATAACTGTTTAATTTATTTGTTGATGTTTTTGTTTTCTTTTGCACTACATGACTATTAGTTAAGCTCAGAAAAAACACATATATAGAAACAGTAAAGTTGCAGCAAACTTTGTTCATTTCATGTTTAAAGAAAAATGGTAAGTACTGATACATTTAAAAAATGAAAGGGCAAAGATAAATGGTTCTAATCTTGATATTGCATAATGTCCCCAGTTTATCTGTTTATTTAATGGATTATGGTATGTTATAGAGATAAGTTCCCTGGAGCAGTACAACGTAGAATGCAGCCAATATTCCTGTATTTAGTTATTAAAACGACATTAGGATGATGACTTCACAAAATCTAATTTGAGCATAACTTTCACCCCATCTAAAGAAGTTAAAAACTTAAAAAAGTAATCATTAAAACAGAGTGTTAAATAAATGTGATATATTTGGTTGATGCCGCTGGAACATTATGTGAGTGAAAAATGAAATGGACTTGACTTAAAAATAAACGGATGTTTTTTTTTCCTGAACCTTTAAACAAACTCACTGTGTCCATCACATAGAGTACAAGTCTAAATCCACGGGTCAGTCATTGAACAATAGATTTCCTCTCAGCAACACATGGTCTGTAATCCAGCAGCTAGCTGTTGGGAGACTAATAAATGACAAGCAGCTGCGAGTGATGTCAGTTATGAACATTGAGAATTGATGCTTATTGTTGACACATATACATCATCTCTCACATTTATCTTCAGGAAAACCCCAAAAGGCTGTGAAGGAAAGACATTCATCCCACGTTGTTGTCCTCAATGACTTCAACATGGTGTCCATAGTATTGAATATACAATGTGCAGGTGTTTGCACCGTCACAGGCACGAAGATCGCTCTGTCTCCCGATTTATGATGAAAGAAACTCTTTGGTACCTCTTTTCTTCTTTTTTTTTTCTGTTAAGTCTGCTCCCATATTTCTCTCGTTCTTTAGCGCCAAGAAAAACACTCAGTGTGTGAGTTTTGAGACACGTCTTTAGCAACAACTGTTGCAAAAGTTAAGGCGTGCAGATTCCTCCCATGTGAGGGACAATGATAAATGATTCAAGAGGTTGTTTTCCCAAACTGTGGTTGTACTGGAACATGGCAATACATACCATAATATCAAACAACAGTTTTTATATAAATATCCCTCTCCACTTTGTGATTATTGTGGGTGAAAAGATTAAAACATACAAGTTCAGATTTTTGTTCTCAAAGTTGTCACATGGTATTCTATAACATACTTACATTCATATCTTTATTTTTGCCTGCTGTTTCACCCCCCCCCCCATGTTTACTTCCTGGAAGTTGTTCAATTTATTATTATCTTCCTTAACTATTTATGTTTGACAGCCGAACCAGGAGGGAACATCACACTGTACCGCTCAGTTGTTTCTGTCTCTATCTCTATCTAACACATACACACACACACACACACACACACACACACACACAAACACAGATACTGTACACAGCAGAATGTCTGTCTCCAGGGTCTGCTTTGTAAAACAAGGAAAGATCTTCGGTGGGAAAGTCCATATGTCACCATGTGTGGAGACAGAAGCAACAGCAAATATCAAAGAGTGAGTTCACTAAATAGAAAAAGAGGCGGTGATTCAACCGCCGACATGCTGCCTTGTGTGTAGCTCCTTCAGCTGAGCCTATATATACAGTTTCAAACTGTTTTTAGCCTCCATATAATCACTAACTCTGGGGACTCGGGCCCATTAAGAAGCAGGTGAAGACCCATAAGCTGAGCTCATGTTAACCTTAAGTCTAAGAAACCGGGTCGTGGCGGTCTTTGTCACCCTGCCAAAACAACAGCATGATTCGTCATTAACTAGCGGAATAATACAGTGTGCTGTCAAGTGATAAGCGCGGAACTGGCTGCAGTCCAGTACATGACTGTGGATCCTATTAAACTGTCCTGTGAACATCGCAGCCGTGTACACTTGTCTGATAGGTGGCCTATATTTCAGTACAAACAGTAAACATTGGAATAATAGGCTTAACCTGTTTGCTTACAGTGTACCAGTGAGGCCACCTGGGGAAAAAAAGGTTGGCCCACATGTTTGGTATGTGTCACAATTTGATATCACATCCAGTCCAATCTCCTCATTGTCAGGTTCATAGAAGAGATGCAGGCTAAGAGGTCAACTTCAGTGCAGAGAGGGGAAATGGGATTTCATTTTCATTTACATCTTAGATTTGTTGCAATATCTTTTTTAATCGTCTGCTAACAGGGGTGCCAACCAGAGGTCCTTCCGAGGGAGTTAAATGTCAGCGCTTTGTCAAACCCCTCCGTGCTTGATACCGATGCACAAGGCATTACAAGTAACACCTGTTGTGTACATTTTTAAAAGTATGTAAAAGCATGTGTATTGCGCATATCAGTCAATGTTCTTTTGTTTGATTTTTTTTTTAAATAGTGCTCCTGTCAGAGAACTGGCATGCAGTTGCACTTAACAGTCAGTGTTTATTTTCTTGTACCACCAAAGTATGTCAAAAATGTCCTGACACAAAACGAGATCCGACAGAATTTCCCCTCTTCACGGCAATTTCCGTTAAATGTATTTCCCCCCCATCCATTTTCTGTGGCACTCTCTGATTTGATACCCTTCAATGTTTGTGTGTATGTGACTTCACTCACCTGAGTTTTCATCCACCCTCTCCTCCACAGTGTGGTCCTTCTGATGCACCCACTCACTGTTGCACTTAAAGTAAATCTGAGTGGCAGGTGTTGCTTTGCAGTAGAGGTTGACAGGTTTATTCTTGACGATGTAGCCTTCCTCGGGTTCGAACAGGAAGTGAGGTAAGGGCTCCGGAGGGTCGGAGGGGAAGGTTTCCGGGAGTTCGCTGAGACTCAAGAAATCATCGTCGTCTTTCACTGCGGGAAGAGGAAAAGACAAAAGTGAGTGTTATGACAGTCACTGTTCTGTAGTTTCACAGATGTCCAGCTCAATCTGTGTGTTTTTAATCGACTTGCATGCTTTAAGAACTAACAGAGACCCTAATTTGTTTGTTTATGTGTTGATTATTATTTTGGGATTCACAGCAGTGAGCGGCATCGTACAGGACAACGACATTTGACTTCTAATAATGAGCCATGTCTCAAGCCGGTGACCTGAACAATATCCTTCCGCTCATAAAATATTAAATTAAACAGCAACTGATTACCGTTTCTATTTGTGGAAACCTTCTGACTTTCACGACGCAGAGTAGAGCATTATGGGTAATCTCAGGTATCAGCGGCTCACAGAGGAGCCAAGGAACACACGTCCAAAATCTCAACAACGGATGTGCACGCCATTGACCTTCCCCCATGGAAGTTAGATACATTACTCATCAACAAACTGACATTTAGTTTTGGTCATCAACATTAAAATTAGTTTGCAGAGCATATATAAAAAGATGTATTTGTGCCATCTGAAAACCATTTATTTTGTGGAGCAATAAATATATCAAAAGAACAGGGTTGAATAAAAGTGGAGTTTGCATCAAAGCTAATGATACCTATGAAAGAATCCTTCATGTTGGACTCTCTGGTGCTCTGCTCCCTCGGAGCTGAGTCCACAGGCTCTTGATCAATAGTGCTAATTCACGGGTGAACGCTCACCAATCAACTAATTGCTGCGATTCCATTCAAGTTTGTTTGTCTTGCAGAGAAATTACGCAGTTTTCAAGGCCTTGAAACAAAATAAAATTGGGAACTGACCGAGTGCTCATTGGGCCGCCACAATAACTTTATCCTCCTCTAATCCACTATCTCTCCTCCACTGTCCTTTCAGTCGGTCCAAACTCCAGGCCCTCCACCCGTGGCCTCAATCAAAGGGACACCACGGATGTTTTGTTACCAGGTTGCCAAGGTCACCAAAACACAGAGGATTACAAGAGCAGGTGGGAGGGACAGGAAGGGGCCTTTCTTTCTTTCCCTCAAATGGAAACGCATACAAACACAAGGCACGTACATTTACAGTTCACACACACACACACAGACACACACACAGACACACACACAGAATCACCCACACACACGTGCAATTTCTTGTGATGTCCCTCCAGTCCATCATCATCATACAGTTTCATTAATAATATCTCTTCCTATATGTGTGTATGTGTGTATATGTGCATTATTGCCACACCTGGTGAGCTGTAATTAATGCAAAAATGTGTTATCACACATGTTTTTTGACACAGCTTCAAGGTTTTTCATCCCTAATGTCTCACAGATAAACACCCCTATGAACGCAAGCACAAATTATACCAAAAGGACCAGCAACGTGTTATCATGCCTTTATAAGCCGGTGCACATGCACACAGACACATTCCTGTACTGTGAGTGTCTTATCTTGGAGAATATTGCTGTGGGCCACAAGCTAAAAGCAGCTTAGGTAAAACAACAAGACACAAATAGGGGAAATGAGTAGGCAGCATCCACACTTTGATGTCATGAAGATGACATTTTTTCGCATTGTTTTGCAATTAGTTCACTTAGTGTATGAACATTGGTCGACATTTTCACAGGATAATTTCATTAACTGGGAAATGTTCTCCCCCTCTTGGATATTTATCCAGTTTTATATTCTCACATTTCTCCGTTAGTCTCTTTTCTACTTGCTGCACTGCCTTAATCTTTTTTTTCTTTTTTCTTTTGCCATTTCTCGTCCCTTTATGTCTCCCCACTACTTGGCTTTACATCCTCTTACCCCTCCCTCCCGCTTTTCACTTTTACGGCATCCCCAACACCCATTATCATCCTTATCTGTCATTCAGAGGGGTGGGGGTGGGGGGGTTCATTGCTCTGAAGCGACAGCTATAAAATATTGATTGGCACAAGAAACATGATAGCCAGAGAAAATGGTGGGTGGAATGGAGAAAAAGGGGGAGCGATAGAGAGACATTTTCCCATGAACAAAAAGCTTTGTCAAAGAAATGCCAACTCTTTTCCATCCTTGCCTCGTCTTTACCCTCCCAACTCTTCCCCTTCCTCCTAAACATTTTCCTTTCCTTCTCTTTACCCCCACTGCTCTCTTCTGATCTCCTGACAGAGTGAATTACTGGTCCTAACAGCCCGCCTCATAAACGTCTTGCCTGAAAGCTGTAATCAGTAACGTACGGTTGTAGCATGAACAATGTCCAGGTTCGATTTACGCCACGTAGTAAATATAGACTGGGGGAGGAAAAACACATTTATTCTCTTGCTCGTGCCTGTAGGCCTGCCCACTTTAGGAAACCTACAAACCCAACCAATAAATGTATCTGTATCTGCTAAGAGTGATGAGTGTCAGTGTCAATACAAGCTGGATAGAGAGATTGATGGAGAAATGACAGAGGTGACGAAACAAGAGAGGTAGATGAGGGAGGAAAAATAAGATAAAATTGTATTCTATGATCGGAAGTGACAACTTCCATAAAACCAACAAGGGAGAGAAGTTCAGTCATCTTCTGCGTACACTTGGTTATGGGCGGTAGGAAAATGTCTGTGTTGGTCAAATATATAATATCTTAAACTCTCTGCATTTTAACTAAAGTGTTAGTGGTTGGTCAGTGCACAGTTGGCAGGTTGGTGTTTTTGCTGTGCTACTTTGATGGAAAGTGAAAGAGTGAGATATGGGGGTTACACACTGAACAACAAAGCTTTACACTGTACCATCTTTTAAAATAAGTATTTTCGAGGCTCAGAGGTTGAGAAATTCAGAGGTGTGCAACCGTGTCTGTGTCCTAAAGCGAGCCAAACGCAGCCATATAGGGTCAAAAAGCCTTGTGGGTGTGTGTGTCTGTGTAGTTGCGTGTGAGGGTTTTGTGTTCACAGTAAGTGGTCTACGATGTGTATCAGTGCGGTAGCCGTGGAAATCATGAGATCATGCTTCTTGCTCTCCTATCAGTTAGTTACAATCTGCAGCAGCTGCGAAAACATACATGCAAACAGAGAAACGGGCATTCACAGATACACACACACACCTACACACACACCTACACACACCTACACACACATACACACACACATGCACACATGCACATATTTTCGGTAAATAGACACACATTTAAAACCATTCACCCCTTATCTTCTCCCACAACTACTATCAACAACACACACACACACACACACACACACACACACAACTAAGAAAACAAAGCTTGAATGATCCCGATATATACTGTATGAGACACTTGTGCTGCCAAAATACACGAGTCACACATTTGGGCGCATACAAAGAAAACACATAGGCGGCAAAAACATGTATGCACACTAGAACAAAAATACGAACAACAACACATATTTATCCTCTTTCTTGCCATCTCTCTTCTTCTCAGACTCTCTCCATTATGTCTCACAAACACACACACACACACACACACACACCTTGTTTCACAGACACAGTAACATACAAATACCTATTCTTAGTGATCATATTACCCAGAATCCTGCCCACAAAATGTCTGTCCATAGTATCCCCCAGAACACAAATGCACATTTACTCTTTATTATAAAGACATTCAATTGAATAGACTCATTTGATTCTGGAAAAGCTTAAGGAGTTCAGTGCCATTGAGGGAGAGGTGGAAAAGAGCAATGGATAATGGGAGAGCGGGGAGCTATAGTGTATCATTGCTCTGGAATTAGATGTATGATGACGTCTACTTCCCAAAAACACAAACACATATCAAAATATGCAAGCAACCCCACAAGACCAGGTCTTCATCCAAGCATGCAGCACACGGGAGGATCACACATACCAGTGTAGCGGAGCAGATTTGTCCATTTCTCATGGACACCGTGACCGGCCTGCTTTCTTCTTTCTCGCCCTCTTTCCCTCTACTGCTCGATATTATTGCTTCCAGAATATGACAAATATGTTTTATAAAAAATCTTTCTTTTGAAACCTTTTTGTTTTTGTTTTACCGTTAGGGATTCAGTGCTCTATAGTGTACTCTTCCTCAATTCTAGTTAGATTTTTTTCTATTTCTGAAGTCATTTACAATATCCAGGTTTGCGGTGTGTTGGATGCTACTGTACCTCTAGGAATGTCGTTGTTGGAAGGAACAGTTATTGAGATGAGTATTTTCTCTCTGAAATATAGAACATGATGGTAAATCCAGGTAGTAAATCTTTACTGCTAATTCTTACCGTGGCACCATTGTATTTTTGCAAAGCTTGTTTTACTCAAGGAGGTTTTGCAAGCACAAAATAACAAATCAAATCACTCATTGGAACAATTTCCATTTACAGTGTGTTATGTCAAGTTAATCGGGAACTGTTTACAGCACCAATGAATACAAAACGCAAGGCCAAAAAAACTAAAACACTTCCATTAATCAAACACTTTTTGCAGCTGTTTTGTTGTTTTTCCTCTCCTTCATGTATCTCTTCTTTTTCTTCTTGTCTTTTCCTCAGAGATGCTCTCAGGTGGAAGGTAACTCAGATGACGCAGATAAAGCAAGGAACAGCGAAGTGAACAACATCCATTGGAAACTCAATCAGGCACTTATCCTTAATCGGCACTTTAATAAAAGCCACGTTATTCAGGACACAGGCAGTCGTGCACGTCGAGAGAACTCAATCGCTCCATCAGTGTTGCCTAAAGAATTAATTGAACCTGCATTTAGTAGTAATAGTTAAAGTAATAATTATAGTGGTAATAGTACTAGTAGTAGTACTAGTAGTATAGTAGTATACATAATATCCACTAATTGATTAGTTGAGTTAATCAACTGATCCTTAAAACTCTGTTTCCCCATAAATAAAATAATAATTTCTTCCATAAAGAAAAACACAATTCTAAATGTTGTGATTGTGTTTCAGAAACCTTAATAGACTCAGACCAAAATAACCAATAAGTTGCATTATGAATTGATCTTAATAAAGAGGGTCGCCGCCCTACATATCTTTATAAAGATGATCTTGGTAAGTTTTTATTAGGAGTTAATTATTCAACTGCATTGCATTTCTCATATTTGGTTGTATTTTGGTTCTTGTGTTTTAGATTGAACCAAATACAAATAAACATCAGCAGTAGTTCACATGGAGGTCGTTAAAGATTGGGTGGCTAACTACGATGACAGAAATAACCCTGGGAATATATAATATAGCACAGCACACTCTTGTCATAGCCAATTATATCTTCACCCAGCTTTCAGGGCGATCAGAAGCAATTGATCATAGTTGAGAGTAGTTGAAGGCCAGCTCGAGTATCTTAATGTGGGAGCAGCTGCCTGGCGTCCTCTGACTTCATCGTGTGGGATGCTGGGCCCCAGCTAGAGCCTGGAACTAGATTTATGACCCTGCCGGCAGAGGGGTGACTCCATCAGGCCACAGCTGGCCTTCGTTAAGAAAGAAGCCGAGAGAGAAATACATCTGGGCTAATCTGGTGGCCCAGTGGTTATAACATGTATCATGTACAGCAATCAAGTCTATACAATGTAAATAACTCAAAGTAAATATAGCCCCCTTGGTGAAGTTCACATACCAGGAACAGGGGAAATTATAAGAGAAAAAAGAAATATTATGAAATGTGGGTGAAAGCAACATGATATACTGTATATATATATATATATATATATATATATATATATATATATATATATATATGTTACTATAATATATCTCGTCCGTAGGTCCTTTTTCGCAAATTTATTTGACTCTGTTTCTATCAAGAGTAACGTTGACATGAAGCAACAAATAACACCACAAACAAAGTTTTGATATTCAACACTCTGTATGTGTTAGAGGTTTCACTACTCGCTGAAATGTATTCATACATTGACATAGTGGTGTAAAGGCCATCAATTCACTCACATTGGAGCGGAAGACACATTTGGCGCCAGCTACTTACAGTATATGAATACAAAACTCTCAGACACACACACACACACATGCGCACACTAACCCACAAAAGTGGTGGCTCTGACATGCATATTTTATTTATTCTCAAATTATAATTCTGTAAGCGCCATTGCCTTCAGTTATCAGGTCAGAGCACAGCCAAAGTGCATATTAGTGTGTGTGTGTGTGTGTGTGTGTGTGTGTGTGTGTGTGTGTGTGTGTGTGTGTGTGGAAGGAGGACTATCAATGCGCATGCATTATTAAATAGGGATACTGTAAGTCTATGCAACAGTATACGTTTACGCATTTGTATGACCATTTTCATTTCTGCATGTGCTTCTTATTGCCTACATAGTTGAATATTAAGTGTATTGTGTACATCTGAATATATGTGAAGTTGGTGAGTATTTAATGTCGTATAGCAGCGGTAAGCTGACTTCATAGAGCTCATATCAATCGACGATAGCCCCGTTCAGAGGCTGTTGTCTCTAATCAATTAGCACTTGAGTGTGCGTTTGCACATGTGCCAGCATGCATGTGTATTTAAATGCCTTATTTCTGTTCTAATGACCTCTTTTAAGTCAATACAAGTCAATGTTATGACTTCATGCTCCAATGTATTTAATCATATGTGCTCAGTTATTGTTCATTAAGTAAGATTGCTTTAGTTTTTAGCCGTGCTTGCGGCTTGAAAAGAAGGATGTCACGCGGTCGGCCCACCGCTTTGGGCTTTACGATAATTCCTCAACAACCGCTGGATGAATTAATAATAAATCCATGACCCCGGGGGATGCAGCCTACTGACTATAATGATCTTCTTACTTTTCCTAAAACACTTTTTGTAGACTTTGCTACAAACTCCAATTATGCCTTGTAATTATTTGCCAGAAATGTCAGACAACAAGAACAACTCATCAAAGGGGTGACAAGTGTCTGCACCACTCCAGTGAACAGGAGGGAAAGGAGAAAAAAAAGGAAGAGATTGTTGTTCAAAGACAATTTAGCTAATCAGAAGGATCTGAATCTTCTTGAATTATGAGATCTAGAAGCTCCAGATGACATGGGAGTTAGTAAACAATGAAAGCGATGAATACATTAAAATATTGATTGTCAAGGGAAGAAAACACTCCTCAAAACACTCCTCTATTGCACTTGACTCGAGGCATAAACACCGTCTCAGGCGCTGCTCGCAATAGGACACTCACAGTTGGACATACAGTACATTATATTACTATATGCAATGGGTCACAGTCATTTTAAGGACAGGCAGCAGGAGCAGCTGGTGAGTGGGTGTCTGCAGGTAGGCAGTGTGAGAGTACTCTTTTTTATCATGGTCGCCTCTGCCAAACATTGCACATGCACACACACGCATGACTCCGGGTGCATCCACGCCCGACCTGAATGGCAACTGCTACAGCTATTGTTAGTTCCTCCATTATTGTACAGCTACTCTTTCTTCCTCTATCATTGTCTCCTCTCTTCCGCTGTCTCTCTTTCCTCTTTGTCTTACTCTCTCCCCTCAAGCGTGCTTCCTTGCTTCAAGCTTCTTTCTGCATGTGATGTTTTTCAGCTCCACAAGATTTTTTGGGAAAGCAGCTTCCTAACCTCAGAGGCAGGGAAAGGAAGTGTAGAAAGGGGTACAGTACGCTGCTCCCTACGGCCGACTGGGCAGCGGGTACGACTCGTTTCTCCTGAAATGACTGGTAAGCCAGCTCTTATCTCCAGTGTGTGTGGTAAGAGTCAGCTTAGGAGTCCTGGTACGGCTCACTGGACAGCACAGGATGGTCCAACGTGGGGGTTAATATCTGATTCCACCAAGCGAGGAGGCTTTGGTTACAGTCTTTCTTTGTTATATATAACTTGCTACGTGGGTGGAACCCAAAGCGCCAATCTGGGCGAGGTCTGCTGAGAACCAATCTGTTTCGGACCTCAGCTATGTGGTCGGTTTTGATTCCGAATCATCCTCATGAACTGGGTCACTGGTATGGGAACCAGTAATGGGAAACCATGTAGGTCAATTCCCTTCCCTCCACCTCTGTTCAGTCACACCAGGTACAAACAAGACTAGACCACACACAAGAAAAGACATGTGTCTTATTTGATGGCAGTTTTCAAATAATCTCAAGTGTAACGCAGAACACTATTTCATCACAGGGTCTGTCGGAAAACCGAATAATGCAGTATTAAAATATGTATTATATGATAAAACACGTTTCGATTCGGGTAGGAGAGAAACAGATAAGCAAACACGGACAGTCAGGGGGAAATAATTACAGTCATTTGAACTCATTTCACAATCATGGGAAGCAGTTATCTGTAATGCACATGTCTCACTTTGTAATACACACAGCACACATGCAGATGGAATATCTCATTCATATGCATAGTCTTATGTAAGCTTGTGGGGGTACAAACTTGTGCGAGTTGCTGTGTAATGTTATCTTGCAGATGGATTTTGTCTCCCTTACCCCAGGCCTCAGGGAAATGCACGGCTTCGCTTTCATTCATGTCGTACTATCACAGCTCAGCATCGCTATTAATACAAGCAGCCGGCGCAGCATTAGAATATCAAAGCGTTGGCCGGGGAAGGACTTCTTCTTTCAGGGAGATAGGGTAATGTTATCTGGGTGGCTGACGACGGATAGTTGATGGTCGCTCTACGACCCACATCTCACTAAGCACCTGTCTCTCTCTCTCTCTCTCTTTTACTCTCTCTCTCTGTGTTCACTGTGTGTGTCTGCATTTTTCCCCCACCTGTCTGCATCTCTACATGCAGGTCTCTATGTCTTCATGATTACTTTTCTGTAGAAAAATGTCCCTCTGCCTCCTTCTCATCTTCGTCCGTGATGTCTTTTCTGATTCCTTTAGACAATTTGTCTGTGTTCATGTTTTCTGTGCGCTTTCTTTCCCTTCTTTTTCAACTCGGTTCTTTGCAGCCGAGTTCCACTCTCCTTTTGCTTTGGAGTAATAGTTCAGTTATGCTTTTTTCTCTTTGGCCACTTCCCCAGGGGTGGATTTCACAGCGACCCCCTCCCCTACCCACCCAGCCACTCCTCCTCTTCCTGATGGTGTTCCTCATTTTCTTTCTTCTTCTGCTCTTCTGTGTTTCCATGTTATCCATTCTTCCTGTCTCATATCAGCTATCTCCTCATCCCTATGGCTTTCTACTGCTCCTCCTGTTTCCTTCTGACGGGAATCAAAACACCATGCTGAGCCTATACGATTATCTATTTGGTGAGGAAAAACAGACACACACACACACACACACACACACACACTTTCACAAATAATACCAGACAATAATGAAGATGGCCCTCAATTCAAATGATAAAGAACAGCTTACAGGCTTATTTCATTTGAAGATGTTCCCGTATTTTGTCCATTTCATTCAGAGCTGAAGATAAAATTGGATCAACATTTCGCTGCTTATGCCTTCTCCATCTGGAGGCTCACTGTCTCTCTCTCGCCTTCTTATCCCTCTCCTCTACCATTTCTACTTAACACCCTCATGCTTTCCGACCGCACGGCTCGGTTTCTTTCCCTCGCCTAGCCAACCTCTCCTTCTCCCCTGCTGTCTTCTTCTCCTCTTCTCAGTTCTCTCTCTCTCTTTCTTTCTCTGGAACCATTCCACACTTCCCACTCTCATCTTCCATCCCCATTTCTCACCTCCCCATCCTCACTCCTTTCCCGACACTTCGCCTCCCTACGTTGCTCTCTGGCATCTTTTCACTAACTATTCCCCTCCAATCTCTTTCTTCTTTCCACCTTCCTCTCTCTCCTCCCTACTTTACTGCTTCATACCAAACTCCTCTTTTTTTTTCACCGTCTCACTTACTCTCTCAGCCCCCCTCCCTCTTCAGGTCACTATAAATAGAGCCTCCAGGGGCTTTCATAATGGACTTCTGCCTCTGACCTTATTACAGACACATTACTGACCGTACTTCTCTCTCTTGCATTCTCTCTCTCGTGCTTACAGACAGTACACAAGTGTTACTCCGATCCCTCTTTTATCTCAATAATGCACATGCCCACTTTCCTCAAAACTATGGCTCTCGATGATAAATCTATTTTTACCTCACAACCCCATTCTATCTTTGTTGTTTCGTTCCCCTACTCTTAACCACGGTTTCACTTTGCCATTTATTTTCACAATGGTTCTGTGTTGTGGATCGCACATTTTGTCAAAATCTATTTCCTCTTTAACTTAACAAGCTTTAACAACACTGGGGATTTGTGGGTGCATTATTTATCTTCTCCAAGGTTTTTCAACATAAACAACACATCATTAGTGTTGCATTCTTCCTTGAAACTAGCGCATTGGATGCAAGCTAATGAGCTAGCTCACAGAGAGTGTTACATATTGGGTGTAATGACGAATACCAGCAGAGCGAGTGGGCCATTTTGGAACCGAAGGTGCCAACTCGGGGAATTTTGGTTTGCCGGGGTGTGAGCCAGATGAGGAAGAAAACACTCAAGTCCAAAATGTCAATGTAGTCCTTTGACACCAGCCGCATAGTAGTGTTGGCCCTCGTTCTGCCTGATCCTCTGCTTCCAGAGTCCTAATTAACTTTTATCTTGGGTCTGCTACCCTCACAAGCACTGGTCTCTGAAATGAGCTGAGCTCAAGCTTGTGGGAACTAGATCAGTGGTTTCTGAGAGAGTGGTGGGGGGGAGGGAGAGAGAGAGAGAGAGAAAAGCCTTATTCTATTTTCAGCTTTATTTTGGTCAAATCCGAGGCATTTCTAAATAACACAATGGGCTTTGAGTTGGTTTCATCGGCCTTTGGGGCAAAAAACATTCCCAACCCGTAAGAAACTGAATCACTGATGAATTCAAGTGACACAAAAATGTAAGAGGGCATGAATGAAACCTGTCATGGAGGTTTTACAGTATTTCACAGCCCGAGCTCAACATGACCTGAAGGTATCGACATACTTGAGCCAGGCTCAGACCTAAAGCATAAATCATACTGTCACACATTAAATGTCACAATTAGGTATAATTCAGAATAATTCCATTTTACATTGATTTACACTGATTACATTAACATTATCCTCGTCTCATTTTGAAGGTTTTGAATGCGGATGGTTAGTCACTGAGATCGTAAATAGTTTGTTATTCAAACCCTCGTTTTGAGAAATGATGGAGAACATCTGTGAATGAAAAGCACAAGATACCACAACACTTTGATGTGGAAACAATTGTTTTAGTTTCGGGGCAAAAAACGTGGTTCTGGCTTGAGGCTGAATAAATTGTCTTTGACAAGGATAAAATGGACTTTTTACATATGTGAATAAAAGAAAAATCTATATGTTATGTTATATTTGACATCTCTCACAAGATTAATATGGTAGAAGACATTTCACTGGTACTGGATACACATCAGCTTCATACATGATTCACCACATGAGATGGGTTAAAAGTATGTTTGTTATTCATAGCAAGCACTTTTGTGAAAACATTAAATAATAATTTCTACATATAGTTACGACTAAGATGGTTTCAACATTCATCAAAACATGTCCTCTCTGTGTTCTTGGTGCTATAAGCAGTACTTGTGAGCACACACATAGTTCCTTGTAGCGTAGCGGGGAATGTGGACACTAAGTGTCCTAGTTGTTCACTCACACTTCAATAAAACAGCCTCCAGTTCCTAGAGGACTCCTCCGGAGGCCAACAGACTCATGTCAGTGCGGGTCAGCTCGCCATAGGAGTGCCCTCTCTGTTGTGTCATTGGCTTGTTGACTGGTGGTTGATCGCTAAACATTTTGACATGTGGCCCAGATGCAACTCATTGATGCTGGTGAGCGCACAAACAATGGTGAGTCTCGAAGGCCCGGCCATACAGTTCAAAGCTGTGGGAGACTCGACCTGCTCAAATGGCAGCTGCCGGGGGGACTACATGTTTTTAAAGGAGCAATGAGAAACTTTCCTCTCCTTGAAGAGAGATCTTGAGTTTATTCTGAAATATTTCCCTTTTTATCTTCCCTAAGCACTCGGGGCGGCAGAGCGGTGTCATGAGTGGGGACCATCCTCAAAAACCAGAAGAGTTGAAGCCCTGTGGCTCCTTGTGTTCACACACTTCCGTAAGGACGGATCTGAGGCGGAGGCTTTCTGCCTTTTCTTTTTGGTCCTCGACAGATCAAAAGACATTTCTGTGGTGAAAAAAAGCAGTTTTAACTCAATTATGTCGGAGAAACTAAAAAGGAAGGGACATTGAAGTCGTTCAGAACAAGTTCTTTTTAACTTTTTCTCCACCTGGAGATAGTTAAGATGCAGTTACAAGAGACCTCAGTTATCTCCCACCACATTCAGTCATTCTGCCACAAAACAAACCATTACTCACATGTTTGACCATATTAGACATCATAACCATAGTTCAAAAGGCCATGACTTAAGATAGTGAAAGGGCTAATGTGCAGGGTTGTTAGAACATCACTTAACATTAAGTTAACTACTGTGGAGGAAACATGGCTTGAGGTTGTGAGTTCAATCTTGGGTGATTCGATTTCAGGATTCATTTTCATGATTCATTTCCATTCAGGCTATCCTAATTCTATTTAACACAGTCACTCTGCGGTTAATTATGTATTTCCAAATCGCATATGCGCTAGTCAGAAAATGGATCACAGCCAAGAATGAAGTTCAGATTGAGTTCATATGTAAAGGAGTTACCTGTATGCAACATTAACTTGTACTTGACTAGATTGGGGGCCAGATTCTAAGCGGCCCGGTCGTAGTGCTGAGGTACGCTCAGTGAAGCGGATTTAATTTCTTAAAAATGTCCGCTGGCTTTATTCTATTCTGGAAAAGACGTAAATATGAGTTGAGTTTCTTTTATAAGATTCTGAATATCCTGCTTTCATACATTATGCAATCACATATAGACAACACGCTCAAGTTGAAATATATAATTGCTAAGTGCACTGCTTGTTGTACCAGTGCATTGTGCTGGGCTTCACATTAACATTAAGAGCGTGTACGTATAGAAGGCCAGCGCAAAGGAAAGCGATGCCTGGAAACGGCCACACGACTGAGCAGGCCAAGAGGTTAGAAGTTCAAATCTTCAAGAGAACGAGTCTGTTTCGATGTATGGATATGTTGATAGGCTGGAAGCTGCCGTCGCCTCGGGGCGACCGGTGCTGCATGACTGGATCTTTCAGTGAGGCCCCACATAAAGAGGTGCAGTGAACAGAGGATATAACAAGAGGTTAGTTAGTTAACTGGGATCACAAGGTCAAAAGTGATGAGGCTTTTAAGTGTGAGTGTGTGTGTGTGTGTGTGTAGGTGAGCTATGTTAAGTCTGCAAGTGTACGCTCTGTGTGCGTATGTATGTGTGTGTGTGTGTATAAGTGGGCCGTAAAGAAAATGAGCTGTTTGATGAAAGAGCCAGTGTGCAGGTGGACGCTGAGGTCACAAGTTGAAATGCTGTGGGGGGGCGGGGCTACCGGAGAAGATGCACTGCATGACTGAATCTGTTTGCAGTAGGTTGCCCTGTCAGAGAGCTGATGAATGAGGTTTAAGTGATTCAGGCTTGTAAGCTCAGAGGTAATGGACTACAGCTGAGTGAGCCGATGCTGTTGTCTTCAGAGAGCTGGCGTGTGGAAGTAATATGTTTGTATATGGGATGTATGTTCTGACCAATATGAATAAATCCATCAATTTGTCCTATGTGTCGAAATGTGATGAAGTTCTGTCATTAAGTTCAATAATAGGCACATTCAAAAGTGCAGAGTTTCTGTAAACCTTTTAGACATTTACAGGTTAATTGGAGATTAATATATGACCTGTTTTAATGTGTTGTTATAGGCCATCTCAACACAGTTGGAAAGGGCAAGTCATACGTTTCTATTGAAACTTTTTTTATTTTTGTATACACCATACAGAACACAGGCGCTCTGTTTCAGCACTTCGATGGGGCTAAACATGTACAGTGCTTTTACTGTTTTTTGTGTGGCATTTCACTTCTATCAATCAACTAAATATGTTTTGCGATGTTTGTTTCAATGCACAATTTCACATTAAACAGCTGGATGTATGAGCACTTCATGGCACTTTCCCATAATGTAGTGTCACATCATTAAACTGCAGCTCTCTCATGAACTGATACATGGACTGGATATAGCTGTTATTGTAATAGACACATTAAGGGGTTATAGTTAATGAAATTGAGGTGGATTAGTTATGATCTATTGTGAACATACAGAACGACATTCTGTCTGCTGAAAACACAAAATAAAATAGATCCGATCAGAAGGATTATGCAAACTGATTTATTATTATTATTAATCTTGTAGTTGTAGTGAGAATAATTTTCTACATCGATAGATTAAAGACTGGTTGGTGACATATTTTTTGAGCTACAGTCTGGAGTCATTTTAACAATAATATATTTGCACACACACACACACACACACACAAACACACACACACACACACACAGTTAACTATGATACAGGACAAATCAAAGGCCTGTTTATTTTGATATACCAAATAGAATTTCACAGGCAAACATCATGTTTACATATTATAATGTTCTATTATACATATACTGTCACCGAGCGTGTGTCGTGTCTTGTGTTGGCAGAGCAAGGAGGAAAGACGACAGAGAAGGAAGATGAAAAAAAGAGGGGAAGGAATGGTGGCGGAGATACGACGAAAGAGAACAAAAAAACAGCTTTGGGAATAAAAAAGTGAGAGAGTGTATTTGATATTGAGTCCTTGGAGATGCTCTTTACACTTTTTCCTCCGTCCCTATTTTCCAAGGCCATTGATCTTTGTGCTTGCGCCGTGCAATCAGGCATGCTGTACAACCACTTTCCACTCTCGGAAGGCTAAACAAAGGACTACACGACAGAATAGAGACTCAAACCTGGGAGAGCAATGCCATGATATCGGCATTATTATAAAACTCTATCCTTGAATATTGGTAACCTGCCTTGTAGGCTGGAAAACACAACGTGTTTCAATCCGAAGAAAAAGGTTGACACAATAAATGTATTAAAAAGCAGGTAAACAACAAATGTGACAGAAGGAGCTGAATGACTTCATGCTTTCATTATCTACAGAGAATCTGTGAGAGATACAAATGCCTCCTGTAGAGTAAGATGACGGAAGATGATTAAGGGTAAACAATGATATCAGATAGACAAGTGCCACAGTGTAAATGTGTCCATATGAAGACATTACTTCATTCATTATGAAAATCATCATAATGCAACATTAACCCAGAGTTCATTCTGGACATCAATACAGTGGATTGACAAAAACAACTCCTGTTTCATTAATATGATTATAGTTGAAACCCTTATGCTGGTAAGCTACACTAAAAAGAAAATGACCATTATTGTCTATGGAGTAGAGTATATGTTGAGTAGTTGTAGAACAGAACACTGAGTTAATACGTTATGGCGGTACGCATTATACAGCAGGAACAACAGAGTTTTTTTAATAATGAATCAAGCTGTAACACCTTCATCCAGCATGGAAACTATGCACGTTTACCTTATTGGTGCGAGAAAGCGGGAAGATTATATGATATAGAAATGTGAATGTGCACATGGGATTGTGGTTAAGTGGAGCGGGTCAGCATGAACCTTCGCAACCCCGTGTTCTTGTGTGTGAGGCGATTAGCCAGAGACGGCGTAGTGTGGGTGGGCCATAGGGGGGCACATATAATGATAGGTTTTACTTTGATGCTTGAAATACAATTCTCTCTTCACCTGCCTCTGACCAGGGAGGTCAAAGCCCGAGATCAGCTTCATAGCGGCACTCCTGGGGAGGGATTTAGTGTCATGCCAAAGACAACAGGGATGAAACATGGGGCGTGTCGGATTGTCCTTGAGCTTAACAGAAGCCATTGCCACCCTGCTATCTCAAGACGGCAGTAGGTTTTAACAACAGTGGGTTTTGGGATCAACACTTTTGAAACCAATATGTCTTTGTTTAAATATTCTAGAACACTTTCTCTGGAGAAGTTGTTCTTGTGTAAACACTGAAACTTCACACGGGCCACATCTACAGCAGCCCGAGTTCTGGTGCCTCGCTCGCCATCAGGAGCAGCGGAAAAGACGGGAATGATGAAGTCATGACAAGTGAAACGAAGAGAAAAGTAAAGTTTTGAATAAAAAAAACTCAGAGGATGATACACAGAGATAGAGCAAACACACCTTCATTAGTTCTGCCTTTTTCACAACCCCATGTGGCTTTTGCTCTCTCTCACTCTCTCATTTCCCCTCATTCTCTCTCACCTGTGCCAGTACAAAGACAAAACTACACCATCAAATGAGGTGTGCACACTGACACACACACACACACACACACACACACACACACACACACACACACACACACACACACACACACGCACACTGGAGGACTTTGGAGGAATCAGCATGTGCTTTAGACTGGTGTGATTAATGGCATTCTGTGCACCAGTGAGCAGATGAACCAGAAAACAACACAAACATTATCATAACCCGAAAGACCTAATTATTGCAGCACTCATCTGACAGATGCGGTGTGTGTGTACATGTGTGTGTGTGTGTGTGTGTGTGTGTGTGTGTATGTGTGTGTGTGTTTGTGTGTGTGTGTGTGTGAGAGAGGGGAGGGTACAAGATTTATGACCTTGCTATAGAATGTTGTGCGGCGTCCCCTTCATCCCTTTTGTGTCTTTCACAATTTGGGTGCTAATTAGGAATATGATAATGGCCGTATTATATATTATAATGAGTGTGTGCATGCATGATTATGTGTGTATGCACAGCGCGTGTGAGTCTTCTCTGACCGGCTGAAGAAGGAGTTGTCTCCACAACAGCAACCTGCTGCTTGGTAATGTGGCGTACTCAGTCGCACACAGGCAACACCACGCTCCTCAATCAAAAGGGAAACCAGAGGAATGGAAAAACACACACGGTCCAGTATCCTCTTGTCTGGCCAAGATGACCAGCTCTGAGGGATGTCACAGTACCACTGAAATACCACCATTCTCAAATACCCAATTCTACATTGTCAATGTCATGGTAACATGGAGTGAAACTGAGCTATTTAAATAATCTGCATACCTCTCTTTCATGTGTTCTGTTCACCTTTTGTCTGATAGGTTTGATGCATTCTAGTGAGTAGTTATTCTAGTTATTTTGACTGATAATGTTCATAGTAACATATGTGTTGTGTTTAAAGGAATATATTCCCATTAGTAGTTTAAATGTTGTAAATGTGCTAGCTGCTTAGAGCTAGTGTTAACAGGTCACAATCCTCTCACTTATATCTATGTTATATTCCTGTGAAAACATAAACTTCAAAACAACTGCATTTATTCAGGTTCCTCACCAAAAAGACTGATTGTTCAAGATTGCATTTGAACACAACATGAAGGAATATAATTTAGCTTAGCGCTAATCTTTACCGAATAGAGCTTGAATGCATCAAGATGTAACTCAATACAACCTTTGTATGTTAGCTGTTAGCTCTGTTACTAGACTGCTGCTAACAGCTATCATAACTAGCTCTCCTCCTGATGATTTAGACATGGATTTACAGTAATGGTGAATTATCAGGAAACACATATGGTGTGTCTTCTGGACGTTATATATTAAGTATGCGTCAAATTTACATCAGCATCTATCTATTGAGGGAAATCCCTCGAAACTCAGCTACATGTCTGCTGACCCAAATCACCAAACCCCCCCATGTCCCTCTAGTGGCATCTAGCCATGCAGATTAGAGCTCCACCAATAACTCATCTGCAAAGATGTATCACACTTTGTTTGTACGTCAGCATCGTCACAGTCCTAAACATATCATATATGGGTTGGCCTCTCATTAGTCACAGCGGGTTTGAGATGTGCCCCCATGAGACCACACCAACACGGTAAGAGTAGAGGACTTTTCATCTCCGGGAACTAAACCAACAACATTTAAAATTATCAGGAATCATCTTCTAGCAAAGGAAGCAGACATTTCTGTCTGTGGATGCTCTGTTCATGTTGTATTCAATTGCTGGAATCTGAAAAAATATTATCTTTGAAAAGAGATGACACCAGATATTTTGATATTCAGGCTGTTCGGCTCCTCCTCACATATTGTAAAATCCTGAATAATGACATGGGGAGTCCCATAGCCGGGGCCCTGTGGGAAGCAGAGGACATTTTCAATTTGGGACTGATTTCAAGCCAGCTTTTTACTCTGGTCTCTGGTGGATGAGATACTGTACTGGATCAGTGTCAAGAGCTTCACAGGGCACTGGGTTATGGCTGTCTGTTCTCCACTTGCTCTTGCCTTCCTCCCTTTTGTCCTCACACTATTTCTCTAACTAAATCCCCCCTCAGGCCCATGGACACTAGAGCAGAACAGAGGGGAGGAGAAAAGGTGGTACTGATTAGAGAGGAATAGATAGTGATCACAGAGCAGGGAAAAAAGAGAAATGAATGGGGAAGAGGGACATGTGAGAAAATGTGGAAATATTGGAGAGTAACTGACGAAATAGGTTAACGGATTGGATAAAACAACTGAAAAAATATAAAGAATAGGAAAGAGATGAGATAAAATGCATTGGGGAAAACATCAAGTTTATTCTGAATTAAATTCCAAACACTAAGCTGTGTTGCTTCTACGGAAAATAACAGGGGAACAGAATGAAGAAAAACACTTAAAATAAAATCACTTATATTTTTGGAACAGCAATGTTGAGGACAAACTTGGCCTCCGGGTGTATAGTTGTACAGTGGACGTGTCATACACAAGTGCAAACACAAATTAAATGGCATCCAGAGGACAAAGAAGAGTCCGTATTTGGCGTGAAAAGTATAAAGCATTTTTGCAGAAAAGAGCCAAACGGAAAAAAAACAAGACCATCTACATCTAGCATCTACAGTTCCAAATAGAGATCCATTGTGACAAAGTCACTGCATCAGCCTAAATGTTTCAACACAGAACTCAGGTACTCAGTGTCAAAGGCAGAGAAAAACTATAGTCTATATAAAATATGCTCTTAGACTCTGAGATACCACACAGGAGTCTCTGTCAAGCTCAAGGGGGCTGTACCAGTCCTCATCCTGGGAGTGAGTGACTTATAAAAGGTCGCCCCGGTGACCAAAAGAGTTGTTATACCAGGTTGTAAATATAGAGTTCTGCTGTACATTTGGGCATTTAACTATTGTGTTCTATAGCGCAAGCTTCCACCTCGGCAAAGTACGCTCTCGTTGTGTCGTGCCAATGAAGCGCCTATAAATTTGAGCCAAAGGCCATTAAACTGATGAAGCAGAGGAGTCAAGTATAAATAGAGAGAAAGAATGAGGACGAATGACAAAGACAATTTGAGAAAAATAAAGAATTAGAAATATCAAAGATACAAAAGAGGGTAAATGACATGACCTATGTTTAGGTGAGCACTCACTTATTATTTAAAGCGACACTATGTAACTTTTCCCCTGTAGCGCCCCCTTCAGGTATTTAACGTCTGGCTCTCGAGCCATATATGGCTCTTCCAGCTTGTGACTCACAGCTGATCTCACAGCTGATCGATGCGCGGCAGGCGCAGCGAGCCATTCAGCCGCGGCATGTTATTCTGTCTGTGCGAGTCGCGTAACGGAGCAAATAAAAAGTCACCTGCGAGCGTGGACTGGCACTATATGACGTTGCGTAATCACTGCCAGACAGCAAGTTGATGTACTTCCGCCGGAAGTACCGGGCCGGTCCCAACATCTTACATTCAGCAGTTTTCTGGCCACAGACCCCCGATGGCAGTGGCGGAGGCGCAAATCAACATATTAAAAGTAATTGTAGCGGCACAATTTTTTTCAAGCTGTTATTTTAAGGTGGAAAAGTTACATAGTGGGGCTTTAATTGATACATTTGTGTTGGTGCTATATCTGTTTGTTTGTTTTATTAAATTCTTGCAAAAATAATGTATCCAAATATAATTAAAAAACAGGGTTTTCTTGTCCCTACAATACTTATTAAAGCGACTTTGAAGTACACACAATGTGACCACAGCAGTGAAAACCACACGGTCATTTGAAACCAGAGGTCATAGACGCTCAGTTGGGTAATGAAACATACTGTTTACTATAATTCAAAGAGCCTTCGTATCCGCCGAAGACAGTAATGACGAGTTAAGAGAACAAAGCAGATGGAAAATCAAAGCTCCGGCATGAGGCCGCACAAATATATGAGTAAAATAGGGATCTGTTATCATTTTAAGACAACAAACCCCGTAGAAATATTGGATATTATGATGTTGCCTTAGTGAACTTAAGCGCACCGACATCAAAGGGAGTGTTTGTTGAGACCCCTCCCCTGCCTGCGCACCTTGTTAAGGTTTCTAGTATGCCCAGACCCCGAGGGCTTCACAGACGTTTGATGTCTGGGTTGCGATGGAAAATGAGATGCTGTTTAACAAACTGCCTGCAATGAGCAAGTGTTTACTGACGTAAAAAGGACAAACATTAAGCAATATGCAGTTGCGGGAGACAGTACATGAATGGAGGCGCGGCGCCCGTATCTCCTGGGCATGGATTTAGTATCCCTTGATGAATTTAGGCTTAATTATATTGACAGTGTAACGTATATACACACATTTCTGCTGTAAGATGGCCTTTCTGCAGTTTAACGTAATGCTAATTTAAAGGAACACACATGGTATGCGATTAAGGCCATCGCTCTTGAATAGAAGCTGTATGTAGTTTACCAAATATTAAATATGTACATCTTCAAGAAATGAATGCCAATGTAATGTTGACTTGGTTATTGCTCATAGACTAGAACAGTGGTTCTCAAATGGAGGTGCGTGTACCCCTGTGGATACGTGAAGGCACTCAAGGGGGTACATGAGACTTTTAAAACATATATTTAAAATGAGAATCCATTAAAAACATAATTTAAAAATAGAATATACGGTTATGGTTATAACAGAATTGTATATATTATATTGACCCTGATGGCACAATGCTGTGTATTTAACCAAAAACAGTTAGTTAGGGGGTACTTGGCTGAACACATATTTCACCACTGAAATAAGGTTGAGAACCACTGGACTGAATGTTTTGTGAATTAGAACTTGAGACGAGGAACATGGGGATAAGAGTCTTGTGCAATTAATTGTGCTGTCAACGGCCACAACACATTTTAGTAGTCCTTGTAGTAGTAGTAGTAGTAGTAGTAGTAGTAGTAGTAGTACACAAAGCAAATGTAGGCAACAAAAGGCTTTAACATGACAAATTAAAAAAAAAACACATTCAAATTGTAGATGAGGGGAGTTTTAGTCAGTGTGTGTGTGTGTGTGTGTGTGTGTGTGTGTGTGTGTGTGTGTGTGTGTGTGTGTGTGTGTGTGTGTGTGTGTGTGTGGAATGATGTGTTAGTGTTGGAGAGAGAGGAGATAAAAAAGCAAAAGAGAGATGGTCCAGTGTGACTGGAAGCGTCACGGCATCAGTACGGGGTCGGGTGCATACATATGTGTACTTGAGTGTGTACACGCGTGTACTTGAGTGTGTATGTGTGTTGCATCCGATAACCTCAAGGTCACCAGGCTTTTCCTGTAGGTCAGCAGAAAAGCTGCAAAGCCGACTGCCCTGTTTGGCCGGCTCGCTCACAGTCTGGCTGATTATTCCCAGAGCTTAGATGGCGTAGCACATAAATACCTCAGTGAAGTGTACAGAACACAGTCAACTATCGCTGAGAACTGCCAACGCCCATCGACTGCCACGCAACCAGAGCGGAGAGGCGGTAATGGAGAGGAGGCACGTAGGGAGGCGAGTGAGAGAAAGGGAGGTTTGGTTTAAACCAAAAGGTGACAGAGAGAGAGAGAGAGAGAGAGAGAGTAAATACAGGGGACTGTGGTCAGTGATGCTGACAGAGCAAATAGGAGGGAGAGAAGACATGAAGAGATTAGGAGGCCAGGAAAAAAGACGATGAGTGGGTGATGGGTTTAAGTAATGACAGAAAAAAGGTGAGAGACGGAGAAGGGGAAAGTGGGGTGGAGAGGCGAGAAAGCTGGCTCAGGGGAGGCAGATGCAATTTGCATATGCTAATTAAACTTCTGTTTGGGTCACTTGCTCTTCATGTCAGGGCTTCAATACTTCCGTCTGTACTCGCCGACACTTGCCTGTCTGTCTACGGCCCTACCTCCCTCTTCTTTTTTTCAAATATTAGTTTCAGAGTTTTCTCTTATTTTTGGGGGGAATGGAGAAGAAAACCTCCCTCCCTCTGTCCCTTTCCCTCCTACAATCATACATCTCCCCCACTGTGCACCTCATCTTCTGCCCCTCCTTGTGATCCATCTTAACTTCCTCATCACCCCCTCAATTTTCTATTTTATCCCCGGTTGCCCTTTTATACCTTCCATTTACTTCTCTTCTGTCTCGTCTCCCTATAGTTCTGTATCTTTTTAATGATGCCAAATCTGCTGTACCAAGTTTCACCTTTTCCTTGCATCCACTGAGTAGAGTCATCATCATCATGGTATGGATCCATTCACCTTTTTATTTTATTTTCAAAAATTCAGCCCCTTATATATGTTGTGCCCTTATCTGCTCTCCCTCTCTATCTCTCTCTCTCTCTCTTTCTCTCTTAATCGTGTCACATCTTTAGATTCTACATATTTACCTCTTATGTATCTGCCTTTATACGTCTCATCTCGTCTCCACCTGCATACTCGGAAACTTCTCATAAAATTTTTACCCAATGCTTTTTTTCCCTCTCAATAACCCCCTAACGTTTCCTCGTTTTCACCTAAAACTTAGTTCCCATAGCTACTCCCCGCCCCCCCCCCCACAACTAATTTTCGTCATCCACCTTTTCATCCTCATCTTTGCTTTCCTCTTCCCTGCCAGACCTCACAGTTCAAAAATTGAAGCTTGGCATAGTACTAGAAATGCACAGACACACACACACACACACACACACACACACACACACACACACATCTAGCCTCCATGACCCATTGGTGGTGTGTGAGCCATCTGTTCATTTATTTCATAGAACAAACACACCTGACAGTACTGAGGAGCTGCTAAGTCCATTTCACTGTTCACTGAACAGCACAATTGAGTCGACTAGATGGAGGGATAAGCTGGAACAAAAACTTTGCGCACCCTGAGGGGAATTGGAGATCTAGAACCACTGTTCCTGTCCAAAGCCATTTCTCTGAGAATCAAAAAACTCTATCTCTCTGTCGCCGTCATCGAACAAGACTCAACACAGCACTGCCTTGAAGCTCAAAGTTAATAGCAAGTGACCTTTTGCGACACTCCAGATATGAGTGGCATAACGTCTGGTTATATCGCATAGCGGGATACATGGCATACTACTACATGCTAACAATGTAAAGATGGAACAACTGTTGTGTGTTTTGCAATGTTTTCCATTGTATGTTTAAGGTCCATTTTAAGTAGTATAGATGTAAGTGTGTATGAATGTAAGATACAACCAGTAAAACAATAAGAAGTCACAGCTGCAAACTGTCTACAATATTCACTTTTGGTATATACAAATTTGTTTTTTTATGGTTATACAATTACCCAAACATAGTTAGTAGCTTAAACCTACACTAACAACCGGACCCCAGTCCCCGGTCTTGCATTTCTCCCCCACCCGTATGACTTCAACAGGTGTCATGTTCTCTGAGAAATTATGCCACAAAGTTTTTTTTCTAAATATATCTCGCAAAGCAAACTAGTTGTGTCAAACACATTTTGGGCAAAGGGTTGCATAATTCTACAGTACCCAGGCAACAGTTCATCTGTATAGCAATCGTACTGTTCAGACGTCTCCATCCTACAACGCTGTTGAGGTTTCTCAGCATGAGCACACGCTGCGACAGCAGCACTGCTAGATTTCAAAATAAAATTCCTCTGCTTTGTGGATTTCCAAAGCTGAAGAATGAGGAGCAAAGTGAGATGTCTCTACTTCAATTTCTGTATCAGTCCTGACTTTATTAAAAGAAATGTTCTTACCTGAGGAGGGTTTCGGCAGCAGAGGGGCAGACGGGTGGAAAACAGGAGCCGGGAGGGGAAAGAAGAAAGAGAAAGACAAGACGGCATTTGGTTAGATTATTCAGAACTGCGCTCTAATCTCTCTGAATTACAGTTGTTAGACCACACTTTACATATTTTTTTCAGGACACTTCCCATCACCATCTCAGTTGAAGAGTTCACTGTGAAACCAAGACTGAACTCCGACAAGTCAATTCAATGCAGGCTTCTTTTAGACCACTACATCTCTGCGGACATTACACCATGGCCGGATACTCAAACACTGCAGTATGCAAACAGACGATAAATGAGCAAAAAATGGAAATCTATGATGGCCACATTTATTGCCATCAGCTGCGAGCGAGAGGGCTAAATGCACTCACTGTTTTATGTCCACTCTGATGGGGACCGACCCAATGAGGCAACGTCTTGTTTGAACCAATCAGAGGTGATGAGACTCAGGGGCACTCGCATAATTGCTCCGTCTGGCTTGTGTCAAACCCGGGACGTGTGGGCGCATTTGTACGTAAGTTTGTTTCTGCTCGTCTGCATGTGAGACAACAGGGCAAGGACACAATATGACTGGGTGAGGAGCAGATGTGTTAGAATGCAGAGCAACAGAGAGAGAGAGAGAGAGAGAGAGAGAGAGAGAGAGAGAGAGAGAGAGAGATTCTTCAGTGTCGGAAGTGAGACAAATAGGCTATATAGCCAAACCAGACACTCACAGTGGACTGAGCAATTCACTCCCTTCCTCTCGTCCCTCTCCAGAATATTGACCTGCTTTTTCATCTCCTTAAAATGTTTCACACTTAATGTGTCATTATTACATTATTTTTACATGTCATTTAGCTGACGCTTTAATCTAAAGTGACTTACAATCCTGTTACAATCATACACCGTAGACACAGCTACAGGGAGCAAATCAGGGTTAAGTGTCTTGCTCAAGGACACATCAACGAGGGTGGGGATTGAACCTCCAACCCCCTGATTGAAAGACGGACCTGCTACCCACTGACTCGTAGTAGCCTCATTGCGCCCTCACTCATGCCTCCCTCTGGCTTTTCCTTCATTCCCTCCTTTGCTTCAGCCTATCGTCCTGCTGAATGCTTCCGCTGCTCTCTTTCTCCCACTCTTGCTCTCTCTCTCTCTCTCTCTCTCTCTCTCTCTCTCTCTCTCTCTCTCTCTCTCTCTCTCGCCGTGTGTCACATCTCTCTGATGCTCATTCAAATCGTCTACACTTCTAACACTCGTCGCTTTGTGTGTAGTAGCGTTATTTACATTTCCCCCAGGGCACCACTGCTTATCGATTCTGGCCCTGCTCGCATCTGTTGTGAAAGTCTTGTGAGTGAAGCTTTATTATTACCCTGTGTGTGTGTGTGTGTGTGTGTGTGTGTGTAATAAAAACACTTGATCAACACTAGCTGTGAGCTCAGTGGAGGAACTGATCACAACTTGATATCGCTGCATTCACATTCTCATTCGTTTCCAAGACAAAAACAACTGCCACCGGTTCGTCTGAACACATTTCACATTCAGAACTCTTCTTTTCTTCTCAGGCGTCGGTTTTGGGACGCAATAAGTGAGAAGCGGGGGTAGAGCACTACTGTGCAAAGGGTTTGAGGATTCATTATTTCCCCTATTTTCTTTTCAGAACTCTTCTTTTGCATTGCATATCCTTAAACAGTTGAAACACATTTCAAGTTCAAAAAGTATACAATATGTGCTGAACGATCTTTGGTATTGGAAAAGAACATCGGAAAAATATAAACTTCTTAAAACAACTGAACTTTTAAACAAAGAGCTGTTTTAGGCCATTCAGTAAGTGGCTGTATTTTACTCCAATGCCCTGGAACCGGTGGTGTAGGTCGGATATGTGTGTGTCTGTCGTGGACTGTCATCTTGGCAGTGACGACACAGTCCAACTCTAAAAAGGGGCAAAGAGGGGGATCAGAGGTGGGGCTTAGGAGGTCCGGGCGATGCAGCAGAGCAGACAGCTAGCAGCTAGCGACTTGAGACATGCCACTCACACTTCATTCTTAGTATAATTTTAATGGGTAAATAATAATAAATTCCTGTACGGTGTAATTAATGTGGAAATCAACTATAGCAAGCTTTTAACATACTGCTGTGAAGTAGGGCATTTTGGGAGTCTTTGGGGATTTTATGTTAGATTCCCTGTCTGTTTCTAGTGTGTGTTCCCCGGTATTGTCTCCCTTCCGTCTGTGTTGTGTTGTCCGTTTACAGGTTCCGCCCCCGGGTTCTGCCCACTGCCACGCCCGCTTCCGTGTCACCAGCTGAGACGCGTTTCGTTCAATCACCAGAGGTGGTTATAGGGACTGTGTTTCCTCTGGTGCGCTGTCAGGTCGTTCGGGTAGTATGAGCCTGAGAAATCCTTGTGTTTCCTATCAGTAATCCTTGTGTTTCCTATTAGCAGCGCACAGGCTCGGTTGAGTTGCCCTCCCGACGCTGGATCGACAGAGAGCGGTCGAGTTGCCCTCCCGACTCTGGAGTGAGACTTTCCGTTCTACAATCTGTTTGTTTGTTTGTTTGTTTTGTTTTTGAGCATCGGGAAAATAAATCCTGTTTGATTTTGAAACTGCTGTCTTGCGTGCGTTTGGGTCCTCCATAACACTTAGATCGTAACAGAACGACCTGACCATGATGACGGACCCAGCCGCAGCAGCAGCTTCACTTTCTGCGGAGCAGTTTCACCGAGCGGTTAGCTCTCAAGGTGTCCTCCTCGGCCAACACCAGCAGGTACTGGGGGATCTACTGAACTCTCAGCATGCTTTCGGGACCCAGATGGCGGAGATTGGAGGCATGTTGCGGGAGCTCACGTTGCGCCATTCACCTCGAGCGGAGCCAGTCCCGGATGACGGGGAGTCGCCCAGCACCTCTGACTCTTTTGTTCCTGCACCTGTGCCCTATGGTGGATCGTCCGAGGGTTGCAGAGTGTTCATGCTCCAGTGTGGATTTGTTTTCGGTCAGCAGCCCCGCATGTACGCCTCGGACAATGCGAAGGTGGCGTATACAGTGGCGTTGCTTCTGCGACAGGCGCTGGTCTGGGCTGAGGCATGGCTCCAAAGACGCTCAGCTGGGGTCTCCTCGGCGCTTCATGGAGGAGTTCAGGAGGTATTCGACCACCGGTCTACACCGGGACGTTGTTCAGCGACTGCTCAGTCTTCGCCAGGGTTCCTCCAGTGTAGCGGAGTATTCCGTTGAGTTCCAGATTCTGGCCACAGAGTCAGGCTGGGACAGTGAGGCGCTGAAAGGAATATATCGCTGCAGTCTGTCAGATCTTCTGAGGGATGAACTGGCCGTCCGGGAGGAGCCTGACTCGTTCGAGGAGCTCATCACCCTCACAATCAGGTTGGATAACCGTGTTCGGGAACGCCGTCGGGAGAGGAGTCACGGGTCTCCCAATCCGGTGCGTCAATTTGTTTCCGCTCCCAGTCCTCAGCCCCCGAGCCAGCTCAATCCGTACAGCCAGGCACGCTTACGTTCTACCTCTTCAGCACCTCCCTCTTTGGATCCGGAGGTGCCGATGCAGCTGGGGCGTATCCATCTCTCTCCAGAGGAGAGAGAGAGACGTTTCCGTACGGGATGCTGTCTGTACTGTGGGGAGTCGGGCCATCGCATGGCTGTTTGCTTGCGTCGGCCAAAAGAGAGAGCTCGCCAGTAAGAGTGGGGGTGCTGGCGGCGATAACTCCAGGAGAACTCCCCATTCTGGGTCTCAAGCACTGTTTCCTGCCACCCTGCATTTGTCATCTGGGCCAGTGCACCTGTCGGCCCTCATTGACTCTGGGGCTGAACAGAATTTTTTGGACACCGGGTTTATTAAAAGCCAGGGGATTCCCGTTGAGGCACTAGAGTGCACTTTGCTGGTGAACGCACTGGATGGCAGTTCACTGGCAGAGATAACGCACTGGACTCTGCCAATTACCCTGCACGTGTCCGGCAATCACAGTGAGACAACCCGTTTCTGCGTGTTTCCGTCTCCCCTGACACCTTTGGTCCTGGGTCTTCCCTGGCTGAGAGACCATAATCCTCAGATCGACTGGGCTCGGGGCAGGATCACCGGCTGGAGTGCCGCCTGTCACTCTCGCTGTCTCAGAGCTGCTGTGCCTTGTCAGGTTCCTTCCCCCAGCAGTCCGGACACCGTTTCAGCAGTCACAGCAGTGCCCCGAGTATATGCAGATTTGGGAGAGGTTTTCAGCAAGGACCGGGCCCTTTCACTTCCCCCCCATCGTCCCTATGATTGTGCCATTGACCTGCTCCCGGGTGCTCCACTTCCCACTAGCCGGCTATATAATCTCTCCCGGCCAGAACGTGAGTCTATGGAGAGATACATTACTGAGTCAGTCGCCGCAGGGATCATACGCCCTTCATCTTCACCTGTAGGAGCGGGTTTCTTTTTTGTCTCCAAGAAGGATAAGAGCCTTCGTCCCTGCATTGATTACAGAGGTCTGAATCAGATCACCATCAAGAATAAATATCCTTTACCACTAATCTCCTCTGTTTGTGAGTCCTTAGCAGGTGCCAAGGTTTTCACTAAGCTGGACCTCCGCAACGCGTATCACCTGGTCCGAATTCGTGAAGGTGATGAGTGGAAGACGGCTTTTAATACGCCCCTTGGACACTTTGAATATCTGGTGATGCCGTTCGGATTGACTAACGCCCCTGCCGTGTTCCAGACCCTGGTGAACGACGTTCTCCGCGATTTCCTTAACCGTTTTGTGTTTGTTTACATTGACGACATTCTCATTTTCTCCCCGAATCCCCAGGAGCACACTAACCATGTCCGCCTGGTCCTGCAACGACTGTTGGAGAATCAGCTCTTCGTTAAGGCAGAGAAATGTGAGTTCCATGTCACTTCTGTACAGTTCCTGGGAATCTTCATTGAGGAGGGTCAAGTGAGGAAGGACCCTGCGAAGGTCAAGGCAGTAACGGATTGGCCAGTGCCTGCCTCCAGGAAGAGGCTCCAGCAGTTTCTGGGGTTCGCTAATTTTTACCGTTGGTTCATCCGGCCCAGCACACTCAGCCTGACCCCGGGGGGGGCCCCCTGAATCGCCTGTTTGTTCCTCTGGCTGTCCGGTCCCAAGTACTGCGATGGGCTCACGAGTCCCGTCTCTCCGGTCACCCCGGCATCCGTCGGATGATCAGCTGGCTCCGCCGTTCATTTTGGTGGCCATCTCTCGAGGGGGACGCTCGTGCGTATGTGCTGGCCTGCACGACGTGCGCCCGCAACAAGTCTTCACATCGACCCCCCCCGTGGGGTTACTACTACCACTTCCTGTGCCTAAACGACCGTGGTCTCATATCGCGGTGGATTTTGTTACGGGTTTCCCCTCATCGGACGGGAACACGGTCATCCTGACAGTGGTGGATCGTTTTTCGAAGGCAGCTCATTTCATTCCCCTGCCCAAGCTACCCTCAGCCCGCGAGACTGCAGACTTGCTGGTCCAGCATGTAGTCAGACTTCATGGCATCCCAGCGGATATAGTTTCGGACCGCAATTTTCGTCCCAACTGTGGAAAGCATTCTGCCACACCCTCGGCGCCACGGCCAGTCTCTCTTCGGGTTTTCACCCCCAATCGAATGGCCAGACCGAGAGGATGAATCAAGAGCTCGAGGCCATCCTTAGGTGCGTGGTCGCCACCAGTCCCGCCAAATGGAGCCGTCATCTCCCTTGGGTCGAGTACGCTCATAATTCCCACTCCTCCACCGCCACCGGGCTATCCCCTTTTGAGGCCTCCTTAGGTTATCAGCCCCCCTTGTTCCCTAGCCAGGAGGTCGAGGTTGCAGTACCATCAGTTTTGAGCAATGCCCGTCGTTGTAGGCGCATGTGGGGAGTTGCTCGGGCCGCCCTGCTCCGCACAGCAGAGCAAAATAAGAGGATAGCGGATCGACGTAGAGTTCCAGCCCCAACCTACCAGATCGGGCAATCGGTTTGGCTCTCAGCCAAGGACATTCCCCTTCGCACCGAGTGCAAGAAGCTTTCCCCCAGATATGTCGGCCCTTTTCCCATCATCTCCATTATTAACCCTGTCTCTGTGAAACTTCAGTTGCCACGGTCCATGAGAATTCACCCGGTATTTCATGTTTCCCTCCTCAAACCCGTTGTCTCTAGCCCCCTTAACCCTCCCCCAGAACCCCCTCCACCCCCCCGGCTCATCGACGGGGGCCCCGTCTACACGGTCAATCGCCTTCTGGATGTCCGTCGCCGTGGTAGGGGCTATCAGTAACTGGTTGACTGGGAGGGGTATGGACCAGAGGAGCGGTGCTGGGTGCCCCGTTCCCGAATCATGGATCCGGGCCTCATTACTGCCTACCATCGGCGGAACCCCGTTAGACCTGGTGGTTCGCCAAGAGGCTCCCGTTGAGGGGGGGGTACTGTTAGATTCCCTGTCTGTTCCTAGTGTGTGTTCCCCGGTATTGTCTCCCTTCCGTCTGTGTTGTGTTGTCCGTTTACAGGTTCCGCCCCCGGGTTCTGCCCACTGCCACGCCCGCTTCCGTGTCACCAGCTGAGACGCGTTTCGTTCAATCACCAGAGGTGGTTATAGGGACTGTGTTTCCTCTGGTGCGCTGTCAGGTCGTTCGGGTAGTATGAGCCTGAGAAATCCTTGTGTTTCCTATCAGTAATCCTTGTGTTTCCTATTAGCAGCGCACAGGCTCGGTTGAGTTGCCCTCCCGACGCCGGATCGACAGAGAGCGGTCGAGTTGCCCTCCCGACTCTGGAGTGAGACTTTCCGTTCTACAATCTGTTTGTTTGTTTGTTTGTTTTGTTTTTGAGCATCGGGAAAATAAATCCTGTTTGATTTTGAAACTGCTGTCTTGCGTGCGTTTGGGTCCTCCATAACACTTAGATCGTAACATTTTAAAGCCCACCTTAAGAGGCCATTTGAGGAACTAAAGCTTTTGGCACCTCTGTGTTAAACATTAAAGCAGTTTCTAACTTCAAATTAAGATATTTTCAACAGTGATGGAAAGAGTTGAAGAGAAGTCACAGCAAGCCTCTCACT